>VMOF01000388.1:23209477-23619417 GCA_011764245.1 Trialeurodes vaporariorum | reverse complement strand
CCAGACACATATGCCAGCCAAAGCTTGACAAAATTTAGTTTGTAAGAATATTGACTTAAGAGCAGGCTGTATTGCCAACATTGGAATTGGCGCTTGCGTTGCCAAGGACGCTGGTGTTGAGGAGATGACACCTGACATGACGCTGGCAGCTTTCGGTGTTTGAGCCAGAAGAGACATTGAGTAAAACCCTGTAAACAAAGTTGAGTTCAAATAAGTGTGCGCAGTTGGTATAAAACTTTCTGGTCGTCCAAACTTAGCAGTTTAGAGGTGGATAGTCATTAGTATAGAGATTTAAAATAGCAAAAAAGTTAAATGAAATTTTTACACAACCGCAGTACGTTTTACCCCCACTACTTTTTGGTGTTACATAACTTTTATAAAGAGAGACAGTTTGGGGATTTCCCTAATGAAGATGAAACTCAGATACAGCCAGGTGAAACAGAAAGGTGTTGGGTTTTGGTGAGCAAGCAAGAGCGTGCCGGGGGGGGGGGGGGGGGATGTGGGTACCCTTAACCCGGGCAGCACTCTCTGGGGGCGGCAAAATCAGGGCGAACAAGCAAAAAAAAGAAAGAAGAAAAGTAATCAAACTTAAAAATTTATCTCCCAAGACCACAAAATCAACACGTACAAGCCAAAAAAAAGAAAGGTAATCAAATTCATAATTTTAATGGGCAGCAAAATTGCAATCTTGCCTCCTCTCTCCGATAACCCTAGCACGCCCCTGTTGTCAAGTCATAATTTTAGGATCAGTCAGAAAATTAAGAAAGTCACCACTCTCATAGCGTATTTGATGATAATCATATTTAATGTCGCTGTGTTTAGGGTTTCTAGAAATGCTTTTAAGACGGTAAAATATGAGCCAGATGCGGCATATTGAATCTCTTGTGTGGTACAGTATAGCTCCAAAATTTTAAAGGAAGTCCCAATCAATAAAAAAAACATAACAAAAGATTTCCAAAATTCCTAAAAATGTCGAAGGCAGGTACAGTCACGGAAATTTTGAAGTTTCTTAAATTATTGACTACCATGTTGAAAAACTGAAACCGTCATAAGAACAAGAGAAGCTAGAAACGAGGGTTGTGAGCCAATGACATAATTACTATTAGAAACTTTAAATCAAATTACTTAGGTAAGAAGGGATGACCTAGAACGCCGCCCTGCCCTGTAAATTAGGGAGTTGGAACACCCCCCTCCCAGTGGCGTAAAAACTGGGGAAGCAGAGGAAGCGGTGCTTTGGGGACCGAGCCTCTAGGGGCCTTTAAGTACGTCAGAGGTTTTTTTTTTTTTCAAAAGTTTTAAAAAATACACTTTTGAAGAGTCCAAAAGCGACTCGGTCTCTGTGTCATTTTGAACAATTTTAAATTTCAAGAATTTCTTTAAGTAAGTGTGAGGAATTTCCCAAACCCCCATCGTAATATAAGATTGGAGTTTCAGTTGCGAAAAATTAAAATTAGCTTATGCTCATGGCTAATTCAATTCTCGAAATATCTTAAAATGATAAAATATATTAGGGAGTTAGGGACACTGAAACTGGGAGAAAAAGTTGTGGGGGGGGGGGGGCATACTAAATCGTACTCGTAGACGAAAATAACGACAAAGAAATGGATAACAAATTGTTCTCATGGCATGACCGTAAAATACTCGAAAACTAGAATGGGATTATGGAAGGGGGGGGGGGGCTCAGGAGAAGTTTTGCTTAGGGGCCTCCACTCGTTTCGTAACGCCACTACCCCGCCACCCCTACTTAGGTACTGTCATTTCAATTATACCATTCAGAGAGACAAAGCTTATATTTGATCAAGACTGCCAAGTATTTTTAAAAATAGATAGGCTAACTTTTCGCTGTATCTCTAACAGTTTGTAAGGAAGGATCACGTTTCCAGCTAATCAATCAAAGTTTTCTCCTAAGATTGGACACATTTTTTACTACTTACTATAATCCTAATAAAATATTTAGAATTGCTCAAGAAATACTCAAATGGAAATTTTCTAATTTCCGATATCCCGATTTCATGTTCGAGAGTTTCAGCTTGGAAATTACAGGGAATCTTCCCGGCGTATGCTTGCACGTGCCGACTATCTTTGAATGTATGCTTCATGCACACATTTATCAATTAGAGCCACTAACTATTAACTTCTTGAGCAGCGCAACGTGGTGCCAATAGTTAATTTGGAACTAATCGACCAATGAGTCATCTTCAGATTGTTACTATGCTTCGAAAATGGTGACAAAGTGTTCTTTAGATGTCGAAAATGACAATTGGTCATGTTAGGGAAAAAGCAATTGTTATATTCCTACTTATGATGGCATTCCTGAGACTGTAAGACAAGGGACTATAGCCTCGTCAGGTTGGCACATGAGGCCGTTCCTTGTTTAACCTAATACACTAAATTTTATCATCGATCCGAGCTCGGTGTTAATCTCCTTTCTTTCGTCTCTCTCCTTATTTTCTCATTATGAATATCAACCATATCTATTCCTATTTCAGGATATAACAGCAATTAATTAGATCAATGGCAGAGAAAATTTCAGTAATTGCATGGAAAAAAATAAAGCATTTACAGAAGCGCTATGGGCAGTAATTATTGAATGATAGATTCTTCAATGACTGGAATTGTGAAATAAAGAAACCAAAATTTGCATGAGGAGATAACAAACATGCACTAGGAGTTGAATCAAATTAATTGAAGCCGAACAGTTTGTGCTGTCAGTGTGCCCTTTGCAGATTCCATACTTCCGTGAATTGGAACCAACATCTCAACTGAGAGTAAATGATTTGCCTACTGGCTTATTTACATAAAAACTTTCCGAAAAATATGAAGTAGTTGGTAAAAGCCTCTACCAAAAACAAACTAAGAATACTCCAAGAAAAATTAAGAAAGCAAAATACGTTGTTGGAAAAAACAGCAATGAGGAACTAGTTTGTTGAAACACGTAAAACATGTTAAAACTGCTCAGAACTAAAATAAGTTAATAAGATGTGCCATGCAAGTGTTCTTCTGGAATAAAACGCAGTTTTGAGTATTTCTCCCTCACAAACTTGATTCACACAATGATTGAGACAGTCAAGCAGTGTTTGATCATAGAATGTGCATACTCAAGGTGCAAAATGACGATAATTGAAAATGATCTTTAAACCCTCGAAAACAAATCCTGATTTTTTACGAAGTACTTATAATTGGGTGCGATGAACATCAATGCATCATAAGAAAATCTAAAGATTGAGAATAATACAAAAGAATGGCTGAAGCTCAAAGTAATAATTTCACCCTTATAGCAGGAAAAGGAAGGAAAAAAGCTAACAATATTGTTGACAATATGTTATGATAAGACCATGACATCAGAGCCCAAAGTTCCAACTTTAGAGGAGGACATGAATAGGAAAACTAACTGAAGTGAAAAAGGAGAATCATAAGAAGAATGAGAGAGATAATCCTTGCCTTGCTAGAGAAATCTGCTCATTTTAGAAGTTTTTCGTGCGAAATAAGTTGATAGAGCATGATTGATGGAGATGATTTGTAGGTGAAGACTTCGCATTTTCCTCAAGGATTAAAGGTCCATCAGAGACGCATGACGATAACCAGAGGGATGCACAGGGTAGTTATTCAATTTTCTGGAGTGACAGAAGCTAAAAACTTAAATAAACCGAAATTTGTACACAAATTCGACGAATCTCTTTGTAGGTCAACACAGAAAGCAAGATCGCACAGTCGCACACAGAAAGCTCATCAACAACACAACATCGTCAACATCAATTCTTCTCATCTTCAACTTATGGTGTTGGTGCGGCCGCGGCGGTGCTCTTTTTCTGGGTCCCGTTCAATCGTAGACGGGTCATTCCTAGAATCGCATATGCGGTCAAACGCAGACGTTCAATCGTCGACGGTCAAACGTAGACGCGACGAGCTGCAGCCGAAGATTCCCGAAGGTGCTGCACCGTTGCCAAGTAATCAAATAGCTCGATCTTCGTACAAACATCCACCTGTTATTATTGTTATTGTATACTGTTATCGTTCATGTCGTTCATATCGTCTTTCATGGTTCATGCGGGAAATCAATTAATCAAGGAAATAAGAAGAAAAAAACCGTCTGATCAGTTATTTATTATTGCGGGCCTAAAATTTAGTGGCACAATCAGTTTAATTTGCTTACACTCAAAGAGTGAAAAGAATCCAAAGTAAGAATGTAGTGTCTGTCTGCATGGGCGCCCGCAGGGGGGGGCAAGGTGGGGCACTTCCCCCCCCCTGGAATTCAAAACAGTCAAAATTTCGCGAAGAAAAATGAAAGGACCGAAAGAAAATGAAATGTGAATCTAAGGAGAAATATAGTTGACGAACTTTATTATAGTTTATGTTGTAAATTTAACTCACTTTTTGCAAGGAATAGTAGAAATTATACATTTACTTACCATTATTATCATCTGTTGTCCGTTTATTCATAAAATCAAACACGTAAAAATTATTATTACTATTCGGATACACCTAAAATGGCTTAATAATTGTATACTATTTGTATGAGGAAAAAAAAAAAAAGAAAAAAAAAGTATTCCCTTTTTCCCTTTGGGGGGGGGGGGGGGTCCCCCTTGACCCCCCCCAGTGGGATTCAAAATTTTTCCCCCCCCTTGGAAATTTTTCTGCGGGCGCCCATGTCTGTCTGTCCCTACCCGGCATTTGCCAGTGATTCAGGTGCCGCTGATCCTGATGATTCACTTTTCAAAGGAATTACTCTGCAAGTTCTTTCTATCACCTATTCAACATCTCAGCGCCACCGACACTGAAAAGTGAAGTGTCAATTTTACCCTTTGATGGTGTCACAATATTGTGTAAGTAGCAATTTTGATGGTTAATACTTACCAAGCGATGGTTCTATAATATACAGAACTTTTGGTATTATTTACCATCATTCGGTTAGTATTCATATCATATTCACACGGCTAATATTCACGATCAGATGGTTATATTTTAACCATCCAAATTGCTGCGCAGTAATGCAGTATAGACAACATCGAAGAGAAAAATTTTACACTTACACTTTTTTCAGTGCAGCTCCATTTTATTTTTTTACTCGTCAACCTGGTCAACTTCCCAAAGACATGGGCGTAGCTTGGGAGGTTTGGGGGAAGGAAGGCTGCTCCCCCCCCCCCCCAGAAGACTCGAGGCCCCCCCCCCAGAAAAATTGTAAAAAAGGCAAAAAGGGAGAAAGGAGAAGAAGAGGGGGAAGGAAGAAGAAAATAAAAAGAAAGAAATTAGGAGAGAAGAAGGAAAGCAAAAGGAAGGAAAACTAGTGTTATAATTGTTTGAACCTCCGAAACATGAGGTTTTAAGGGTAAAACTAGCTCCTCCTCCCCTCCCTAAACAAAAAAATGAAAAGAAATTGAGTTTTTTTTTTCGCGATATTTTACAATTTTTTTCTTCTTCTTGTTTAGCTAAAATAGCTTAGAACCGCGTAAAAGCTGAGGGGGCCCAATTTTCAAATATTTTCCGGGGGAGAACCCCCAGACCTCCCTCTGTTCCGCCAGCCAATCATCCTCCCACGAATGGCTCCTTTTTATCCTTCTGAAGATCTATTCCTGACTTAGATCAAATTTTTCGCAACATGTTTTTTTCAAAATAACAGGCCAGGGCAGCTAAAAAGCCAGCCTCGAATAGTCAAAGCGGAGGACAAAAAAGGGAAACTCGACAACACTTTTTCTAGTATTTTTTTGTACAAAGACGAGCAAAATTCGTTGATTTTTAAGCATGATAAATTAGGAATGTTTGATTTGGAAACACCTTAAAATTGCTTTTAACAATAAGAGACGTTAAAGTTTCAAAATTTGCCGGGGGAGGCCCCCCAGACCCCTCAGTGGACGGGTGGCCCCATGCTCCCCCCCCCCCTAGAAAATTTTTCTAACTACGCCCATGCCCAAAGAGCACCCAAAGAACTCGCCCAATTCAGTGGCGCACACCGAGATGAGGGGCCACTGATTTATAAGGGGAAAGGGGGGGATGTGGAGCAAAATCACATCAGTACTCCTCTCCTAGGAAAAATTTTTGCGTACCTACGCTACTGCCTATGTCCACATTTGTTGGTAAAAAAAAAAAAAAAAAAAAAAAAAAAAAAAAAAAAAAAAAAAAAAAATGGAGCAATTAAAAAATCTTTGATATGATTTTAATATAGACGATATGATCCTTTTTCAACTGGTATTTGATGAGTAATCGAACGCTTAATATGGATTTATGTATTTATTTTTGAGATCTAAACTTTAGTAACAGCACTATAGCGACACAAGATCTTTAATGGGGCTATTGCACACTTTTGCTATAAGCGATTAATAGTCGATTATGGCGTAAAAACCTCAAAAAATAACGATGGTGGCACTAAAAACTTCCAAAGTCCACTCCTAAACTCAATAAACGCAGTTATTTGCGCGAGCGTAATGGTGGCCGAAGGCACTAACAATGGGAGATTCTTATCTTAATTTCGTCACTCTTTCTATGCTGACAAGGATGATTCACAGAGTAATTAGTCATCAGAGTGATGATCCACATCCGATGAATGGTACCGCAACACCAAGTGACACCGGTGTCAAATGAAAGTAGTCTCTTATTGGTCACTTCTTAATGGAGTTTCAGAATTGTTAGACGGGAATCTCCCATTGTTAGTGCCTTCGGCCACCATTACGCTTGCGCAAATAACTGCGTTTATTGAGTTTAGGAGTGGATTTTGGAAGTTTTTAGTGCCGCCAATCGTTATTTTTGAGGTTTTTACGCCATAATCGACTATTAAATCGCTTATAGCAAAAGTGTGCAATAGCCCCATTGAGAAAACTATCTTTAACTTCCTTTATTATCTCGTTAACATTTTTTTTTACCGTGATGAGCCTGTAATTTTCGGTTTCCTCGTCTCACAAGGTTGAAGTTAGTCGACCCCGAGAGCATCAGATCTTCAACTAACCTTTTTTTTAGGAGAAAAATCAAAAAATTTGATAAATTCATAAGGCCGTCTTTTTGAAATTCGTTACGTAAAACCTGGTCCAATGCAGCCAACCACTGCCAAAAATGAGTAAAAAATTTCCCGACTAACCCCCCGACGCAAAATTCCCACACGTTTAAACCTTGTGAAATTCCAAAAATTCTCGTATTTTCCTCACAAAAACATACTCAAACTCTGCAAAATTTCTCAAAATCTCAAAACTTTTTAAACTCAATCCTCGCAAGCAGCTATATGTCAAGTCGTCAGTTTCCCAGCTAGAGCATGGGGATAGTTTTGCGATCTAGCATTACAACACTTTTCTAGTTATGTTGGTTTTCAATGTTTTCTTTTTTCTAGCCGTGTCAATCTTAGCGTGAAACGTGAAAAAAAATATGTGTAAAGTCTCTAAACAATACCGTCTTCTAAACATCAGTTTCCAGTTTGTTAATGTAAATAAAAGTTCACTTAAGCGTCACAAAATATTGCGAGGCACTTAACTGCCTCAAATCATTAAATTTGTGTACAATCGCGGTGTGCCTCCCACACTCGGGACGTCGGCACACCTCACTTCTCTTCCCTATTTCCTTTATATTTAGTCAAAGTTCAATTCAGGGGATGCAAGAAGGTAGTCAGATGAGATATTGACAATTTGAAAGACGACAATGTATCATTAAAGTCGTGTGCAGCAAAGCCACCCTCCTGCCAACGATTCAATCATCTGCGTCAGTTTTGTATACTTAATCATCCCATCATCAACAACTTCCGTGTGTCTGTCACTATAAACAACCATTTTTTTTCCTTGAGACACCCACTGTGTCTTCTATTTCTGCGGATAGCCTCAAAGTGCTAACGCTCTATTTGATAGATTTAGTGCGGTCTACGGGTGCGATACCTATCTCTCATGTTCTAAAGTATCTCTAAAATTCAAACTGTTCTACTTGGCGTCTGAATATCCTCGGTAGAACTGAAGTTTGGCTTCAGAAAGTACTTGAAAACGCTTCGGTGAACTTCTCTCTGTGCTATCAGTAAGTACTTATCTGTGTTCAATCATCACATATATCTTATATCTTACATTTTATCCGCTGAAATAGCACCAAGCTACTCTGAGCTATTGATTTGGAACAGATCTATGCAGTTGTAGAGGAATGGGCGAAAGTCAGTCCTGACCGATAAACATCAATGGCCTGCGGTTATTATTTCCTTCAAATCTAAATGAATCGTCTGTTTGGCCTTTTGATGCAACTTTTGAGGTATTACTCAAAAAAGAAATGAAGAACTTTTCAAGTTGCTTTTATTTTCAGTTTGGTCTGATTGGAATAAGCTTTGGAAGATTCCTAAAGTCAACTTTGGGTGATTACCGCTACCGCATCCACTCCTGAAATGAGCTCTACCCACATATCTACAAAATTTATGTGTCCACATAGCCACTCACTTACACCTTCGTTTCAAACCAATTTCTATTGAGTCTGTCCTTACTTTTAATTTAAGGTTAAAATTAAGGAGGCAAAGCAATAACTGAAAACCCGAGTAGAAAACTCAAATGTTCATATCCTAAAGGATTTTCATCAGGCCTGATTGCCTGCCTTATTGTGTCTCCCTGGCATAGAATAAGTATTATGAAGTAAATAGTTTTCTTATTCTACTTGTGCCGATGTGATTTTGGGTCAGACTAATATTTTTTTGTTTTTAGTTTTGGCTCAGTTCCCATTTTTCCTTCTAATTTTATTTACGAAGTAATATTTATTCTATGTCCGTGAGCACGTGGTGTAAGTACGTCCCGGAATTCGGAAAGCCTCGCTGAGTCGCTGTCTCGCTGTGGTGTAGCTCGTTGGATTAATTACGATACAAAATGTGCGGCAACACTGCATTTTTCTTCGGGAATTTCCGTTCTCGCGTCTACGTTTGACCGTCGACGATTGAACGTCTGCGTTTGACTGCATATGCGATTCTAGGAATGACCCGTCTACGATTGAGCTGACACCCTTTTTCTTTGTGATGAATCGTGAGTACAGGGTGATTAGAAAGTGTGACGTTGAAGTCGTTCGACTCAAGGTAGATTAAAGATTTAATCTACCTTGGTTCGACTTGCGTTCGAGGAAGTCCCTGCTACAAAGGGATAAGGGACTCCAGCTTTGCACGGCTCTGCGTAATTACTGGATTATTATAAACAAAACACAGTCAAGTTGAGTCAAGCCATTAACGAATATGGGGGGGGGGGGGGAGGAGAAGAGAAACAGAGAAAAGGGGTAAAGGTTGGAGGAGGTAACTGGGGGCTGACATCTCAAGCCTCCCCCCCCTTCCCCCCGGGTTGGCGAGGGCTCAGATCCGCCAATGAGCCTAGCCGGCCCTGATATGATTCTTGAATGATCAAGCATAGACATAGATGAGATTGATGAATAAATCGGCATACTTAATCCAGATTATTACGTAAATTCCCATACATAGGTTATATGACCAGCTAATGAAAGTATCATGGTAGAAATTTTCATCGTATCTCGGCTAATTTCAGAGAATTTTGCGGTTTTCGGGTGACCCAGAGTTTAGCAAATAAGGCTGTCACTAGAAAGTGTGCCTAAAAAAATCAAAAACGCCTCAGAAAATAATAGAAAAATAGATCTAGAACTATCTCTATGAAATATCTCTATGGGTATCCCAAAATTCATAATAGAACTTTTTACCACGTATTTTTGGGGTCCAAATAATACTTTTTTCCTATGGATATGAGTCCGAAACTGCCCCCTCGGAACTACAGCCCCTCCCCAAGTTTGTAAAAAAGAAAAAAAAACCCGGATGATCTTCGATGGATGAAAATGCAATGAGAGGGGGTTTTATGCGTCCTTTCTGATGCTATGGTCAAAAATTTTGAAAAGTGTCAAGAAGGGGGGAGGGGGTTCAACTTTTAAATCGAACAATTTTTAGTGCCCCGTGAGAAAATGAAAAAAAGTAACTGCATAAACTAATGGAAAAAATCAGAAAGAACATTTTGATGCTGTGTGTTTTTTTCCAAAGACCCACAGAAAACGAGTAAAATCGATTTTTCGCCGGGAGCGCACAGCCCGATTGCGCTGTTTCAGTTTCAGTAGTGCGCTGCTTCGTGATGCCATTCAACCCAGTTGATTCAACCACATTCAACGATCGATCGTATCGACCGACGCGACGGTGGATCCAGGAAAGGAATACGGGAAAGTGTGGCACTAGAGTCCCTTGATGGAAATTTTTGTATAGGGAGTACCGACACGAGCTAAAAGAGTTGTGATTGGTCGTTGGTTTTAGGCTCTCACGGAGTCGAGCAGGAGTCGACGACATTGAAGGCTCCACACGAAAAGAGTCGATTCGTAGAGGAACGTATGGGAACGGACCGGAATGGCGGCAAATCCGCCAGTCCACCAGGGGCCAATGTCGAACTTAACCTTCGAATGCGTTCACGCGGTCGACAAAATCGACTCCTGTCAAAATGCATAAAGCGTCGTGTCGGTACTCCTATACAATATTTCCATCAAGGGACTCTATGTGGCACCAGGGCACAGGGCACACGCCCCCGCCTCCTCCAGAAAAAATCTCAAATTCTTCCCCCTTTTTTCCTCCCAAAATTGATTCCTGAGACGCGACGAAATTTCATATCCCCCCCCCCCCCCCCCCCCCCGGAAAATATTCCGGATCCGCCACTATTTTTATGAACTAGCATATTGCCCGTCGGGCTACCGACGGGTACTGTGGTTTCTTTTTTTTTTTTACTCGTTTTTTTTTGTTTCTTTTTCTTGTGGTGTTTTCAATGGTTTTTTTAAGTTTTTTTTTTTTTTTTTTTTTTTTTTTTTTATCCTGTCAGTGGTGTAGCGTCCAATTTAGCAACGTTGCAGCTCTTCTATTCAAATTTGTGAAAAAGTTCGGAGTACACAGAGTGGCGCAAAAGTCCGTTCTCCCCCTTTTACTATCTTTTTTATTGTCAAAGGTAGATTTTCAAAGATCGATATCTCGAATTCGAAAAATGCTATTGACCTTTGGTTTGCGCCAAAATTCTCATTTTTTTACGCCTGTTTTATCGACGTATCACTCGATAGGGTCCGTCTTTAGGAATTTTTGAGACAGTCCCCCTGGGAGCGTAAAAACGTTAGAAATTTTTGGGGCTGTAAAATGAAGTTTTGAATACATTTATGCCACAGCAGTATTTTTTCAGGAAAGTGCTTGCTTTTTAGAGTATTTTAGACTACTGATTTTTTAAATTCCGATTTTTTACATAGGAGTAAGGGTATTTTGAAAATGGGTCCAAATCGAACTTTGATCTTCAATAAATCGAAAACAAAAAACGATATTGACCTCCGGTTTGCGCCAAAAGTCTTAGAATTTAATGTTCTTTTGAATTAGCTATCGCAAGACAGGGGTAACCATTTGAAAATTTTGAGTTGGGGGCCTTTCCCCCTAAGGGAGTGATTTTGGAAATGTTGACCCCCTCACGCGAAAGCTCTCAAAAGTTATGGAAGACCCCAAAGTTTCAATTTTTCATCTGCAGCCGTTCAAAAAAAAAAAGGGGGGGGACGGACATTTGCGCCACCCTGTAGACTTTTTTAAATAGAGCGATATACCGTATCGATTGCTGTCCGAGGGCCTCTGGTTCCAAACAAACTCTGGTTCAATGTATTTTCCCCATAAGCGAACTTTTGAACGGAAATTTAGGGTATTAAATCAAACAATTAATGCGACCTTTTTGCGATTATGAATTCTACGTCCTTGAAAATGCTTAATTATGCCTGGTTCCTTGACTATAACTGCCGAAATTAATAAGATATTACAGATTAAATTTTGCATTTGTAGGTTAGAATCGCCCGAAATCCCGCCAATTCCACAACAACAACAATAACATTTGGGTGATTTCAACCTCCAAACGCATCGTTTAATCTGTAATATCTTGTTGATTTTGGCAGTTTCACGGGTGGAACCAGGCAAAATTAAGCATTTCGAGGACGTAGAATTCATAATCGCAAAAAGGTCGCATTAATTGTTTGATTTAATAGTCTACATTTCCGTTCAAAAATCCGCTTATGGGGAAAATGCATTGAATCAGAGTCTGTTTGGAGCCAGAGGCCCTCGGACGGCAATCGATACGGTATATCACTCTACTAAAACAGTCTATTGGTTGTTCGGTGAACACTTCCTCATTCGATCTTTTACAATCGTTTAATTGGACAGAGTAGAACGTTCCCAAATTGCACGCTATGTCACTGATTTTTTGTGTACACAACACATTTTACTTACTTTTTTTATTACTTCTCCGTTAGTAGAGGAGAAGGAAATTGTTTTAAGTGAGGAGTAATATAACGTTTTGTGTTGGACTAACATTTTACTCATGATCGTACGTAGTCCAAGATAACCGTAATTTCTAAAAGTTGCACAGGAATACTTATTGACATTTTTGATTCCGTTTTTGGGGCCGAATAATGCTGTAGGTAGTTTAGCTTTTTTTTTTGGCCGAAGGTTAGTATCGAGTTTATGTTTCATTCCGTTGATGTAATTTTGATTGCAGTTTGTCGCGTGCATTTTAGCAACATTTTATTTCGTACCGTTATACTTGCGTAGAAGGTCGAATCATGGGCGAAGCCAGCAATTTGGCAGCTGTGGATTCTACCCATTTGAATGTATGAGAAACAATAGATTAGATATTGGGCCATGTCCTCCTCAACAATCGATTTATTCTCATACATTCAAATGGGAAGCATCCACAGTTGCCAAATTGCTGGCTCCGCCCATGGGTCGAATTTTTGGATGTTTATAGTGCACTCCTCGGCGTAGGCGGAAATAGGGGGGGGCTGTAGGGGGCTAAGCCCCCCCCAGAGGTCTGCCAAGCCTCCCCCCCCCAGAAACTTTTGGAAACAAAAAAACGTTTACCCACAACAACAACAAAATATATTACAGAATATGATGTTTATCATTTAATTTTCTGATTGCCTAATTGTTTCGCACCCCAGCTAATAGCTATATGAGTACAATTTATTTAATATCTTAACTTAGGTGTGTATGATGTAGGTACTTACAGTCGACAAAAGAATGTCAGATGTCGCCTTATATTTTGGTTTAAGTAGACTACCTGCGATATCTATCACAGTAAAAAGCATCGCATGTGGCCTACTAAAGTCAAAATCCAGGACGTTATCTGACATTATTTAATTCGTCGACTGTAACTGTAAGTACATCATACACCTAAGTAAGTTGGGGGGTGGGGGGTCATGGTATACCCCTCTTGGAGGGGGGGCGGTCTTGAGGTGTCTCTAAGATCCCTTGGAACTCAGCCCCCTCAGAAAAAATTCCTAGTTCCGCCTATGCTCCTTGGATACGAACATATACATATACCTAAGTTTAAAAAGGGACAAAGTGCAGCATTGGCAGAATGCAAGTGACGCTGCGGCGACTGATTGATCTTCCCACGCGCCATAATTACACGTTTAAAGAAAATGAAAGGTTAAAAATTGTATGTTTTGCATTGATTCCTATGAGCAACTCTAAAACAGCTGATGATACATGATACATGTATAAAAATCGGAAGGCATTCGAACTGGTAACAATATCATTGCTAAGATGTGAGTAATGATTGACGTTGCCAAGCAACATGCATTTCCAATTTATCGTATACATCAGAACCCAAGCTAAGGAGAGTATCCATCAATCTGCGAAGGATAAATAAAAAGAATCCCTACCCTCGCAGAATATTCCCTGCGTTAGTAAGTGAAATATTTTTGCGCACGGCGCACTCCTAAAAGAATCCATGAATATACCTCTTGAGAAACTTAAAGTCCCAGAAGTTGGCAAAAACCCCTAAAAAATGAAACTCCCTCAAGAGGGGATGTTATTCAAACCCATAGGCGGACCGTGACCAAAAAAAAAAATTGGGGGGGGGCTAAAAAGTGATGACACCCTTTTTTTTCTTTTTTTTTTTTGCTTTTCAAGTCTCAAATGATGACTTTTTCCCGATTTTTAGCCCCTCCACCCAAAAAAAGGGGGACTACAGCTCCCCCTAGCCCCTGATACGGTCCGCCTATGTTCAAACCGCTTGAAAAAAAAAAACCCCCACCCGCATCGTCTAGGAGAAACAACACGCGAAAAACCAGAACTTTCGGCCTTCGCACTTTCTAGGCTCCGAAGCCACTCCGCGAGAATCGAACAGCCCCAGTATAAAGGGTAGTTCAAAATTTGAAGCGCTGCACGTGGATTCGTTCTGCTACGCCTACTGAAGAGTTCTGCACGAACTCAATTTCAACGCGGCTGTCGCCGATTTTTTTCGAGAAGCCCACCGACCTGATTTCGAGGGAAAGAACCCCCGCGAGGGGTAGTTTTAACGATGGGACAGGTTCGGATGTGCAAAGATCGATTCGTGCATATCAGAGTGACTCCGGGTGCGTTATTAAGTAGTCAGCAAAGTCGTAGATTCCTAGATAAGATTCGTCCGATGAGAAAACCCACCCTAACAGGGGGTAGAAAAAGAATCGGGGGCGAAGAGCGAAGTCGCACGACCACCCCCCACCGGAGCACGATCATCAATCAAAATTTCGCCACCCCAAGTGATCCCGTGCCCGAAATAATCGGTAAAACCGATGCTTCCAAAAAACCCCTTAGCGGGGGATGATATTCGAGCCACGCGAATTCGAGTGGAAACCTCCACGCGCGGAGTCCGAGGCTACACCCTCGTGCGAAGTCTCGATCACCATGGACACCGTCTCCGACCACCGGTTCCGCGATCCAAAACAACCCATCCCGGAAGGTAAATCGCCCGCGAGGGGTTGTTTTTAAGATCTGGTCGGGCCGGATGAGCGCGATCGTTTTCGAGGACCGGAAAAGCATATCATCGTGACTCCGGTTGTCGTATTAAGTCGTCAGCGAAGCCGTAGAATCCGAGATAAGATTCCGCCCAGTAAGAAAACCCACCCCAACAGGGGGTAGAATGTGAATCGGGGGGTGAGCGAAGTCTCAGGACACCCCGCCCGGAGCACGATCCTCACGGAAAATTTCGGCGCTCAAAGTGATCCGGTGCCCGAAATAATCGGTTTAAAAAAACCCCTTTCAGAAAACCACCCTTAGCGGGGGATGATATTCGCGGCGCGCGAATTCGAGTGAAAAAGTCCACGCGCGGAGCCCGGGGCTACCCTCTTGCGAAGTGTCGATCGCCTGGGCAACGTCTTCGACCCCCGTTTCCGCGATCCAAAACAACCCATCTCGAAGGGTAGATCCCCCGTGAGGGGTTGCTTTTAGGGTTGGGTCGATCCGGATGAGCTGGATCGCTTTTGAGGACCGAGCAGCACCCGGGGGGCCCAAAAATTTTGAGGTCTCAGATACCATAGGGCCAAAAATGGGGTAAAACACCGCGATAAAATCCACCCTCGGGAAGGGATGAAAAAAAAAAAAGGGGAAAAGAAGCACTGTGTGCACACCGTTTGGTGGCGCAGGACCCGTTCGCGAAATTTCGAGGTCCCGCGTGCTTTAGTTCTCGAGATCATAGTAAAACGCGATTTTCGACGATTCTCAGCGGTCGCCTTTTATATTCGTTATTAAGTAGTCAGCAAAGTCGTAGATTCCTAGATAAGATTCGTCCGATGAGAAACCCACCCTAACAGGGGGTTAGAAAAAGAATCGGGGGCGAAGAGCGAAGTCGCACGACCACCCCCGACCGGAGCACGATCATCAATCAAAATTTCGCCACCCCAAGTGATCCCGTGCCCGAAATAATCGGTAAAACCGATGCTTCCAAAAAACCACCCCTTTGCGGGGGATGATATTCGAGCCACGCGAATTCGAGTGGAAACCTCCACGCGCGGAGTCCGAGGCTACACCCTCGTGCGAAGTCTCGATCACCATGGACACCGTCTCCGACCACCGGTTCCGCGATCCAAAACAACCCATCCCGGAAGGTAAATCGCCCGCGAGGGGTTGTTTTAAGATCTGGTCAGTCCGGATGAGCGCGATCGTTTTCGAGGACCGGAAAAGCATATCATCGTGACTCCGGTTGTCGTATTAAGTCGTCAGCGAAGCCGTAGAATCCAGATAAGATTCCGCCCAGTAAGAAAACCCACCCAACAGGGGGTAGAATGTGAATCGGGGGGTGAGCGAAGTCTCGCGGACACCCCCGCCCGGAGCACGATCCTCACGGAAAATTTCGGCGCTCAAAGTGATCCGGTGCCCGAAATAATCGGTAAAAACACCCCTTTCAGAAAACCACCCTTAGCGGGGGATGATATTCGCGGCGCGCGAATTCTAGTGAAAAAGTCCACGCGCGGAGCCCGGGGCTACCCTCTTGCGAAGTGTCGATCGCCTGGGCAACGTCTTCGACCCCCGTTTCCGCGATCCAAAACAACCCATCTCGAAGGGTAGATCCCCCCTGAGGGGGTTTCTTTTAGGGTTGGGTCGATCCGGATGAGCTGGATCGCTTTCGAGGACCGAGCAGCACCGGGGGGCCCAAAAATTTTGAGGTCTCAGATACCATAGGGCCAAAAATGGGGTAAAACACCGCGATAAAATCCACCCTCGGGAAGGGATGAACAAAAAAAATGGGGAAAAGAAGCACTGTGTGCACACCGTTTGGTGGCGCAGGACCCGTTCGCGAAATTTCGAGGTCCCGCGTGCTTTAGTTCTCGAGATCATAGTAAAACGCGATTTTCGACGATTCTCAGCGGTCGCCTTTTATTATATAAGATGACAATAGTGTAAACAGAGTTAAATGTAACCAAATGAGATAATTTATAGGAGGTAATATATTTTTTTCTTAAAAAAATTGGTCCGACAGTAAACTATATAGGGTGTAAAAAAAAAGGGAGCAGCAACAACTCGAGTTTGGGTTCGAATTTCAAAAAACGCTGAAACATGGGTTCCATTATTTTGAGGGGGACATCTTTTCGGGGGATTGCCAAATTCCGGTCCCCCCAGGGGGGCGGATCCGGTTGTCATACCGCCCCCCTAAATCACATTTCTCAAACGGCGACCCCTTATTTTTATTACACATAACTTTACAGAACACCAAATTCTAAGCATTTTGGCGCAAACCGCGGCAGGTCGATATCGTTTTTCGTATTCAAGATATCGAAAGTCAAAGTTCGATTTTTACCCATTTTCAAAAAAGTCGGAATTTGAAAAACAGTTAGCTTAAAATACTCTACAAAACAAGTACTTTTCAGAGAAAAATACATCTGTCCTAGGAACCTGATTTTTAGGCTTCAAAAAAAATTTCAAAACTGTCGAAAATTTTGAATCAGCGATATTCTTGTAAAACACCCGAATCAACAATTTTTGGGTTGAAACCTGCAGGCTGAGTCCTAATGAGCGATGCAAAGCCCTCAAAAGTCCCCAAACCCCCCATTAAAGTCATAGAGAGAGGTGTTTTTTGAAAGAATATAATATCAAAAATGAATTTAGCGACCCAAAAAACCCCCTCTAATCTAGTTTGAATGATTTTCATCAATTGTTAGTGGAACAACAAATGTTTTTGAGAATCGAAAGTCCGCAAAACCAAAAAAAAGTGGCAAAACCCTATTTTTGGCCTACATTTGAAACTGTGCGCGGTCATAACTCTTGAACGAGACGTTTCCCGGCATCGCGGTTTTCGCCATTAGAAACCTTATAGGATCAGCTTTCTTCACGGAAGTTCTTCGTTCAGGTTCCTACATTGGGCATATTATTCAAACTCAAAACCGGATTTTTGGAAACTTCAAAAAGGCAAAAAAAGGCCCAAACTCATTTTTTAAACTAAACAACGTAGTACATCAATCGAAAGATATTTAAAAGACACATCTTTTGGTGCAAAGTTCATGTCAATATCTATTTTCATTCAAAAGTTATGGAGCGTTGAAGGTTTTGACTTTGACCCCCTGCCCCCCCCCCACTCCCAGTTGACCGAATTCAAAAAACCGCTAATATTCTGAAAGCTGACGCTTAGTTCTATCATCCCTGAAAGTTTCATCCATTTCTGAGGGGGGGGGGGTCACTCCTAATGGTAGCTGGATGGACCCTTTTGCGAATTTCACAAACCTAATTTGCTATCGCCGTGCAAGTCAAAGTGTGTTTAGGTCGGCCTCCGTGGTCTGGTAGTTAGCGCAACTAGCCACTAACCCAGAGGTCCCAGGTTCGAATCCCGGCCGGGGCGACAAGATTTGATGGTCTCAGATCTTGTCACTCCGGATAGACATGGATGTTTCTCTTCTCTTTCGTCGATCCTATCCTCTTCTCTCTTCAATCTTCCCGGGAAATGATCTCCAGCAGTGATCCCAACTATCTATCTGATTTTGGGGGGGGGGTCTTGCCGCCCTCCGCGAATTGCCATGCCGCACCCCAAAATTGTAAATTTATGACCTTTTTTTTTGTATCTCTCTCGCTACACATGATTTTGCTACCTTCGGTGATTCATCATGAGATTTAATTGATAACCCTTTATTTTTACTTTCTCACTCTAATGAAATTAGAAAAATTGAGAAAGTATTGCAATGGCACAGAGATTTTTGATGCATTTTGTTTCGATGCTGGGCCCGCTATGCGACTAAATCAATCATGATAATTATAAAATAATTGGCTCTTATCATGCCTAATACTATCCTAAAGAACATCCATCCATGATATTTCATTATTTCTTAACCATATGTGGTAGGGAGGAGTAAATGCACAAAATTTCTGTGGCGTCTGTCTGTCTGTCCGTCTGTCTGTCTGTAGTCATAAACGTGAAACCCAGCATAACTTTTGAACTACTGATTCATATGCATCCAAATTTTGCAGTGATGTTGCTTTTAACATGCTCCAGAAGGACTTTTTTTGTTTTTTTAAAATTTTAATCTTTAGGTTAGTTATGGATACAAAATGGTTTCCATTAAAACCAATGGGAAAATGGGTCTAAAAAGAGAAAAATTTAAATATTCTAAAGGGGGGGGTCTCCCCCAGAATACTAAAGGGGGGTCTGGGGGTCTCCCCCAGAATACTGAAGGGGGGGGTCTCCCCCAGAATACTAAAGGGGGTCTGGGGGTCTCCCCCAGAATTCATAAGGGGGGTCTGAGGGTATCTCCTGATAAAAATGAAGGGAGAAAGTGTTCGTAGTGTGTTCCCTACAGTTTATTTTTGCTTGTCACACCCTGGGATATCCGCCCCCATAGAAATTGCAACCCGGGGCAAGGGAACCCACATTACCCCCACGGCACGCCCCTGCTAATGGGCCCCAACTATTTTTTTAAATGTACGAAAATTTTGAAACGGCTATTTTTCCTAAAAACGATCCTAATCCGAATCGAATCCACAATATTTGAGGCATGGATAGTGTTCCACTGCAAAAAGTCTCTCTACGACAAGAGGGAATTACGCCATCGAATTCTAATATTTTACAACTTACAATTAGGTATGTACTCACAAGCAGTATAGACAATATATATGTATACCTATCACATATTATATCATTGGTAGACGGGGGGGGGGCGAAGGGGAGCGATTGCTTCCCCGTTCGACCGAAAAAGGGGGAAAAGAGGGAGGAGGAAGGGGGGAGGTAATAGAAAAAGGAAAATGTGGTCACCGGAGGGCTGATACCCCAAGTTCCCCTCCCCTCGCCCCTCCCAGCCCATCACCCCTCCTAACACCTCCCCGTTCGCGAGGGCTCGCTGGATCCGCCAAAAAAAATAATATAATAATAAGTAATATGTCACCTACTCTCAAGGCTTGACCTCTTGAGAAAAAAGAGTCCCTATCAGAGTTGGGCGTAATCGATTACTTTTCGATTACATTACTCAATGGATTACGGTAATCGATTACCGAGCTGGATGACTAATCGATCCCGAGATTCGCGATTAATGGGAGTAATCGATTACCGAGCTGGATTACTAATCGATCTCGGGATTCGCGATTACTGGGACTAATCGATTACGAGGGGCGTTCAATAAGTAAGTATCCCCCCCTCTAAAATCCACGAAAATGGACCAAATTTAAAAAACTTTAGATGGAAATCTTCCTTAGGATATACTGAATTCAGTTTTCTAAGAATCAACGCAATCGGATAAAATGCGGCCGCACACGGGCCGCGGATGCGCGTTGCGGCGTGAGCCGCTCCCGCCGGCTCGGCATCAAGCGCGCGACGAAATGTTTTGCTTATCACCTTTTCCAGCCAACGATAAAGCCTTTCCCTGCGAGTTGTGTGTTTGCACCTGATTGATAGTAAGATAATAGTACACAGGTAGTACAATAACATGGAAAATTCATTGATAATAACTTCTTACCACCATGGGATTCGAAAAAAAATTGGTCCGGTAGCAGTGTTTATCGTGTGTTCGCCATGGAGCTACCGCTTCAAGTCGTCCAGGATTGTGAACTTCGGGGAGTGATTCGATTTTTGACCGCGAAAGACAAAAAAGACACCATCGGACTTTCTTTTGTTTCCATATCTCAAGGCGGAACTTGGTGGTGTGCATTTTGAATCTGTGGAGGAGGTCAAAAATGCTTGCAGCACTTTTTTCAAGAATCAGCCCAAGGATTTCTACGCGCGAGGCATCAAAAAGTTGGAGTCTCGATATCAGACCTGTTTGGACCGAAAAGGTGGATATGTGGAGAAATAAGATAAGCCCAACTCATGTTTTTAACCGATGATTTTTTTCCCTCCCCGGTTGTTGATTAAATGTATGAACGTTTGAAGAGAAGCCTCTCTAGCCGCGCGCTACTAAAAATTCGGCCGAGCCGGCGGGAGCGGCTCACGCCGCAACGCGCATCCGCGGCCCGTGTGCGGCCGCATTTATCCGATTGCGTTGATTCTTGAATAGCTGGATTCAGTATATCCTAAGGAAGATTTCATCTAAAGTTTTTTAGATTTGGTCCATTTTCGTGGATTTTAGAGGGGGGGGATACTTACTTATTGAACGCCCCTCGTACATAAAGTAATCGATTACTTACCGAGCTGGATTACTAATCGATCCCAGGATTCGCGATTACTGGGAGTAATCGATTAGGTACGTATAGTAATCGATTACCGAAGTGACTAGTAATCGATTACCGAAGTGACTTGTAATCGATTACGGTAATCGCAATTACTGGGAGTAACGATTACCAAACTGGGATACGTCGCGTCGGGGAGGCTCATGGAACATTTTGTCCAGGGTTTCTGAGGGGAGAGGGGTATATGAACAGCGGAAAATTCATTTTCCCCCAGAAAGAACTTCATTAGTTATCGTTTTTTCAACGACGATTACCGGTAATCGTTGAGTGATTACGATTACAATTACAGTAATCGTAATCGTAATCGTCTTTTTTGGAAGATTACCGGTAATCGTTGAGCGATTACGATTACGATTACAGTAATCGTTTTTTGCTGAACGTTTCCCGGGTAATCGGGGTAGATTACGATTACAGTAATCGAATTTGGGTAATCGGTTTTTGTTTCCCCATTTGTCCAACTCTGGTCCCTTTGAGGGGGGTTACCCCCTGGGTAGAGGAAATTTTGACTTAACCTTGAGAGTTGTCTCCAGTGTTAGTAGATGAGTAGATGAGTAGATGGTTCCGGCATAGAATACTCAACAATAAGTATGAACTCCAGGGCGGATTTAATGCGGGGCGACCAGGGCGCGCGCCCCGGGGCCCCCACCTAAAAGGGGGCCCCCCACCACATAGCAGGTCCTTTTTTTTTATTTTTGGTTGATGAATTTCCCTTTTTTTTCTATCTTTACAATACGGGAACAGTCCGGCAATGTTGAAAGTGAAGTTTTTTTAAAAAATAACCCTTAAAAAAAAAAGAAACATTAAAAAATAAAAACGAAACTTTAGAAATATTAACGATTTTTTTATCAAGGTAATAATTTACTTATTTTACTCGATATCCCTTTTAAACAGTAGGGACTTAATAATTTATTATTCCTAAGATTTACCGGGGGGGGGGCCCCCACCAAAGGTCCGCCCCCCCGGGGGCCCCCCCCAAAAGGTCCGCCCCCCCGGGGCCCCCTGCAACCAAACCCGGGCCCCTGATGAACTCTTACTTATTCTACCCTTTCTACCGTTCCAAAAATTTTCGCCACATAAGCATTTAAATCAATGCAAACGATGCAACATCAAGCGAATTTTTTTCCCAAAATCTGGCAACCATGAAAGTCCTAAAGTCCTTGAGATATCAGAGATAAAAGATTTTAGAAGGCTTTTTTGGGAGAGATAATGCAGTAGATGTGATAATAATAGGTACATACTAGAGTCCCCATATGTAGAGAGTTAAGACAAGAGGGTAGTAAAAATTCTGATTGGTCGATGAATTTTAGGCTCTACGGACGCCCCCCCATTGGATGCGATTTTGCAATTTTGTTTTGTTTACCAAAGGTCTTTTACAGAAAAAGATTTTAAATTTTCGACGAATCTGGGAAATTTTTAAACATAAGCCCACAAGAATGTCCATAAATCTCAAAAGAAACATTTTAAAAAACGATAATACATGTCGATCAACAAAAGCAGGGAAAAATTACATCGTTTAAAATTAGCGGAACTGTAATCTTTTCTGTGGAGCAAAACACAACAACGGCCTCAGAATGTAAACAAATTGCAAAATCGCATCCAATGGGGGCGCCCCTGATTTCTCTTGTCTCAACTCTCTACATATAGGGACTCTAGTACATACTATGGCGCCCCCTCTTTAACATATGCAGCTTTGCTTTTTTTGGGGAGAGACCTCATGTCTGAAAATGCCAGCAGGTAGCGCTGAAGTATTTTTTTACAGAAAATATTTTCTAGGGTATTTTTTTTTTTTTTTTTATTTTTTAAATTTTTTTCATTAAAGAATCCTAACCTGAAACCTGAAAGCAGAAAGTTGTCCTTCTCTGCGGAGGTAACGTTTTGTAAGTTGTCGCCCTAAATTTTAGGAAAGAACTTTAAGGATGCCGTTCCCCTATCTCAGGCAATATAAATTTCCCGAGGGCTTAACTCGTAAGTTTTTAATTTTGATCACCATTTGCCTTTTTTTTTTTTCATCCAACTTCTCGCCTGAGATTCCTTGTCATTGAACCTATGTTTTCTTCCTCCTTCCAATCCCCCTGTTCTCATGTTGTATCAACGATTTTTACTCTTTAACGACATAGATGTCCGCCCCTAATGAATACAAAACAAAGGTCCCCGGTCACAAACATGGGTTTTTTTCTTCTTCTAATTGGACCTGTAATCGCGTGAGTAATGCGTATCGGATCGAAATTGACCTGCTGAGTTTGAATTTGGCACCAGTTTTGATTAAAATATTCTAGATTTTCCACAATTTAAACTTTATCGTGAACAATGTTTAATTGTAGAATATGCGTAAAATCATGACGAGTTAAGTTGGTAATAATATCATTTTTGACATCAGCGTCCTAAATAGAGCTTATTTCACAAAAGAAGGCCAATGACGGATCATGCGGCTCCCTACGCAAAGACTTGTCTGCGTTCTTGCACATGCGCAAAAGCGCAAACTCGTCTCTGCGCAATAAACAAACCCATCTGTCATCGGCCAACTTTCGTGGAACAACCTCTACGATGGATTAGCCTGATTTTAATGTAATTAACAAGAAAATTCATTGAAATACATTAAAATTTAGTTAAAAATAACACTGATGTACGGTGCTGTTCGCGGACAGTTATGTCGTTAAAGAGGCCTACTTTTGTATCAACACTCATGAGACAAGTGTACGTATCGGTAGAAAAGGAGCTGCAGAGGTGTGTCTACAATATTTTGGCCTCTTCATATTTCCTCTGAATTCGATAATAAATTCTGCTTGAGCTGTGCTCCGCTCGGGATGCTGATTACGTGCAATGGTGTCAGGGATCAGCACTGTGTTTTATTAATAGGATTCTAGTTGATTCGGTTGAAATGGCTCTTAGATTTGGCTGAGAATTTATTGATTCTTGCGTGTGGTGAACGTTATTCTCGTAGATCAATCAACTAAATGACTGACGCAATACCTTCACTGTGGCTATTGAAAAACTAGAATTGCCTCTTAAAGATACATGCCTCTATCTCTAAGTAGAATCAAGTACTTGATTCCATGTAATATGCATCCAGAATTTTCTTAGTGTGCTGTAAGAGAACGGCTCATTTACACAGTTCTATTCTGTGCAATAAAGTACTTCTTTACAGAAACTGTATTTTCTTTCGCTTACATTCATAGCACTCATACTTTATGCTTATGAAGAGATGAGGAATTTGAGTATCAAGAACATCAAATATTATCGTCACTCATTGTAAGATAGCAGAAATATTCGTAGGGAAAGATAGGAAGAATTATACTCTAACCCTAACCTGACAATTGCTTGCATCTGTTGAGCATATTACTTATAAGAGCAGAGCATTTTTAATATCAGGTTCTAACAGGCAGTGGTGCCTGATTCCGAAATGCATCAAATTGCATCGGTGAGCGGTTGGGCAGCGCTGAGTTACAACTTATTGCTAATCAACCGCTTATCATTGTGATATATTTTGAGAGCTGGCACTTCTTCTAAACAAAATCCCCTACTCAAAATGCTTCTGCTCTATCACACTATCTCGCCAAAGTGGTAGAAGTTGGAGTCCCTGTGTATCAAAAAGTCTTGCCACATGAGGTACCTCTTCTATTTGGCTGCTGGATTTTAGGCTGTCATGAAGCTCAAGGAGGTGTTTTCTGAAGGTGTTTTTTCTCTAAGAGATAACCGTCAAATCGCGTACTTCAAGGAGGGGAGGGGTATTCCCAAATGGGGCTGTTGCACACTTTTGCCATAAGCGATTTAATAGTCGAATCTGGTGTAAAAACCTCAAAAAATAACGATGGCAGCACTAAAAACTTCTGAGATCCACTCCTAAACTCGATAAATGCTTTCATTTGCGTGGGCGTAATGGTGGCTGAAGGTAGTAACAATGGGAGATTCCCATCTAACAATACTGTAACTCCATCAAGAAGTGACCAATAAGAAACGACTTTCATTTGACACAGATGTCACTAGGTGTTGAGGTACCACTCATCCCATTGTTACTGCCCTCGACCACCATTATGCCCTCGTAAATGAAAGTGTTTATTGTGTTTAAGAGTGGATTTCGGAAGCTTTTAGTGCTGCTATTGTTATTTTTTGAGGTTTTTACACCAGAATCAACTGTTAAATTGCTCATAGCATAAGCGTGCAACAGCCCCAGAACTGTCACTGACTTTTAAGACTTAACCAAGTTTAAAAACAAATTTTAAGACTAATCAAGTTTAAAAACCACTACCAAACTGTTTTAAACTTCCTTCCTTACATTTTTGGCTGCAAAATTTGATTTTTTTAGAGAAATGACAACCGCCTCCTTGCCACAGGTGCTGTGTATGAGGATGCCTCCTTGGGCTATTTCTTCTTCTTCACTTGTTCACTTGACCAGATTCTTTCATTTACTGAGTCTCTTGGTAAATGTGTTGCTTCCTGTTCAAAACCTACTAAAAAGGAGTGTTCGATCGTGAGACTCAAATCTCCTAGGCTTTAGCTCAAGTGCAGTTAAGAATATTTTGTTACTCTGCTAAAATCTTGGAATTAATTTCTTTCTGGTTAGCTGTGCGACAGTTATTTAGTCTTGATTTCTTACTTACTACTGTGTCTTCTAATATTTCAGCCATTAAATTTTTGAAACTTGCATGGAAAGAGCAAGCACCTGTCACAATGTGTGTGATAACGATTATAGGGTCTGCCGCTTACATGCTTTATGCTGTTAATAGCTACACAGATCTTGGCCCTGATGTCAAACGATACAAGTTACATTACACAGGTATGTATTTTCCGCCTTCTCCCTCAAATTAATGTTCAGATGATATGAAGCCATCTCAAGTTAAAAAGACTGGGTTTCCTCTCGCCTTAATTTGTAAGGAATTATCAGACAGAGCAATAGTTGTCTCCTAATAATGAAAGCTGTTCTAAGTAGACCAAATCCAAAGAATTGCAAGCATATCCTTCAAAGCCTTCAAATCTAAGTCCAGATTTCCTTCTTTATCTATTGAAGCTTCACAAATCTTTCCACCTTGAATGTCAAGGTGAGTCTTTAAAGAGCAATGCTGATTTTGGGAACTATAGAGCTGCAGAAAATCCATCAATAGTGAATTAATGGTTGCAATTTAATCATTTTTGAGAAAAAATCAACCTATGAAGGTTTCTGCAAGAAATTTTGTCCAAAGTGGAGTAAGTAAGACTGAGTAAAAAGCTGATTGTATAGACATGGTTTCTTCCCATCCGCTGCCAGTCGATCCAGCAAATCGTTTCTCTCAATGGGTTTGTTGCACACTTCGGCTACAGCGTTTTGAAGTATCAATCCTTTTTAAAAAGCCGAGAAAATAACAATGGCAGCATCAGAAAATACTAAAACTCAGTAATAAACTCACAAATTGCGAAAAACACTAGACACTATTTACCCCTGTATCTTTCCACCACGTGCACCATATTTCGCGAGATTAGCGCGGCACATTCAAATAACCACGGCCAACTGTCATCACAGCTGACTTCATAAACAAATAAACAGTAAACACTGACGGCGTCTGTTTGAATTCTTACATTTCAATATCCTCAATTCCTCACAAAAGGTTGTGAAAGGTGCGGAAACCGATATTTGTGTCGAAAACTTATCAAAGTGAAACAATAACTTACAGGAGTTCCAAGGATGATTCCAACTTCGATCATCATGCTTGAAACTCCTGTAAGTTATTGTTTCACTTTGATAAGTTTTCGACACAAATATCGGTTTCCGCACCTTTCACAACCTTTTGTGAGGAATTGAGGATATTGAAACGTAAGAATTCAAACAGACGCCGTCAGTGTTTACTGTTTATTTGTTTATGAAGTCAGCTGTGATGACAGTCGGCCATGATTATTTGAATGTGCCGCGCTAATTTCGCGAAATATGGTGCACGTGGTAGAAAGATACAGGGGTGAATAGTGTCTAGTGTTTTTTGCAATTTGTGAGATTATTACTGAATTTTAGTGTTTTCTGATGCTGCCACTGTTATTTTCTCGGCTTTTTACATAGGAATTGATACTTTAAAACGATGTAGCCGAAGTGTGCAACAGACCCATTCCGATGGAGCCCGATGAATTCCATCAGCTGCCTGTCTGTCCAGCGGCCGTAGGTGACTGCTGGGAACAGATGGATAGGTCTCCTTTGATTACATCTGTGTTTGCAAGTGGCAAACCCGAACCTTCTCAAGTTAAACCGTACATATTGACAAAAATGCTTTGCAGGACTGATGGGCAGATGGATTCAAGCGGTCCCAGCTAAATTCTTGATGGATCAGTGCAGTGGATGGGAAAAACACGCATCTTTTGTCAAATGAGATAGGACATTCCTGGAAAATAATTCCTCTGTGATTTTTTTTTTTGGAACTGCTGCAAAGTTCGAAAAATGGCCAGAGAAATGTATATGTATTTCTAGTTGAGAGGACTCACTATTTCGAGGTTACTATTTTCCAGTTATCCAAGGGGTCATTGGGGAAAAATCAAACTATTCTTATAGCAGTCTTAATTTTTCATTTATTGCAACATCTAAAGAGGCTGAAAAAAGTAAAACAAAATTCTGACCAGCTGAAGGTCAATATCGTCCTTCAGTTTTGAGATATTGAAGGTCAAAGTTTGATATTGACCTATTTTTAAGAAGTCATAAACTCTCCTTAGTAAAGTTAGCAACTATAAGTCCAGGTGCCTGAAATACTCTACAAAATAAACTCTTCACCTGAAAATGTACAGATTTAAAATAGAGTGAATCAAAAATGAGTTTATCAGCCGCTATATAGTTTTTTTGAAGTTTTTAAAAATTCGTACTCAGCAACGTTCGTTGAAACTGTTCTTTATATCCATTTAATAAGAGTAAACTTTTCCTGTTTATGTTAAGTTGAAGAAAAATGTCTGAAATTCTATCCCAAAAATCAAAAAACTTGGCCAATTCCAAGTCTCACATAGCAGTACTGCACATTTAAAAAAAATCCATTTGTGATTAGCTAGTTTTGAGATGACTGGGATGGAATTTCATAAATTTGTTGACTCAATAGATGTAAACAGGACCAGTTTAAGATGATTCCAGGGTCGATTAGTTTTTACTGCGTGGACACTACGTCGGCGCTGCTCAAAAAGCCATTAGTTTTTGGCTGAAATTGACTTTACGCTAATGGCACAAATTTGAGGAACGTCAGCACCTCCAAGCATACTTCAGGAAGGTACCCTGAAAGTTTCAAGCTGAAACACTATAAAATAAAGCTGAAAATTATGAATTACGAAAATTCCCATTAGCCTCGATGAGTGCAAGTGAGGCAGATAGACATATTATCACTCGCACTCAACGCTCTTTCTCTAAGCTCATTGCGAAATGAATTTTATAATTTCCAGCTTTAATTCTAAACCAAGTTTGCTCATTTTGGGCTTTAAAAATCCATAAAAAAATTTTGCGAGTGCTGACATTAGTAGATTTTGTGTTATACCTATGGTTTCAGTTTAAAACGCTAAAAACACGACTTTTCCAAAATGCGATTAGTGGCGCTATCCATCGGATTGAAATTTGGAAAAGTTTCGCCTGGAATCACCTTAACCTCAATTTTGAAAATTAGGAATGGTTTCAAAGAAAATCGCTGAATCTAAAATTTAATAAAAAAAAACCATTCAAAATAACTTTGAGGGCTCAAAACCCCTGTTCTTACTTTTTTTAATTGCAAAGTTGTATTTATTTTTGTACAGAGCAAGGTTTACAGAGCATTGAGGCTTTTATTATTTTTATGTCTTCAAATGGGAGTTTTGACTTTTCGATATTTCGGATGTGAAGAATGATATTGACTTTTGGTTTGTGCCAGTTGTTTTACTTTTTTACATTCTACTACTTTTAGGTAATGAAATGAGAAGAAACGAATGGCGTAAGACACTGGCGCAACCAGGATATCTTCCATCTCTCTCATTTCCCATTTGAATGTATGAGTAGGAAAAGGACAGAAGGAGGGGGTTTTATCCCCTTGTCCATCCTTGTCTAACATACGTTTCGTAATGGAGAAAAGAGAGAGATGAAGAAACTCTCGGTGCGCTACTGGCGTAAGAAAAGTGATTTTTGGTGGCATGACCTCCTTCCTCAATTCGTGGGGGGGGGGGGGGGGGGAGGGCTCCCTGGCTCCTTTCATGGCTGCTTCTGAGGTGTCTCCAAAATGATGTTTCATAAGGTCCCTCTATGTTTAAAGTCCGTGGGGGTCGATTAATGCTACTCAAAATTTCTTCCAATTTACCTACGCTGTTTTGAGAAAAAAGTGATGGTTGAGGGACCCATATGGATCAACTTTTATGGATTAGAATGTAACAATCTACCATCTTTTTTTGTTTGTTTGTTCCAGTCCTTCGACATGATGATCCAAAAGTTCAAAGGATCAAAGAATAGATGGGAGCTTTTTA
Source organism: Trialeurodes vaporariorum (assembly GCA_011764245.1). NCBI lineage: Eukaryota > Metazoa > Arthropoda > Insecta > Hemiptera > Aleyrodidae > Trialeurodes > Trialeurodes vaporariorum. Next base: position 23,590,124 of record VMOF01000388.1, on the reverse strand, counting down.
TGATTAGTCAAAGTATCAAGTGATGGTTGTTGCCATGGGGCAGCTACTCTGTTTATAAATAAAGATGAATAATTACGGTTTTAATTGTACGTATAATCTTTGATTCCGAATATTGTTTTAATTTATACGCTGTACAACAAGTGTTGTTTCTTTTATGTTTCCAATTCTATTATCTTCAAAAGCTCTTTTCATGGTGAATTGATACATTGCACTTGTTTCTTCTGCCTCTGTTTTTGACGCTGTTCTTGTCGATAGTGCATTTTGGATTCATAATTTGTTTTAAGACTTTTTCATGTCCAAAAATGTCATGAATGAGAGGAATATTAATTTCAAATAAATAAATAACATTCGTTTACTGTTTAAATGAGCAGGATATTCTTTCCTCATTTTTTTTTTCAACTTCAAGTTTCGTTCCGACTTTTATCTGTTCACCCAATACTTTTCTCACATGATCAGTGTTAAGAATTGATTATTTCAAGTGGGTCTGAATTTTGAAAGATTCCGCACTGATGCATCATTCAGGCTAATGAAAAACCGAACGTTGCTTTGATTACTTTAAAATTTTGTGTGTCATTGAGTTTTGGTGAGAAAGTATTGTTAGCTAGCTTTGTTAGCTACTGCCTCGTAAAAACAAAAACACTGTGTGTGCTAAGTATGTCTCTAAGTAGATAGAGTGTTTTTGCTTTTAACGGTTGTAGAGCGGTAAATAAAAAGTATTAATAAATTGTGGTTTTACAGAGGGGTCAAGGGTACCAGATCTGAACAATATGAAAGTAGAATGGTGTAAAATTAACATTCAAGTTAGCCAGCCTCTAGTTTCAAACGGGCCCAATTACATTTTGCCTTTTCAAAATTTCTTTTTGCAATAATTTTTTAACCAAGAACCCCAATAGATACCACTTGATTAAAAATTTTAAGTGTAATGGTAAGTGGCGGTAGCCACCAGTTGCGTAGCGTGGAATTTGGCAACGTTGTAGTTTGTGAGTAGTTTATCGTTGTTGTAATGACTCACTTGTGTTATTTTTGGACCAAATTTCTGTCAATTTGAACCAATTTTACTCAAAAACCAATTTTGGGAGTTTTTAGCTTGATAAATTTAGCTGCCCCAAAAAATTTTTTTTTTTTAATTTCGTCGTATTTTCAGTTCTCCAATTGTGTTTTTTGAGAAAAATACCTAAAAACTTCCAATAATTCTGAGCATATATATGGGTTAAACCTGTGAAAAAGATTGAACCATTGGGTGTTCGGTGAACACCTTCAACCTTTTGCATGGGTTGAAATGAACGCATTACAATTTTGCCAAATTGCATGCTACGCCACTGGTAACCGCACAGACCCAGTCAGAAAACACGCCTGGGATTTTTTTTAATACAAAGAAATACTTACCTACTGTCAAAATTTGATACAAGATTATTAGTTGCTACTCTTTTAAAGAAACAAAATATCAAGAGAAACTAGAAGCAACTAGAATAGTTTGGCTCAATGGCTCACGTTTGTGTAGTCTAATGGGGGATTGGAGGGACATCCTGCACCAAGTGAGTAAGTGGAGGAGCTGCCCCTTTATAGATTTTGAAATTTAATCTGTCTTTGATGTAATTCTATGCAATGGGTTATTGAACTGCGGTGACACTTTACAAAACTTTGAAAATCAACTGATTCACTATTTCAATGCTTTGAAAAAGTGAAGGAATGATGGAAATGTAATGGAGGTAGTTGAGCTGTTTCAGAAGTGTAAGCAAACTCCGACTGATGAGCTTTGAACTTTTTCCAATGTTATTTTGCATACTGCATGATGATAATGAATGAAAATGAATTTGAGCTTAGGATGTCCATTGAAGAAAGCTTTAAAACCAAGGAAGGGGAAGTCATAGGCAAGTTTTTTTTTTTTTTTTTTATTTGAAGGAACGAAAATTGAAAACTCTCCAAAGATTATCAGACAGGGTTTGTCTGCACTTCTGAAACAAGCTTTACCATGGGGATATTCCTATCCAATGCATCTCTTTATCCTTCCTGGCAAAGGAGATTCACGGAGTAACAAGCCGCTAGAGTACTGATTCTCCTAGAATCGCCTTTGCCAATATGGAGAAAGTGACAAATTAGATGACAAAATTCAGTTTTAAAATACGTCACTTTCACATGCATCCTTACTGACGATTGGATCTACCCTCGTATCAGCACTGCGCGTGAGCATCGGACGTAATCTAATGGGAGGGAGAGGTAGGACGAGGTTGTATGGGAGTCGGCAGTTTTGGTATTATTTTCGTTAAGCCGTATATTCCCCACCAGAATCAATGCAAAATACATGGATTTAAACCAGAAATCCGACAACCTTGCCAAGAGCTAAAAAGCGCCGTGCCGGCCCTAGCTGCAGTGACGTCTCTGCCCTCCTTTTCCCTCTTCAATTCTTTAATCTCGACTCCGGTCGAATGTCTATCGATATCTTGATAAATCAGCTCAGTATCAAGTCACAAGTGTCTTTGTTATCAAATTTGATGCATTGAATGCGAAGGGCGATTCGAATGCCACACACAAGCAGTGGCGTAGGAAGGCTCAGTGGCACCCGAGGCGGAACACTTTAGTGTCACCCCCTATGGGGGGGGGGTCTGGTGGGACACCTCCCAGTATAGGGAGGGGGTCCGGGGGTCCTCTCCCGGGAAAATTTTGAAAAATTACGATCCCGAGAGCCCATATTTTTGCCATCTCCACGCGCGCTGAAATTCGGTCAGAGTAACTAACATATATTCTCGAACTTTTACCTCGGCACTTGCTCACAAACAAGTTTACTGAAAGCTGTATTTGTAATTTGCACATGCGGATGGTTCAAATTTTAAAGTTGCTTCTTATGTAGAACGTATACTTTCAAGGTCATAAATCCCGTTTATCGACCACATCTTGCCAGGGGCGAATTCAGGAACGCTCTAAGGGCAGCCATTTTGAAATGTGAGAGGGGTGTAACTGTAAGGGCCGAAATAACCCCAATCGATAGCGGGGGGTCTGAGGGTCCTCCCCCAGAAAATTTTGAAAATTAAGGTTTCTCTAAAGCTAATTTTTAGGTTTTTTCTCTCTCCCAGTTCCAGAGCCTCCATTTTATGAAATGCCATAGCCTCTCTGAGGCTGTTTTTTCTAGTTCCTCTGAATCTACTGAACCGTCCAAACCCTATTTATGTAATGCCTTCGCTGGAAAACTTTGAAAATTTGAGCTGCTTAGGAGGTGTTACTGGCCTCCTTTTAATCATCCAGATCCTTTTTTTTTTAATTTTTTTTGCAAAAATTTTTGAAATTGAAGCATCTCTGGAGCTACACTTTTAGGTACCTTAGGACCTCTGTAGTCATTTTTTCTGTGGAAAGCTTTATTTAGAAAATTTTGACAAATTCAGCCTCTCTGAAGTACTCGGGAGTTGCTTTCAATCTCTTGTTGACACCCCCTCCAGATCTCCTTTTTCCTGAATCACCCTGCTGCAGGGTGCAATTCTTAGTTCAGACTGGCTCTCTACTATGCTTCAGGGCGACACTCTTCGTTCAGAGTGGCATCCTCCTACTTTAGGGTGCCACTTTCCGTTCAGAATGGCACCCTCTTATTTTAGGGTGCCAATCTCCATTCAAAGTGGCACGGCCTGTTGTTTGGTGAAACTTTTCGTCCAAAGTGGCACCCTCTTGCTTCATGTGACACCATTATTTAGCCGAGGTGATAATTTTTTCTAACTATTTTGGGCAGGCTCTCTTCTCAGCCTCTTTTCCTCCCATTTGTCCCTCCTTACTTCCCGTTTTTCCTCTTTTCTCTTCTTTGTTCCCCCTTTTTCCTTCTTCCCCCTTTTTTTCTTTTTCCCCCTTTTCTTCTTCTCTTTGCCTTTTTCTTCTCTTTCTTCTCTCTTTTCTTCCCTTTTTACTCAGGGTGTCACCCCTCCGATGGTGTTACCCGGGGCGGACCCCCCCCCCCCCCCCCCCCAGTACGCCACTGCACACAAGAGAAAGCGTTAGCATATTTTTTAGCAGTGGCGGCTCGCGCAATTTGGCAGTAGTGTTTTTCGACTTTTAAATTTATGTAAAAGTAAAATAATCAATTCTCCCCAAGAGTCGATTGTTTTACTTAGTTTAAATGGAAATTTTGCATGGTTGTCAAATCGCACCAAATCCACTTCCAAATCGCCACTTATTTTTGGTGGTCTTCTCGCGCCCGCGCGGCGATAAAGAATTGACTTGATTGGTATTGTTAATCAACAATAGGTACGTATAGTAGGTTTAGCCCTTGTTAACCACCAGTTAAACTAGTATTGAGAGGAATCTATCATCGTACGAGAAAGCGCATTGAAAATTTATCACTGCCGCGTCAAATACAGGTCCCGAGTAAGTTCGCTACCCAATAATACTTGTCTATCGATCCTTCCTGTCACTTCGTATCTGTTTCGACAAAACTGGGTGATCGAAATGGAAACTTGACAGGTCGTCTTTCTTCGAATCCGAGCTCCGTAAATTTGCGCGAGAGGAATGCAACAAAACGGGTGTCAGGTGAAGCAGGATCAGCTCCCGTTCTCTCTCTCTCCCTCTCTCTCTCTCTCTCTCTCTCTCTCTCTCTCTCTCTCTCTCTCTCTCTTTCTCTTTCTCTTTCTCTTTTGTTTGTTATCTTAGTTTGCATGCGCGCGCGCCGAGTAATGAAGATCCGCGGCGTCTGCGCCTTGATCCCTTCGGTCCGGCCGGCCTCGAGAGTAGCGCAGTGAAGCATCACGCACCGATTGCAGGGGAGAACTTCGAGCATCTCCGAACTTTGCCGACTAGTATCGACCGAGCCGAGGGCGCGCTGAGTAGACAGCAGCTGTTCGGGCGAGCGAACGAGAAAACACCCCCAATCATAACCCCGAAAAAAAAAGACTCACTGACGTGAAAAACGAACAAAAGACCACACGGCAGGATAGGTCCAAGAACACGTCTCTTGTGTTAAAACCCAAGTGATCTTGGTAGTGCGATACGGTGAAGCAGGTGAATTTTCTGTCAATGCAATTTGCCGAAAATGTCAGAATCGCGTGTGTGAAGTTAGGTTCGATAGAAAAATACCAGCAAAATTTACTCCCCCAAGCCCTTGTGATTTGGTATTTTTGTCTCTTTTTTTGTGGTATCAATTTTGATTCGTCGTTGTATATCCTGTTTGGTCTGATGATTCGTGGTCCTTGCAAGTGCCAAGCTCGGGAAATTTGTGATCTCTAAAGATCTGATAAGATGCTGAAATAACCTGCCTCTCCACTTGCATTTTAAAAACTAGACCATATCTTCTGGCGATCAATCATTTCTGTGGTTTTGATCGTATATGGTCGTGGTGTATTGCGTATGGTTTTTGAACTTTTCAAGCTTTCCGTTATCTGCATCAGTCGCATGTGTCGTTCAACCAACTCGTTAACGATAGTTTTCCTCAGTGTTTCACGTGCGAAAATGGATCAACGTTGCGGTCGTTGTGGTGAATAAAGTGACACCTTTTTTGTATCGGGATCAACTAATTAATCACGACGGAAAGTATTCCGTTCAACATGTCCGTAAAGACTCACCATTAACAGATTGTTTAATCATTGAGAACACGTCTACCCTAATCATAAACATACCCCCAAAGCTCCCAAAGTTTTTACAAAAATTAAAATTCTTCTTTTACGGCGTCAAACGTGAAACTATAATTTATCTCTGAGAATGAGAGTGAATATTGTTTATAAGAATTTATATTCAACTAAAACCATCTGCAACAATATCACACTTCCGCATTTACATTATAACAGCTACTGCTTCCCTTTTCGCTTACAAATCTACCACGTGACAATCGCATAGGAGCACAAATATATCCCTTTAAGAAAGAATACGTTTAGTGAAGGAATAAAATTAAATACGGAGAGTCTTTCTAATTTCTCTATTGTTTAGCTAAGATTATTCTGTTGTTCCAAATTTATATACTTACAGCCTGTGATTTTTTTTTTTTAAAGTGACGCGCCGTTGCCAAGTTTATGTTGTTGTTTGTTTACCTTGACTACTCATCGTAGATGCAACTGAGAAGTTGCTGCAGTAACTTTTTTATCACCTCTTACTTTTCTCAAATTTGTTTTTACCGTCCATAGTAGTAAAGGGTTTTACCAGATCTTTGTTTACTAGACCTCCCCCTTTCGTTTTTAGGTTCTGTATTTTCCCTTGTGATAAGCTGTCTGGCGGTGATATGATCTTTAAATCTAATTATGACTTGTGGTAGTTGTGACATGCAAACAAGTTCAATTCTTTGACGTAATCATTTTTTTTTTTTTAATTATTCGCTTTCATCCGTTTCTGCTCTATTCTGCGTTTCTTTTAAATTTCAAACAATCTCTTTCGGACTCGACTTTTTTATTGTTTTTAAATAACATTTGAAATTCACGGTCAAATTTGCTCCCCGAGATTTTCTGTTCTCTGTTTTGAAACTTTAATCGGTGTACAATTTGTCGAGGAAAACATCGCGTTGTTTGCATCATCTTTCGGTGCCACGTGGTTTCGTAGACCATACTTTCAATAATCAAGCCGCAAAAACATTCAGTCAATTATTTTTTATTTTGTTCCTCAAAACTTTTCTCCGTAATAAAACAAAAGAAAAAAAAAAAGAAAAAAAAACAGTGATGCTGGGGAAAGATACAACAGAAATTCGCTTGTCAAGGATGAAGAAAATTGACTTCAATGGGGCGCTAGCTCGGCAACAAGCGCTGCACCAATGTGTGTTATTGTGATAATTGCCGCGTAAACTACCCGTAATATTTTTCGCATGTTGATTGGAATATCGCGCGGAAGTTGGTACCTACCGATCCACGGGTGTCGATCAGCTGGTTTTAGATGAAATATATTCACCTCGACTGAATGAGATGCCTACAAAATTAGGAAGATTAGTTGTGTGACTTTACAAAAGAGAAAACAGTCATAAACAACTACGTCATCGATCAACTTTGTGTTTTCTACCGGTGGAAAAAATTATCTACCCACGATGGAACTGTTGATATTCGGGCATACATTTTAAGCAAACCGTTGAAAGAAACAAAGCAGTCGTGGCTTCTTAAAGCGTGCTGGATTCCGGTAAAAATTACTGACTACCAGGACGGATAAATCGAACTTCTCGATTAAACCGCTGATGCCGATTTGAGTTTTCGTTTTGCTGGTGTTGAACTAATCGAATAACATAGAACGGATATCTTCATGAGGTAAACAAAGTCAACCTTCCGATCTAAACCGGCCTTCGCATCGAATTATCGATTTTTTTGGTGATGATATAACCGATTTATCACAATTAAGCCAATTAAAATTAAGTGATCGACCTGAGACAGCAGCCTAGGGATGCCATCTTCGGTGCTTGCAAAAACCGTATGAAAATCACCGAGGAGAAAAATTTATCGAACGTCTTTACGAATCAGCATCATCGATAAATCGTCGAAATGTTGTTATCCACCTTTTGCATGAATTTCCTCAGTTCGGCGTTGCTCTTCGTCGCTCTTAATGTCGACGAGATCATTTCAGCTGCATCCATCGATCCTTGGTCGACGATGTACGGCGGGGTGGACGATGGGCCGCGGATCCCGGCGCTGAATCCGCAGCTGAACGGGGGAGGGGGAGGGGGAGGCGACGAACGTCATTACATGATCAACAATGACGTCATGCTGCATTCTGACCGAGACGGGTACACACCGGACGCCGGCGAGGGTCAAGACTCGTCGGCCGTCGACTCGGAGGCAGAAGACAACCGCAAGGAAGCCGAACGGAAGGCCAAAAGACGATATCCGGTCTTCTCTTGCGAGTTCGTGCGAATCGAAACGCCCTTCATAATTGCACTTTGGATTTTCTGCGCTAGTCTCGCTAAAATAGGTGAGTCTCGTTTTAAAACATTTTTTTTTTTTTATTTTATTTTTATTCTTATTTTTAACCCTTGAGTAGGCGCTTGGGTTACAGGTGACTCCAAGCGCGCGCACCCCCCCCCCCCCCCCCCCCCCCCTCCCAACTTTTCCGTTAATGGGGCAGTTGCAAGGGTCTAAAAGTTCGTGTTTTCTAGAAAGAAAATGATACAACTTGATGAACTGAGAACAATGATGCCTTTGGTTTTTTCTTAAGTATCGCAGTTTTGACGATACACAAGTGTAAAGTTGCAAGAAATTGTGTGCGTAGTGACGTCACTATACGCGGAATTCCCATTTAAAACAATGTATTCTGGGCCAAAATCTCATCTTGGGAACGATGGGACTTAATTAGAAACCAAAGGCAACCTTTGTCTCAGCTCATCAAGTACTTTAATTTTCTTCATAAAAAACACAATATTTCAGACCCTTGCAACTGCCCCATTTCGAAATTTTCAGTAGCGGCTCTTAACCCCTTCTGGGCCAAGCTTGAGTATACTCGTTTTTCACCTCTAGTCTATTTCACATCGATTCAGTATTCATTCCGGATAAACGCAAATAATGATGAAAACACTTCAATAGATAAGGTCTCGTCGGGCGCCTTAAATTCGTCGTATAGGCAATTCCAACTCCATCAAGTACGAACAGTTAACTACCTTCCCTGTAGAAACGAAGGAGTGGTGTTCTCTTGAACTAACCTGGTCCTTAAAGGGTTAACCGTAATTTGTTATGGCATCAGGGGAAGCTGGTGTTCATTTTGCTGTTTCGCTGAAAAATCGATGCATATCGATTGAAATGACGATTTTACCATGAAAATTTAGCTTTAGTCGTTAATTCTGAATTGATAGTATGGCACATACAACTATTTTATTGCATGTTTCCACGCTTTTCCGCTATCACCGAAAGTTATCACATGTCTTTTGGCACCAAGCTCCAGATTGGGGTGTCCAAAAGCGACACCAAACGACTCTTGGTGACGGGAAAAAAATGTGAAAATATGCAATAAACTAGTTCTGAAAGCCGATTGATCACCTCCAAGTCATCGTGAAATTGCCATTTCCATCGAAAAATTCTGACATTCTGACAGCGCACCGCTGAACCAGCTACGCGACAGCGGCAAAAAGTACTGAAATCAATATTCCGCGTTCAAGAAGCGTTGAAGTAATGATCGGAGGTCTCCTAGGTTTGTAACTATTCGTACTCAGTAGTGGTGGATTTGCATATGCTACAGATTGAAGGCGCAACTGACACGCGGTCCGCAGGAGTGGAAGTGATAGATAGTGGTACTCAAGATTTTCGTCTCTTTTAGAAATAGTTCATCTTTTCCGTGTCTTCCTTTTAAAACCCTCGCTTTGTGCTTTAATCACCCGAACGAATACAAGTGTAACTGTAAAGTGCTCGATGTTTCCAAAAGTAATCCTCATTAAATTTAAGCGGCGAGTTGTACGACTCAATTGAAACAGCGTTGATCTTACAAGTATGCGCACTGAAGCCGCTGAACGATCGTATACGTATAGCGTCAAATGGATGACTTTTTCGCTATAAATTTACCTGTTTTGCTCTCACGCATTCGTCGTTTCTTTTTTATTTTTTTTCCGATCATATTTATAGAAAAAATCCGAAACTCCGATGTGAGATCATAAAAAACGAAATTGGCGTAAAACAAAAAAAAACGGTACTGACAGGATTTGAAAATGAAATAAAATAAAAGAAGGTTGCTCGCTCGCCGTACATGGGCGTCATTTAAGGAGGGGAAGGGGGGCATGGCCCCATCCCCCAAGGATTTTGATAATCAGTCAAATTTATGTCTAGAATAGTATCGATTATACTCGTAAAATAATCGATACTTTTGACAAAAAGACGGAGCGCGCCGGCCGGCGCTGCCCCGTCTTACGCCAATGGGGCTCTCGCAAACTTTTGCTGTAGGGGATTGAAGGGTTGATACTTACATAAAAACCTGTAAAAATAACGATGAGTACACAAAAAAATCACGAAATTCACTCTCAGAATCGGGTTTTGTGGTGGTTCAACGCAGGTATCATGGGAGATAGATTCCATCTAATTTGAGATATATCTCTGTGTTTCCGTAGAGAAAGTTAGACAAATCTCCCGTGAAACCTGCGTTGAACCGCCATTACGATCTTGCAGTTGTAGCAATTGTAGCAGTTTATTGTGGAAGTTTAGACTTTTTTAATGTGATTTTCGGCGGTCTTTCCATCAGATTAGACTATTTATTTGCTTATAGCAAAAGTTTGCCAGAGCCCCCCATTCTCATTTAACTGTTAAGACCTTTTTTTTTTGGTCGTTGGATTAGAATTCCCCCCCCCCCCCCCCCCCCCCCCCCCTTAAATTGGTTATGTGGAATCAAATATAGGATTTCGCGAATGGAATAATCGAACACTTTCGTTATCTGAATTACATCAGGCAACAGCGTTGATTTCAAGCATGTTGTCAGAAAATAAAAAAAGCTTTCAGAATTCCTCTGCGCTTAGCTAACGAAAATTAACATCTGCAACATTTGAATCGGAAGGTTTCAGAAAATGCACACTCCTGTATTGATTACGGCACCCTCAAAATCGAGTAACTGTATAAGTAGTAGGCGTATAACTGCCAGCCCTTTGCAAAGATCTTGTATCGGGCTCACCTAAACTATATATATTTGGCAAGTTTTCGCCTTCTTATACTATCGGGCGAAAATGCAAAAGCTAGTTAATAGAAATTCTGTCTCACTGCGCTTATCATGACAAGATACGAGAATGTTCAAGGATATTTGCAAGTTGTAGTCCCGCTTTTGTTTGGCGCGAAGCATAAAGTTATCAAAGGTAGCGTATAAATACCAGAATCACCGAAGCGAGCATCAGATTTAATTATGCTTCAATAATTTAATTGAATAAATCCTGTAGGTAGTTGGAACAGCTGCCATTCGCGCATTCGTCACATTGAAATAGCTGACATTTGCACAATGCCAGCATGTTGAAATTAGCTGTCATTGGCACAATCCTAACCAGAAAGGTATTAATTTTGAGGAAGAAAGTGTTCCTTGACAAACATAATTTTATTACAGACCTTTTGCTCTAATTGATACTGTCTCTGAAACACTCTTTCATATTTTTTAATGAATGTACAAAGAATCAAAAGACAATTTCCATCAGCCTCAACCATGGGCGCCCGCAGCGGGGGGCAAGAGGGGGCACTTCCACCCGCCCGGAATTCAAAACAGTCAACATTTCACGAAGAAAAATGAAAGGATAAAAAGAAAGTGAAATGTGAATCAAAGGAGTAATAGTTGACGAACTTTATTATTTGTTTATTTTGTAATTTTAACTCACTTTTTACAAGGAATAGTAGAATATTATACAGTTTTCTACTACTATTATCATCTGTTGTCCCTTTATTCTTAATATCAAACACGTCAAAATTATTATTATTATTTTTATACACCTCTACAATGGCTCAATAATTGTACACTATTTGGATATGGGGGGGGGAGTTTTTCCTTTTTCCTTGGGGGGGGGGGGTGTCCAAAGTCCTTCTATTGGGGTTCAACAATTTGCCTCCCCCTCCCCCCCCTTTGAAATTTTTTCTGCGGGCGCCCATGGCCTCAACTTTTCTCTGAAGTTCTGGTAATCTTCCAATTGACTTATCACCGCTCTCTTTTAGAATCTTTTTCTTTGTTCGGATTCGTCGGAAGTATTCTCAGCCTGCATGCATGGGCGCATAACCTTTAACAATACATATGTACATATGTAGGTAGCGGCTTTACCATCTAATTCACACCCTGAAAAAAAAAAAAAAAAGATGACTAGAAGCCTGACAATATGTGAACCTATGTAAGGGATATAGTACAATAATTATCAGAATTCTAGTGTTTGTACCATACTTATTTCTTGAACATTTTTAGGAAATTCTAGTTCTATGACCATATTCTGGTATGGACACCAGAATTACTGGTCAAAGTACTAGACCTTTCTGTCTGTCACATATCGTCGTGTTTCTGGTAATATAACTAGAATCTAGTATTATGACTTTCGATTTTTTCTTTTCAGAGCAGAAAAATAATTCTAAGTTCGTAAATTTATTTACATTTGAAATGAATTGTGATTGAGTATTAAAAACAGATCCTTTAATTTGTCATTTTGGGAGCAGATCTCGCTGACTTCGTGAAAACATCACTTCTCAAAGTTATATGACCCGAATCTGTTGCCCGCGGTCTTAAATTATCCCCTGATGAGAAAGCATATTTTACTTTGAAGGAACGAAAGAAAATGTGAGATAGGGGAAGTGAAGGAAGTGGAATGACGAAGCAAAAAATGAGCGTAAGGGGATGAATTTGGTGCTCCTCCAAAACAGGGTTGTCAAACATCAAAAGTATTTCTGAGATTCATGTATATATGTTTGCCTGCATACATGCTGTTGGAGTGTTGGCGTGGGTATAGGAACAATGAACATGGCCTTCGCAGGCGGTGGCCGACGCGACGCACTATGATCCCAAATGAAATCTTAGGCGATCAAAATTCGATTTGTGCAAAGTACGAAAAAAACTGTTCTAGCTTGGTGCTAAAAATGATTTTAGAGGGTTTATTTAGCAAGGTAATCACCCCTGGATCGTCATGCATCCATCGCAAAAAAAATATTAGGTGGATCCTTAATTCCGGTAGAATTTCATGTCTGTGTATTTTTGACCGCTTTAGGATTCGACTTGGATCCATAGTGCGGCGCTTGCAATCTGGTAACGTTGTATTAAGTCCATTTAAATCATGGAAAAGATCGACAAATTGGGTTTGCACAGTTCAATCCCTTAAATCGATATTTTAAATGCGAATTCAAATGAACAGCGTTGCGAGATTGCACGCGCTGCGCCGCCCCGCCACTGCCTCCAGGAGGCCGATCCTTGAAATTTCCGCCTTTTGAGTAGACTGGATAAGAATAGGAAACGATTATTAGTAAAGGCGAGTCACGTGATCGCCAAGTCTAATCAAAATACGGAACTTGTCGATTTGGGTGTATCGGGTATAGTCTTGAGCATCAGTTGAACCTGAATTAAATTACTCAAATTTATACTCCGAAACTCATAAATAGCAAACAAAATTCTACTTTCTGATGACATCTCCGTTGTATAGAATATTTAGCCTTGCACTTTTCCTTTTTGGATTCTACGAGTTTCTGGCTGGCATAGATATTCAAGATGACCGTTTCATTACTAAATCACAAAAAAACACGACATTCGTTTGGGGTTGTTTGGTGATTTCCTGATCCAACACACTCTTTCAAAAGGGTTCGTCCTTTAAAAAAAAGGATTCTAATATTTATCATTTGGTATTTATCAATATTGTTTGTTTTGTTTATAGGTACTTAATAAGCAACTCACAAATTCTTATTTAACACATGTATGATTGATATGTTGCGTGTTGCATATCCTGGCCATGTATCTTTATTTCCGCTAGTAATTAAGGACACCAGAGTCAATAATGCTCAAGATTGTTGTAGCGCAAGTTCTTAACAGATCAGCCGTGAGCCATAGCGTTGCTTGCATCTGAGTATTTGTCCAATTATATAATTATATGTAAAATATCGATTCGACAGAAAAAGAGACGCACTGTGTACCTCCAAAAATGTCGACCTTTTTAATGGCTTTAAATGGGAAAAAAAAACACGATGTTGTGAAATTTTACGCAACGCTTCTGATCATTTGTAGAGCCGAGTTAACGCGCGACCAAATTTGACATCGAGGCGCATCACTGCCGAGCAATCAAAGAGCCCCATTTCCTAGAAACAATTTGATCGTTTCATAGCAACACCATAGTTTCACGTCTACTTAGCTCTCAAGGGAAAACAATTACGGGATAGTGCATGTATGAGCAAACCGATTAGATTTATCAAAAATTAGATAAACAAATAAATAAAGAAGGAGGTAGAAGAAGGAAAAGTGTCGGCATTGTTTCACAAAGGCACATCATATAGCACAGCTTTTGAACGAGGCACTCACATTTTTCTTTTCGCTTGCAAGAAAATGTTGACAGTTTTCGCAAAATGTATAGCAGCGTTGCCATTTTTAAGGCCCAATAGTAGACGTTTCCGATCTATGAAGCTCTTTTAGCCCCTAAATCGGAAATGTAGACAGTTTTTTTTTCTTATAGATATGGCAACGCGGATGCTCAGCTAACTCAGCTTTAGTAGATAAACTTAATTTTCGTTTGAATGCGAGCCCCTTTTGAATTTAAAATATAGATTTTCACGTAACAATGCTGCCTGCATGCAATGAGATTCTAAAAAGTTACAATTTGCAGATTAAATAAGTATTTGTTTTTATGACAAAACATATAATTACTGCTTAACTGATAAACCGTGTAATTTTTTTCCTCGCTGATAGAATCATCGTTTTACTTGGGAGCTCCATTAAATATACGTCAAACGGCCACCCTGGCAAAAACTGTGCTCTAAAGACCACCTAAAGCTGTTCCAATTGTCACCTAAATCAGGTGATACCACCAAAAATTCTTGGTGATACCACTTAACCCCTTTAAGGCCAAGCCCGAGAATACTCGGTTTCCTCCTCTGGTCCATTTCACAATGTTTCAGTCTTCATTCCGGATTAAACGCGACTATCGATGAAAAAACTTACAAGAGAAGGCGTTGGCGGGCGCCTTCAATTCGTCGTTTAGGCAATTCCAACTCCCCTGAGTACGAACAGTTAACTACCTTTCCTATGTAAATGGAAGAGTGGCGTTCTTTTGAACAAACCCGGTCATTATAGGGTTAATCTAGGTGACATTTAGAAACATTGATTGATTTGACAATATTTGATGGTTACCAGTTTTTCAAGGGCACTAAAATACGATTATAGCAGATACTTTGTCAAACTTTTTTAATTTGAGGTCGCAATGGTCAGGTACATCACGTATATCATCCCTACGGTCCTGAAAGGACTATTTAATGCATTTAAAAGCATTACTCGAAGAATCGTTTTAAAATAGACTTTGAGACCATTTTTACAGTAGCGAGTGGAGCTGTCACTCTTCATCTCTCTCATTTTCCTTTCGAATGCAAGAGGAGAAAATAGATGGAAAAAAGGGGTTTCATCCCCTCATCTGTCCTCGTCCTAACACATGTGTTTCAATAAAAAAAAAGAAAGAGGTAAAGAATTTCTCGTTGCATATGCTAGTGCTTTTTAGCAGATAACAATTCATTTGCTGAAACCATTTTGTGAATCTATATCACAACAAAGTCCTGTACATTTTCATTCTATCTTTAGAACCGTGCTTTTTGGCACTGCACTGTGATATTTTTTAATCTTTATCTCTCTCTCTCTCTCTCTCTCTCTCTCTCTCTCTCTCTCTCTCTCTCTCTCTCTTTTTTCTCTAGTGAAACGTGTATGTTAGGCAAGGACACATATGTAAGTAAGGAGATGGTTAAATCCTCTTCTTTTATTTTTCTCTAATGGGTTCAATTAAATGGGAACTGATACGAGGTAGGAGAAATTCTGAGTCCGCCGTAATACTTTTGAGAATCTGAAAGAAAGTTGTTAACCTCGCTTTTGCTTCTGAACTGTCGGATCTGCCGGATGTGACAAATGACGAAGGGGCGCAAAAATATCGGTTATCTGCGCCCTCCGAGTCCAGTGGCGTAGCGTGCGATTTGGCAATTTGAACTTTCTCCGCATTTAAACTCATTGAAAATATCGAACTACTGGGTGTTCAGTGAACACTCTCGAATTCTACCTTTTACGTGGGTTTAAATATAAAAAATACAACGTTGCCAAATCGCACGCTACGCCACTGTCCGAGTCTCAGATAGGTAGCCCAGGAAGCTTCCGAGACACTCCACTGTTGGAGTCGTAAGGGTTACCACATCCACAAAAAAAAAAATCACCCAGAGAGGTTCAGCGAATTTCATCATTATTAAAAGAGGTTTAAGCAGTTCGCAGAACCGCGAATTACAAATTGATTGAGGTAGCCGGTTGCCTGCTGTTGTCAGAGTTGTTTGAGATTGGATTCTTCGACTCATCGGGCGTAGGATGAGGACTGTTAATTTGCGCATAGTTAAGGGAATTTTCAAATCCAATGATGCTTCAACCGGCGCACAAAAAGATTCCAGATTCAAATCATATAGCCATGAGGTGGCTCGTCGACAAAGTTGTTTGAACGCCAAGACGGGAATTCTTTGTTGCAATAGATTTAGGATGAGGGCATTGAGAATGAGGAGTATCAATCTATTTACGAATAATTTAGGAACTTTTTAAATCCAACAATGCTTCTACCAGTACGAGAAAATAAACGTAGTCAAATAATTTTCATCAAAAAGAAACAATAAATAATAAATAATTTTCTCTTCGACAGAATTTTTCAGAATTAGGTCTCTCGAAAATTTGATGCACGATGGGCACTGTCAATTCATTTGGTGCCCAAATTCAAAGATACATCAACCGGTATAAACAAAAAAATCACAGAGTCGAATAATTTTCATAAGACATCTGTCTTTTATACCATTCAATTGAGCCCACAATGATAGTTCTATCCACCGATGCACGTAGGAGTGTTTACCCCAAAAACCTGGCCAAAAATATTTGCGTGTTCTTGAATATTTGAAAATCGATTTTGGTTAATTTTCCAATTTAAACTCAAAACTCCTGTTACACGGTTTATGGTTGGAAAAGGCGTAAAAAATTAAGAATTTTGGCTCAAACCAAAGGTCGATTGCGCGTGCTTTTGCCGAGTTATTGACGCTTATTTTATAAAAAAAGGCTTGACTTCAAAATGTTGTTAAAAAAAAATGGGAAATTTCTTGCAATTTGTGACTGCTGGAGCAGTTGCCTAAACGGGTCTACTTTAACCCCCTTGTTTTGGTTATGCCCGCTTTTGCCCGGAACGTATTCAAAATTGCCTTTTTTTAAAAAGATGGTGCCTAAAATTAGAGATTTTTCCATGTCCATTTTAAATTAGATGTAAAAGGGTCAAAAATGCACGGAAAAAGAAATTATTGCCATCAAAATGAAGCACATATCATCTAAAACAACGTCCATAATCGCTGAAATGTTTGGATGCACCAACGCTTGTCCTTGGTGGAAAATGTTGACTGATTAGTAACAGCGCTTCGAGCGGTGAACAACCGCAGGTGCGTCGAGCACTTATTAGTTCCATGTTGTCCCCTAAACAGTAGATAAACGTAGATGTTCCGACACATCTATTACGCAATAGAGCGGTTACTTACCTCTCAAAAACCATCAATAGTTTTTTTTTGGACGACTTTTCAATTTCCCGTTTTTGGCCAGGTTTTCGGGTCAAGTGCTCCTTCGTGCGATGGAATCATCATAGGATTTAGGAATTCCCTCAATTTTTGATCTTGAATGTGCAGTCCTGCTAATGACTTGCTCTTTGATTACGGTTCATAAATGATCACTTAATCGGCTGAAATCGCCTAATTCTCGCTATTACCACTTCTGATAAGTAAAATGAGGAATGAATAAAACACGCCAGAAAAAAAAAGACTGGTAAAATCTACCATCTTGCAGTCAGCTATCAAGTAGATGGTAAATGCAACGTACATTATGGTAAATTAAGTTAGTTTGTTGGTACATTTTACCATAATTTAGTAAAATTTACCATACTTGATAGATGACTCCAAAATCAGCTATGCAGATGGTAAGTTCTATACCAGTTTATTGTTTTCCCGTGAAATCAAGTATACGTATACGTGCTGTCGTTTTGTGTAAATTCTATTGCATTTTTCAATTCACCGATGACTCAACCGATTGGCCAAACGATTAAACAGCTCAGTTCACAATCAGTGTATGACTGTAATACACAATAATACTTATACATCTGTAATATTTTCACAATCGATAGAATAGAATCACCATTAAATTAGTATCCGCACATTATGTTGAAGTCATTTCAGTGGCGTAGTAATTAGGGCTATTGACACCTGGGGCGAAGCACTACATTGTCACACCCCCCTCCCCTGGAAAATTTAGATTTTTTTTTTTAATTTTTTTTTATACCACTTTTTATCATTTCCGGGAATAAAGTAAAGTGAAATAAATTATAAAAAATTAAAAAAATAAAAAGTAAAAATAAAAAGTTATACATGTATATTTTTAAATTATTCACTCAAGTTTAGTGAATTCAACAAAATCTCCTCATACTTTAGGGTGACACTTTTCGTTCAGATTGATGGCACCCTATTGCTCCAGGGTAACATCCTTTAGCCAGGTTGATATTTTGACTGTATCATTCTCTCTTCCACTCCCATTTTTCTCATGCCATCCATTATTCAGCTCTTTATTTTTCCAGTCTGTTTCTAATTTTTTTCTCTCTCTCTCTTTCTTTTCCTCTCTTTTTCTTCTTTTCTCCTCTTTTCTCTCTCTCTCTCTCTCTCTCTCTCTCTCTCTCTCTCTCTCTCTTTTCTCTTTTTCTCTCGTTTTTTTTTTTTTTTTTTTTTTTTTTTTTTTTTTTGCGTATTTACTGCGAGTGTCAACCCCCCCCCCCCCCCCCCCAGATAGTGTCACCTAGGGCAGACCGCCCCCTATGTCTCTGCCTTACAACGCCACTGAAGTCATTGACGACTGTACTGGTCGAGGAAAGATTACCAATCAGAGTCAATTTCGTGCATTTCAGTCATACATTGAACTGAACTGTGTAATCTTTTGGTCAACCTGTGGCATCATCGGTGAATTGGAAAATGCCGTGAAATTAATACAAAATGGCAGCTCTGGTACGGAACGGAGGAGTTAGAGTTAGTAGTAGTTCTACTATTAATGAAAGACTGCGCGTGTCGCGAACGTGAACATAATGATTGAGAAGTAATTTATTTAATTCCGCACGAAAACATGGCAGGTTGCGCGGTGAGTGTAGGAAAATCCGATATATAGGCCAATCATCTGCAATCTGTGTATGTGTGGTAGAATGACATGACGCGTTCAACAGGAGCGGCTGCGGCTCGTGTGCAATTTGGCAATAAAGTTTTTTCTCCTTGCATTTGAATCTACTTATAACAATCGATTGTTGGTGAAGCACTTCCTCACTATCGAATCGATTGTTTTACATAGAATCAAAGGAAGGAAGAACATTTTGTTGCCAAATTGCGCAAGTCACCACTGGCGCTCAGTGGGTCATTTGAACATCACCGTGCACCAAAATACTTCGTATATATTCAATAATAATTCTAAATAATAGGCTGGTTGAAAGTTGAAAAAATCACGAAAATGGAATTTTCAGCGGCGGCTCGCGCAATGTGGCAACAATGGATTTCCTCCATTTAAAAGTGTGTAAAATAATCGATTACTTGGTGAGGCGTAGCGCCTCACCTAGTATCGATCTTTTTGCATACGTTTAAATGGCAAAAGTGCACGGTTGCCAGATTGCACAAGCCGCCACTGTTGCTAGATCGCCTAAAGAAATTCCCAAAGAAAAACCGTGATAGAGATTTTAACGGCGACCAGAACATTCGTTAGAGTACAAATAAAAATTGGTGAATTAGATATTTAAAATCATCCTATTTTTTTCTCTTTTATGTATTTCAATCAGTCACATTGTCCGGTAGGCTTTCTGGCAAGGGCCACGGTTCACTACCTCATATTCTAACTACTGGGTGCGCAGCAAGATTAATAAACTGAATAGTAGTATCTAACAATAGTTCAGGAAATTTCCGGAAGAAGGGCCCGCAGAATAGTGGGGTTCCAAGAGATTTCGTCCAATCCTAATTCGTCCAATATACGTTTTGTTCAACAAAGATCGTCCTATGTAAATTAGTCCAATTTAAACTGGCCATTATTATTCCGTCCAACCCGCTAATTTGTCCAACGTACGACTTACCCACATTTTATTTAGTCCATTTTGAATCGGTTTATCAATTTCGTCCAATATTTTGAAACATTCGTGGAAATCAACAAATCAACGGAACACACGATTACGCATTGGAAGAAATGAACAATCTCATTTTTTCTATAAAGAGGGGTCATTATAACTATCCTATCGTTGAATATCGTGTTTGAATCTTATCCAGAGCACGCATCTTCTCATTTTTGGACATAACGGTTTTGTCCAATTTTCTTGTTGGACAAAAGTAAAACTCTGAACATTTTTAAATTTGGACAAATAATTGTTGTACGTATTCTTACATTGGACAAAATAGAAAGTTGGACCAAAAAAAATTTGGATATTTTTGCTTTGGGCGAAATCTCTGCTAACCGAATAGTGGTTGTCTTCTCCCTAAGAATTGTGAGGAAATGGAGGATTTTAACTGAAGATCGCAGCTGTGGTTTGCGGGTTGGACTTGCATACGCTCACCGTCTAACTCAAGTTTCATCGAAGTGAATCGAATGTCTCTCACTCTCTCAATAAATCCGCAGATGACTTTTAACGTCTTTTTCATTACGCTCTGTAACTGCACCATTTATTTTAACCCTTTACTGCATGATTTTTTTTTTTTCAATAAAATAATTTTTTTTCAGTACAATTTTGATCCTTGAGACAGGGAAAAATAGTGAAAAAATTCTTTCCATTATATTTCAATGGTAAAGAGCCTGAATATTAATTGCTCCAAATATGGCCTTACCAACATTTAGGTATCCATGCAACTGAAAATAAAGTTTTCAGGCTAAAAAAAACAAAATTAAAGTAGTAAAAAATAAGTTAGTAAGTTTCAATAGTTGTTTTTTTTTGTATATGGTACCCCTGCGTTACTCCCAAACATAACAATGAAAATCGGAAAATCTCTATCAGATTTTCAGTAAGCTATTTTCAACCACTCTGCACGTTTTCTATCCTGTGCTGCGCGCTCTAGGACAAAATCGACAATTCTTACTCGTTTAGTATCTGTTCCACATGTGACCCATCATGCAGCGACAGTACAACTCAAGTCCCCTACTTTTACAATTAGATAAGGCTTCAAAGTAATTGTTCCAGATCTGGGCTCATCTGCAGTTAAGGGTTAATCTCTGCCTTTGAAGAGATTTCGTTGATGTTTAGGAAGAGTGAAAATATTCCCACGAGCTGCGAGTTGAGATTTTTTATGATGAATTATAATGTCGCTCTAACAGAAATGCCAATGCGGTACTCGTAAAGCACATACCAATTGCTGCCGCAGTTAGAACTCGTAGCAATAAGAACTCGAAAAACACATCCTAACTCGAACGATTGCAAAGTGCAGTTTTATGTAACTATTCCTACTTAGCGGATATGGATTTGCATATGTAACTAATTGAAGGCGAACTGACTCGCGCGCGTTACACCGCAAAGCGCAACGGAGCGAAGCGGAGTATAAGTCGTTCGTTGTGATGCCACTTATTCTCTCTCTTGAAATCAGTGCTGCCAGCTTTGGCGAAAGAAATACACTTTCTAATTCTACGTCAAGTGTCTTATGGAAAATTTGTATATTTTTCACAAAAAATGGCAGCACTGCTTGAAATTCAGGGGGCTTTTTTGCCTCATACATAGGTAGTTCTCAAAACTTTGTCTTTTGTACACCTCACCAATTCTACATATTATCCTTTAATGCTGAGCTCTTGACTTCATTTCACGTCAATAATCGGCGAGGGGGGGATTTCGCCGTATAGGAAGGATGCTTTTAATTCATTTCTCTATAATTCGCATTTTTCGAAAGGATGACAACCCCACAACTGTTTTTGTCATGCAAGACTTCCCGGGGGAGGGGGCGATGTTCTGATTCTTCGTCAATTGCGTAGAAAAATAGGTTGACTTTGAAGAAACATTTACACTTTTAAAGATGAAATAAGCTAATAATGTGCTTTAGGTGACTAGCAAGTTCGGGCCGAAATGGGCTCTGAAGCTTTCTAAGAAATCACCAAGCACCAAACCGCCAAAATCTCACCGAGCTGGCTGGAAACCCTCGGGAATGTTTTTTAGCCCTCGCAGTAGGTCACAAAAATCGATTCGAAGACCATGTTGATTTAATAATTCACAGCTTTTCTTTAGTTCGAGGTTCAATAAATTCCGTTTTTTATTAAACATTTCTTTTTAAATCTCCAAAATTTCTGGCTGTGAATTAAAAATATGGGGGAGGGAGATGGATTAGTAGGTGATCATCGGTGGTATTACTGGACTTAATAAACTCTATTTTTTCATCAAAATAAAATTTATTTCTTTATAAAATCTTCTCGGAGAGTCTTTCTCTTAAAGCCGTTGTTTTGATTATGAGAAAGGGACACAAAACCCACTAACGTACACAGAAAAAGTCTTTAAAAATGTAGTTGTGATGGCGGAGCTGTGTTGCACATGTTATGAGAGGAATTCCCATCTAATCTGATCCCTTTTTTACGGATCTTCGAGCTCAGCATGGGCAAAGTGCCAAATTATATAGGACTACCTCGTTGTGACGTGTGTATAAAGACACCTTTATGCTTCTATTTTTTAGAAGCTTTTATTGAGTTTATTTGTGGCTTTTGGAACATTTAAATGTTTCTATCGTATTTCTAACGTGACTTTTTACATAGAGAAAAGATTTCTTGAGATCAGCCAACTTAGATAGTTTGGTGTTTTTTGATAACCACCGCACACCTAGAATTTCAGTAACCCCAATGAACATATAATTTCGGTCGCCGCGACAAAGTGTTCTGCGCGTTGGCAAGCCTTACTAGCTATTCAGTATGGTGGTAACAAACTATGCACCTGCTGTGAAAACCCCTGAAACTTTTTCTTGTCAATAATAAAATTACTGCGCAGTAACGCGGTTGTTTTCATAGAGTCCTATTTTTTTTTTTTTTTTTATAAAACAAAAATGCATGGATTTCGGTGTCAAGTGACCAACTGACCAAGTTAATATTATTCTACGACGAATAGATAGTTAACTCTAAACATAATTGCTGAGTCATTTAAATCACGGCTTTTCTAATCGCACCTGATATTCGTGATTGCATTTTCATGTCAGTCGTTATACCCGAACATTGTGACATTGGCGGATTCAGGGGGGGCGAAGAGGGGACCCCGGGACCCCCCCCCCCCCCCCCCCGGCGCTCGGCCAATAAAGGGGGGAAGAAAGAGAGGAAAAAGGAAAAGGGGTCTACGGGGGGGGCGAAAATCCCGAGCCCCCTCCCGTTTGCGAGGGCTGTATCTGCTAATGCATTGTGACTTCATTTGTTTTTTCTCGGTGGAAGTTTGCAATGAATCCGTTCAAGAAAATTTTTCCCGCTGTAAAGTGGCAACTCCGACCAAAAGTGGAAATTATGGGAAGCGCAAAGGTTTTTTTGTTCCCTCTCCCCTCTCCTCCTCTCTCCCTCCCATCTCTCCTCTCCTCAACCCCTCTCCTCAACCCCTCTCATTCTCTTCCCGAGAATGTAAAGTAAACGTGTCCTTCCACTCAAGAGCTTCGGGGCCTGAATACGGAGATCTTGAAAATCTTGTATAACCCGCACCTCTGTGTGTGAAATCCTACGCCAACATTTTGTCTTGCTACACGTGCTACATCTGCCCTCGAGGAAAAAATAATGTGTTATGAAGAGAGTCAGAAGCCCCCCCTCCCTTCACTCTCTTCGGAACTCCTTCTCTCGCTCTCATAGTATTTAAGGTTGAACAGATCAGATAATGACATTTTATTAGAGCACAAGAGCGGAACACATATCTCTAATCCACAACTTCTCCGCTCCACTCCTCTCCTCGCCAAGACTAAATCTAGCTTGTTTCACAGTACGTTTCCATGTAAGCCTTAAAAACTGTTCCGATATCTATTGAGTGAATGGTATTTTAAAAAGGATTATTGCCATAATATACGTTGTAGTATAACTTTCATGGTTTTAGAAAATGGCCCAGTTCTACGAGCAAAGAAATTACACGATGTTACAAGCTCTCAGTTTTGTTTTCCCAAAAACTGAGCAGATGTATTGTATCAGTCACATTGATAGAATCTCTCGTTTCATCCTAATTTTCCTTTTGGATGTACGTGAGCATGGATTCTTGCATCAGAGGTTCCTGACCGGGCACATCCGAATTGGCTCCGGTCGAGTTTGCTCCGGTCCGAGTTGGCTCCAATCGTTAAGGTCAAAAGATCTTTTCGAAAAAAACATTTCCGTCTCATTTTACACACGCTTAGGACTGTCAACAAGAATAGTAGGCGTTACCTATGTTTTTCTTCGGTATATCTCAATAACTTTTTAAAAAAATAACAAAGAATGTCCGATGTATGACCACTTGTTAAACTTTTAAAAATATTTTAAGACATTTACCTTGCGTTTTTTGTTTTTCAAATTTTGCCAGAACTTGAATGTGAGAAAAAAAAATCTCACAGATACTCTTCTCTGTTTTGTTGCTTCTTATCAGGTGGCAATTCTGTTGTTGCCCTTTTTTCTGTTATTATTATTTTTTTTATATAACATTTTTTGTAGGAGCCGATTCGACCCGGAGCCAATTTGGCCATTTGGGAACCAATTCGGTTGTGCCCTCCTGACCAGGACACGACAGTCATGCCACGATCTTGTTGTTCGGGACTGTTGTATTCGTTGTTTAACCCTTTACCTACTACATGACTTGTTTGTTTTGTTGATAATATAAGTTCATGATAAATTTTTATTCAAAATGAAAGAAGAAAACGGTAAGAAACAGTCCTCGAGCATTATTTGTCGCATTTTTGAGATATCTACAAAGTACCGAAATACATTTAAACTTTCTGAGGTTCAAAAATGGTGAAATGGCTTATGAGCCTCAGGGTACCACGATGCAGTAAAACAGGTTTCAAATTTGAGCCCTAATTGTGGCTCTTCAACCGAATGCTTTCTTTCTTCGTAAAATGTATGCAAATAAAGCAGAAAGGTTACGGTATTGATCGCGACCATTAGATAGCGATCTCGCGAATGGTCTTTTACTCGGGAGTCTATAACTTTGCAAGACATAAAATGAACAAATACGCCTATTATTTTTGAGGTGCTCATTTTGACGTGCAATTCAAAGAAACACCGCACTCGAACCTACAAAGTGCGCTGTCACCGTTGAATACAGTTCTCGGGTCAGAGAACTATTCTCAGTCACGATGTTCTTTGCCGTATTCTCTGTTTTCGTCCCAAAATGCTTTCAACACTGAAGATTTTTGTTTTGTTTTTTGTTCCAATTTCTCTGTTTTGATTTGCTTCGGAGATAAATAACTACTCCATTTTCTGCTGAACAATTACCTTACGCCTGCATGTCGATTCGTAATCTTTATCTTTACTCCGCGTGTGGTCCAAATCGAATTAGGGTAGCTGAAATCATCACAATTCTTTCATGGGTGACGTCTCAAATAGCGTCGATTCCAGCGAATATATACAAAAACCCTCTTCGATATCTTTGTACAGATATTCAGCACTAATAACTTTCCAACGCTGAATTCGGCCTCTTTTTTTTTAGAAAAAAAAAAAAAAACAAAAAAAAAAAAAAAAACAAAAACAAAAACCAAACAAACAAAACAAAAACGTGTGTGTGACCTTTAGCCCTGAACGATTTAATGCTTCTGAAATATCTTTTCTTTTCTTGTTTTTTCTTTCCATAAGACGGACTTTTTTGTTCTTGTTTATAAATGCTGCTCATTTGTAAACTTTCAGCTTTCTCACGAAACTCACTTTATTTCCCTTCTCACGCGGGCCTTTTAGAATTGCGGTTATTTTCCACGACCATGGCGTATGAGTTCAACCACGTTTTGGAGTTACCTTCATTCTTTGAAGAATATTAAATTAGCATCGACTGGAGGAAGAAAGCTCGCATTTTCCTTGCATATACGAGAATTTTCATATTACACGGGTCATTTACCATTCGTGGAATAGAGAATAAAAACTACAGCAGTGCCAGTTCGAACTCGAAAAGCAAATAATTCGTACAGAACGGTATTTCTTCTCCTAAGCATTAATAACTGAATTTTAGGTAACAATTCTTTGGCAGCGATAGTTTTTATATAAACATCGTTGGAGTCGAAATCAAAATTGAAAAAACTGCTCTTGTGCCCTTTTTCCGGATTCTTATTCATATACTTGCTTTTATCATCGGTGTTTTTACAAAGAGGCGTGGATATAGTCCAATTCATTATTCAACGTTTCGAAATCTCTAACCACATTAATTCTTTTCTTAAAATTGAATAACCGATTAGTCAATCTTCATCATTTTTTTTTTTAGGTTTACCAGCGTTGCATGCAAACTTCGGAAGAAAAAATCCTGAAAATTTACGTACTTACTTGTTATCCCTGAGAAAACAGAACAGCGCAGGTTGATTATGAAAAATCGTATCGTAATGCTATCAAGTCGATGGTCGAGGTTTATTCTTATGGATGGTGTCGTTACGATAGGTTTCATTCCGATAGAAACCTATTGTATTGACACCACCCACAAGAATAACACGTACTCGATCATCGACTCGATACAGCATTACAACAAAATCAGCCTGTAGCAGTGGCGTCGCGTGCAATTTGGCAACAATGTATTCCATCCATTTAAACTCATGTAAAATATCGAATTCAGGAGGTGCACACTTGCACAGTGCACAAGGAAAATTCGATACATTTAATGAGTTTAAAGGGAGCAGTTGCATTGTTGCCAGATGGCACGCGACGCCACTGGCCTGCAGTAATGCAAGATTTCGAAACGTTGAATTGAGTTACGCCTCTTTGTAAAAACACCGACGATATGTGACGCGTTAAGAAAAATAGATTAACTGTCCAGAAAAGAAGAAGAAGAAGAAGAAGAATAAGAAGAAGAAGAAGAAGAAGAAGAAGAAGAAGAAGAAGAAGAAACACTTTTGAAATATTGGCACTCAAGGGAGGTTGATTCCGATTAACTTGCCCCGTAAAGAACTCCAAAAACTTTCTAAAATTTAGCTTTCTAAAGCGCCAGTTTGAAGATTCAAGTGAGGGACTGCCATTTTGAGAAAAACTGAGTCAAAATTGTGAAAAGATTCAAAGTTTCCATAGAGGGCTCTCACAATCTCACATTGAAGGCTTACTCTACTATATACCTATTGATGTGAGCCAAAGAGGTCATTTACCGTCGAAAACAGAAAATCGACATTTTCCATTCAACCGAAACTCTGCTTTTAAACGTACCTAATACTAGGTACGTTTATTTTTTATCTCTTGAACATTTTGCTTATGCATATGGGAGGAAAAGGGTACTTTTGGAAACCGGTTAAGCTACTTTCCAATTTAAGGATAGTTTTTTAAAACAGCAATAATTGAAGCCTTAGCTTAGTTTGACTGACTTTTTTGTTTCAACTAAAATTTTTGTGATGCGACGCACAGTGAATCGAAACATGGAAATTTTGGGTCAATTTGGGACATGAAAATGTTTCAATTTTGACAATTTTTTGCATTTAGCATGGAATCTGACTATAAGTTCAACCTCCAGCATCAATGATCTGAATTGTGTTTTTAGCCATCTTTCTACTCACTGTGTTGATAATCTTAATCTTTTTTCTATAAAATTATGTTCGGGAAATGTCATATTTTGATCCTCCGAGCGACGGTCCGCGGGTCTATAGAGCGTGCGGAGACAAAAATGCTTCGATTATGCGAACTGAAGATTCGGCTTAAATTGATACCAAAATGTTTGGTCGTGATAAGTACCGAATACTTCGTTAGAAATACCGAAGCTAGACTTCGGTATTTCTAACGAAATTCCGCCTTTACCGAAGTCTTCGGTACTCCTAGTCCTAATGAAGCATTCGGTACTCGTAACCGAACATTTTAATTTCTGAAATCAAATCTTAAGTGATCAATATAACGATCGAAGTTTTTTCTCATTCACATTCACATTTTTGTGACAGTATTAATCGGCTATTATAATAGACCTGTTTAGTGATGACGTCACGATCAAAATTGGTTCCAAACGAATGCTCTATCTCGCTCACTCTCGTTGATTTACCTATAAGAAATCAGATCCAAATTTTCGAACGCAAATTCATGCTAGTTCACCACCAGTTTTCTCAAATTTTATTGCACCATTAGATTCCACGTACCTTAAAGTATCTTTTCACTCTAACACAATTCCTAAAAGATCACAAACGAATTTACTATCACAGTTATACCGAAAGATGTTCTATGTTTTGTCCTTGTCTTATACTCACGGTCTCTTATGGGAGTATCACCGCCATGACACTCAATCATCCTAACCTCTCTTCGTGTCGAAGCTTGTTCGAGGTATAACACGTGGTGTGATGGTGCCTATGAGCCTATATTCTAGAATTCTGTGCCCATAGGAAACTGTGAGTGGGACAAGGACGAAACATCGGACTTTCTTCGTTAGAACTGTGATTGTAAATTAATGCGTGATGTTTCAAAAATGTTAATGCAGCGCGTTTGTATCTTAGGGTACGTGGAATCCGATGGTGAAATAAAATCTGAGAGAACTCGTTGTTTACTAGGACAAATTTGCATTTGAAAATGTGGATCCTGTTTCTTATGGGAAAACCCACGAGAGCGAGTGAGATGGAGCATTTGTTTGGAACCAATTTTTTTCGTGACGTCACACTAAACAGGTCTATGAAAAACAAACGTGCGCGCCCTGGAGCAAAAACCTGAAACTTTTTATGTGTCTGGAGAAATCAATTTTATGATTCAGTGTGCTCTGTGCCGCCTCTTTCATCACTGCATAAACCGATTATTCTTTCCGGTAAAATGAAATAATCGGAAACCAAAATAAAGCAAGGAGTTTCGCTTATATATTCTCGCGCGTTCGCATTCAATTTTGACCCAGAATTTTCGCGGAATTGCAGCTCACCCGCCCGGGGAAGATTTCCAGGTAATTTGGATTACTTTTAACCAGGAATTTCATCTATATCCTCTCGAGATTGCTCCTTGTGGATCTGGGTTAATGAAATCTTGGTTACAAGATTATCAAATTAGAGTCGCAAACTTGAGGTCAGAACGTCGACACGTGAAAGAGAGAACAGGATCAATATAAGATGATTGAATCACGCCATTGGTCTTTTCTATTGACGCAGTGGCGTATGAACGAGTGGAGGGGGGAGGGGGTTGTCCTGAGCATTAGGGATCAAGGGGCACCATTTTCTGAGAGACAAAAAGAAGAGAAAAACGAGGAACTAAACAGAGGAAAAGGAGAAAAAAAAATAGGGGATACATGTAAAAGAAAAGAAAGAAATAGAAAATAGAGAAAATAAAGAAGGAAATAGAAAATAGAGAAAAAAAAAGAAGAAAATAGAAAATAGAGAAAATAAAGAAGGAAATAGGAAATAGAGAAAATAAAGAAGGAAATAGAAAATAGAGAAAATAAAGAAGGAAATAGAAAATAGAGAAAATAAAGAAGGAAATTGAAAATAGAGAAAATAAAGAAGGAAATAGAAAATAGAGAAAATAAAGAAGGAAATGGAAAATAGAGAAAATAAAGAAGGAAATAGAAAATAGAGAAAATAAAGAAGGAAATAGAAAATAGAGAAAATAAAGAAGGAAATAGAAAGTGAAAAAAAGAGAAAGAGAAGATAAGAGGAAGAGGAAAGAAGAGAAAACTGAGAAAGGAAAAAGAGAAAAAGAAGAAGAGAAAAAGAAAGGACGAGCAGAAAAGAGAAAGAATAAGAGAAACTTGAAAAAAAAACGAGAGGAGAGAGAGAAGGGTGTATTTATATTCCATCAAAGATTGGTGATGATGCTCCAAAGGAAATCAAAAGTCATAAAAGTGTGAACTATCCCGAAAGGAATGACCTTTTGGTCACTAAAACTTCTGCTTCCAGGAAAACCAAACTTTTTTGAGTCTGCGGTCTCCGTCTTTTACAACTTAACCCAAAGTAATGCTAAAGCTCCCGAGTTTTACCGCAGCGGAAAAGTCAAACAATAAAGGATGTATTCGGGCTCCTGTCCGTTAAAATGATTACACTTGAGGAAAATGTGAGGTTTTTCCTCCAAGGGCGATCTTATTAAATTAATAATCTTTTCAGGGACTGGGGTGTTTCCGACTTCTTTTTCAATGCGCCATTCCTTCCGCTGCTCCATCAGTCCTTTTGCCGAGCGTAAAAAAGGAATCTGGACACTTCAAGTTCTCCTATTTTAGCCCCGTCAACAAAGAAACTCAAAAGAAATTCTGTCTGAATAACTTAAAAGTAACCAAAAATACTCTCTGAGAATATTTAATGATCCGTCTTTTCGGCGAAATATTTGTGGAGGGTTTACTAAATATAACTAGCAACCGTCTCCTCCCCTTTATTAAGCTGCCCAGTGGTGCTTAAACTTTTCTGATTGAGACACCCCCCCCCCCCCCCCAATCGATCAAACGTTTTCAGCTTAATTTTATATGCCATTCGTTAATCTCTCAAGTACAGTTTTGCATTGATGAATATATTGAAGCGGGTGTATTTTATTATAGAGGCACATTTTCCCACAAGTTAACTGCTAAGAAAGAGCGATAAAAAGAGAGAGAGAAAAGCATTACTGTGCATTTTTTTTAATATAATCTCCCCCCCCCCCCCCCGGAAGTTTTAGCGCCCTCTCTCGCCAACTATAGGGCCCACCCAACAGACAAGATGGAAGAGAGAGAGAAAGAAGCGAAACATGAAAGAGCGAGGAGTTCCGTATATTCATATGATATGTCCATCTGAGGTCGTCAGTTCTTGTCCCCTCGTCTAGGATTCGAACCCTAGACCTGGCTTTTGTGCAATATGCATTATTATATTTCTGAACATTTGGCTGGTTCTGTCACCTAAACGAAGCGCTTCATTTCTGTCGCTCACGCCACTGTTTTCTCACATTTATGAATGCATAACGAGAGAGCTAATATGAAGGAGTTTTGAGGTAGCAGAGTAGAACGAGGAAATAAAAAATAAACAGAAAACAAAAAACCGAATTATCTTTTAAACGCATGGTCTGAAATGTATTTTATGGTTTTAGAAACAAAAGCTTATTTAGAGCGGATGTTTTTCTCGATGTCCGGAACTTACCGAGTCTTGTTCCTTTGTATGTTGTTCAGTGGCGGCTCGTGAAATTTGACAACCAGGCTTGTTTGCCATTTAAACGTATACGCAAAAGTATCGATACCTTGGGGGTGCAATCGCACCTCCTGAAGATCGATTGTTTTGCATAGGATTAAATGGAGGGATTACGTTGTTGCCGTATTGAACGAGCCGCCACAGATGTTGTTGCATGCACGCTTCTGTATTTTATCGCAAAACTCGTCGAATCTGACGAATATCGTCTTAAACTCCAAGTCTGCGTTTACAATATATACACGTGTGTGTACACTATACATGTGTATGTATTCTTATTCTTATATTTACTGAAGCGGTGGAATAATTATCCTCCTACAAAGTATTCAGCATTGCCAGAGCTTCCCTTTATTTAAGCGGGGTTACGCATCTTTGAAATTGAGATTTTTGGATAATTGTCCCTCCAAAACTGGCAACATTGGAGAGGGCAGCGGCGTCCGCCGCATCTCACTATCAAGAAGTAGCGGTGTAAAAGCCTGTTCCGCAATATTCCCTTTAGAATAGCGTGCAATAAAATGCCGCGCCTCTGTTAGATCAATCGGTTTGTTTATCTTTGCAGGTGATTAAAAAAAAAAAAAAAAAAAAAAAAAAAAAAAAAAAAAAAAAACAAGCAGGGAAGCTCCGATACATTGCATGTATTGGAAAAGCGTGCCTGTGAATTGTAAACATAAAAATCTGCGCATAAGTTGTTTCATTTGGTCTTCTGCTCTGCTGGGTTTTGCAGAAATAAGTTTTGCATAAAGGCTTACGCATACATGGTTTAAATATATTTATTATAATGTAGTTCATGGGAGAAGATTTGTAAATTTATTGTATATTATTTAAGGTACAGGAAGTGCTGTTGGAGCTTTGATTAAGAAAATATGACAATGTATATGCATTTGAGACGTATATTTGAAAAAAATATTTTTGAGTTGTTGTTTTTGCAGTGACACATTACAATTGGTTCAGTGTTTTGTTCATTTGTGGATTACAGTTGTTTGAAATGCATCAGCAATTCTTAAGGAGACATTGTAGTATGTAACTAACATATGAATTGAATAAATAGATTTATAATATACATGAATGATTCAATAATGAAAATTTGGATGGAATCACTGATTATAGAGTATTTGAAGTTTAAATGATTCTGCGTTGAATGGATGTAAAAGATTCTATTTATAATTTAATAAAATGAGAAAGAAAAGATGGGTAGGCCATGGTTTTGTTGGTGGAATATGGTGATGAAAGGTAAAAGAAGGTAATTAATAAATGTCTACATATTGATAAAGACGAAATAGAGTCATTCCTTTCAATATCAGAATTTTTAGACACAGTATTGGCCGATTTGGATCTGAAAATTAAACAATTACAATTAATGTCAATAAAAGCAATTCCTGCTATGTTTTCATTAAAGGCTTTACTGTACAGAGAAACCTTATGGTGAATACTCAAGATAAAATTAGGCTGAATCATCTACTTTGAAAAAATTCTATGATTAGCATCCAGTAAAAACATTACAGACGCACATACTAATTGAAGTATTAATAATTTATGCATCAACTTTGACAACTATAATTAGTGTAGTCCCCTACTTCATTGCGATGCGTCCCTTCAAGCAAACAGAGTTGCTTACCAGAGTTGCAGAGTTTCTAGCCTTTCATTCGATGACATTCTATCAATGAGAAGCAAAAAAAGTTACGCATATAAAAGCTTCCACCCCTCCCCCCTCTCCACACATGTGCTTATTTTGCAAAATTGGCCGTATAGTGGTACCTTTGATGATTATATTTAATTTTGGGATTCTCTCAAAGAGAGCAAGTATAGTCTGGACTCAGCGCATGAGATTTCAATCATTTTACTCATCGGACAGTGATTAAATACCAGAGGACCTGAATAGAATAAAAGAAGTCTACTACATTTTATATACAAAGTGAGCCAGAGCATCCGTTGCTGGCATTTTTCTCGAAAATTACTGAAACAAATGATTTGAAACAAAACAATCAGACAGAAAATTGACTCCAAATTTTTCATTTCTGATATTTTCATAAGCTCCTGACAACCTCTTAGGGTGTATTCTGGGGGGTTCAAACACATTTTTCAACTTTTCTCGAAAAAACCCTCAATGCAGATGTAAAAATTCATTTATAATCTAAAAGTAGAGAAAAAAATTCGTTTTATAAGTTTGAAAAATAGGCGCAACGTAGGAATCTGAACAAAAACCTTCTGTAAAGAAAGCTGATTTTATAAGCTTTCAGATGGCGCAAACCGCGATGCCGAAAAACATTTCGTTCAAGAGTTATGACCGCGCAAAGTTTCAAATCTAGGCCAAAAATAGGGTTCCGACTTTCGATTCTACAAAAAAATTTGTTGCTCCACCAATAATCGATGAAATTCATTGAAACTTGGTGGAAGCGGGTTTTTTGGGTCGCTGAATTTATTTTTGACATAAGTTTTTCAAAATTCTCAAATCATATATGGCCGCCATAGTTTTTCGTTCAGATTCCTTCATTGCGCCTATTTTTCAAACTCAAAAAACGGATTTTTGGAAACTTCAAAAGTAAAACAAAATGCAAAAAAAGGGTCAAATATTTTTGAACTAAACACTGTAGCACATCAATCGAAAGATCTTTAAAATACGCATCTTTTGGTGCAAAGTTCACGTCAATATCTATTTTCGTTCAAAAGTTATGGAGTATTGGAGGTTTTGACTTTGACCCCCTGCACTCCCGCTCCAAGTTGACCAAATTCAAAAAACTGCAGATATTCTGAAAGATGATGCTTAGCTCTATCATCCCTGAAAGTTTCATCCATTTTTGAGGGGGGGGGGCACTCCTAATGGTAGCTGGATGGACCCCTTTTCATCAAAACAAATACCATTAATTGAGCCTGTCTCGTCCTCTAAAAAAATAATTCAAAAACCATAACTTCGCTTACACTTTCGAACAGGCGTTAATGTTGTAACAATTCCCGAAACTAAAAAATTAAAAGAATACTGATCTAATTTGTTTATTTTAATGAGATCCATTTTCAACCCATAAAAGATTGAATGTTAAAAATTGCGCTTAAAAAAAAAAAAAAAAAAAATCATTTATCAGCTGATCAAATAAAGGCAAAGAAACGTGACTACTTCATTCCGCGCTCTCTAGCGGGTTCTTCTTGAAGCTTTACTTTTGTGAGAAGGTATCCTATAAGTAAAACCATGATCTGTATCGGTTTTATTTCGCGCCTTCTATTCGAAAATATCAGCTGACTCTAGACATTCATAGAGAAAGATTATCAAATTAGTGAACAGGTGAGCCGCAGTGCAGCCAATGCAGCCAAACAATCACCGGCTGCAAAACAATAATAAATAATAATAAAAAAAAACATCACACAACGACTCGTTATCGGAGGGTGGCTCTTATTTTTCTAAAGTGACAAAAGTCATCGGGATGTTGGCTTAAAATGTTCTATGTGGTCTCAAAAATACACTCATATAAAGTTTTTAAATTTTTTTTAAAATTTAGAGGTCGCTCAAAGGGCAAAAAGGGCGTAAGTACAAAATATTGATTTAAGGGAGTTTAAGGTATCAATTCTGGTTGAAAATGATGAGTTACGGTCCTTTAGGACAAAAATTTTGTCGGTTTTGATCTATCTGCACTTGTTTGGCCGAAAAAGCCCTTTTTAGGTAGCGCGCGTGCGCGCGCCGACCCTCAGAAACGAGGCTCCGCACGCACGGCCGCTCGCACCGCGCCTCTCCGCACCACCCCGCGCGCTTCCAAGCTCTGCGCTACAACGCAACGCGGCGTATACTTCGGCCCATTGGAGAAGCCAAAAGAAATTGTGCCAAGGGGGGGGGGGGAGGGGCAGTCACATTCAAAATTTTCAAAGTTAGCTTTTCCTTAAAATTTATACGGTTTTCCTTCTTTTTTTCTTTCCTTCGTCTTTACTATCACATTTTTTCTTGTTTTTGATTTATTTTGGAAAGTCAAGCCCTCTGGCACCCCCACCCCACCCGTAAAAAACGCCCATACTTCGACGAAAGACAGTCAAACAAGAAGAGGAACAGTTGAAGGTCATAACAACCAAGGTCCATATATATAAGGTCTGGCCGGTAGCGCCAACTCGGGAAATCCGAAGTTTGGGAACCCATACCCCCATTTACTTTAACATTCTTCCAGAGTTCGCCGCCATCTTGGATCAATGGTTTTAAACGGAGAAGTGGTTCCCAAACTGTGAACCAACGCGGGGAGCCGAAAGCTACCGGCCAGACCTTATATACATGGACCTTAATAACAACGAGGGAAAGTGTTTGGAATTTTGAGACGATAAATCATTTATCGTGATAAATGTCGCGTTCCAATATATCACCAAAGATTGAAAACAAATGAGTTAACAACAAGGATTAATTATGTATGTACCTTTAATAATAAGCATGCACGAAATTCTCGAATCCGTCAACAAAATCAGTTTAAGAAGGGAGAATCTCGAATATTTGAGGGCGTCTCCAGCAACTTTTTTGTTGCAACTGGATGTTTTTCCGCGGATATAAGAGGAAACCTGAAGTAGGTAGATATTCTGGAAAATTAATTTCTTAATGAGAATGGTTCAAGGAATATTAACTCTTTTACGGAATAAATGGCTTTACTGTTCCAATGACTGTTGTAGACTCGGTTTCTTTGGTATACATCAACTGCAAAACAATGGAAGCTGTCTCACGGAAATCAGGACCCAACTCGCTCATTTTAAAGATGGATTCATCTCAAATCGGGGTGTAGGGGGCCCTTTAATTCTGCTATTTTCTCGGAATTGTACTAATACTATAATTTGTCCAGTTTACACGGGGGAAAATATGATTACTCTGCAGCAACAGCCACCCGTTTTTCTTCTTTAAATCTTAAAGTTTTACATTTGGATCCATATGAGCATATTTGTGACGCGTCTACAAATCAGCAACACTAAGCGGGATCTATCAGACCGCTTTGAGTCGTTAAGACCACGTACCTAGAACATGAAATTAAGTCAATGTAGAATTGAAATAGATATGTAATAATGACGAAGGAGGACGATTTCCAGAATATCTACCTACTTCGGGTTCCCTCTTATATCCGCGGAAAACATCCAGTTGCAACAAAAAGTTTCCGAAGACGCCCTCAAATATTCGAGATTCCCCCTTCTTAAACTGATTTTGTTGAGGGTTTCGAGAAGTTCATGCATGCTTATTATTGAAAGTACATACATAATTAATCCTTGTTGTAAACTCATTTGTCTTCAATCTTTGGTAATATATTGGAACGCGAGGAAATCACGATAAATGATTTTTATTGTCTCAAAATTTCCCAAAACACTTTCCATCGTTGTTATGGCCTTCCTTAAACCCTTTCCTCTTCTTGTTTGACTGTTTTTCGTCGAAGTATGGGCGTTTTTACGGGTGGGGGGGGTGCCAGAGGGCTTGACTTTCCAAAATAAATCAAAAACAAGAAAAAATGTGATAGTAAAGAGGAAAGGAAAAAAAAGAAGGAAAACCGTAAAAATTTTTAAAGGGAAAAAGCTAACTTTGAAAATTTTGAATGTGACTGCCCCTCCCCCCCCCCCCCCCCCTTGGGTCAATTTCTTTGGCTTCTCCAATGGGCCGAAGTATACGCCGCGTTGCGTTGTAGCGCAGAGCTTGGAAGCGCGCGGGGTGGTGCGGAGAGGCGCGGTGCGAGCGGCCGTGCGTGCGGAGCCTCGTTTCTGAGGGTCGGCGCGCGCACGCGCGCTACCTAAAAAGGGCTATTCCGGCCAAACGAGTGCAGATAGAGCAAAACCGACAAAATTTTTGCCCTAAAGGGCCGTAACTCATCATTTTCAACCAGAATTGATACCTCAAACTCCCTTAAATCAATATTTTGTACTTACGCCCTTTTTGCCCTTTGAGCGACCTCTAAATTTTAAAAAAAATTTAAAAACTTTATATGAGTGTATTTTTGAGACCACATAGAACATTTAAAGCCAACATCCCGATGACTTTGGTCACTTTAGAAAAATAAGAGCCACCCTACCGGGCGCCCGTACGAAAAAACCCCGAATGCACTTTAAAATCAATTATATATTCAATAAACGTAACAAAATAACCCAAAAACAATGTCCAACATAACAAAAATCATAAAAACAAAAAATTTATTCATCGTAAAAACCCAAAACAGCAGAGTAAAAATTACAACAAAGTTGGCAACATAAAACGCAAAATATTACCTCACCGCACTCCACTTACCCCTCAAAAGTGGTGAGTCCGTCGTTTAATTGGAATTATAAAAAAACTAAAGCATTAAAATGAATCCAACTATTTTTGCTGCAAACTTTAGAAGGTACGATTTCATAATTGTACCATTGCAATCCTCAAAACGCAACAGACACGACAGGAAAAAATCACAAAATTCAAAAACAGCCGATTTTCAACTTTAGGCCACTCAGCATAGGAATACACGTGGAAAGCATAGGCTGCCTTATTACATTGTATACATTGTATTATATTGTTAGCAGCAAAACGATCGGAATAAGCGTGCCATGTTCCATGGGCACGCTTAAAAAAAAAAAAAAAAATCGGTACACGTTCACCAGCGGTCGTGAATAGACTGTTTTTTTTTTCTCTTTTTTTTTTTTTTTTTTTTTTTTCACGCAAGTATCAGGTTCACTAAGAAGGTAGAGATGAGAATTAGGATGCATGCAGAGACAATATACATATAATAGAGATCACGCACTATCTATCTTGCTCATGTTTGCGCGCGGAGGCAACTTTTTTTTTCGGGGTCTCAACAGAACACCGAAAACATGGACCATACGTTGACTGATGAGAAACGTCGTTGAGATTTTTGCCTAGTGAATCCGAAGCATCGAAATTGCATCAGTCAACTTATGGTCCATGTTAGATGGTGCTCCTTCATGCTCCTTATGTTAATTTCTGTTGAGCTCCGAAAAAAAAGTCAGCCACCGCGCGCAAGGCTAGTGCGTGGTCTCTATTATATGTTGTCTCCGGATGCATGATGCGTGCACACAAAAGAAAAGGAAATACCTGGTATAACCATGGGTACATCCGAATTGGCTCCGGGTCGAATTGGCTCCAGTCAGAGGTCAGTCGAATTGACTCCTGGTTGAATTGGTTCCGGTCAGAGGTAGGTCGAATTGGCTCCGATCGCTCCGAAGTCAAAAGATCTTTTCGAAAAAAAATATTTGCCCTCTCATTTTACACACGCCTAGGACTGCCAACAAGAATAGTAGGCGTTAAAAATGTTTGTTTTCGGTATAGATCACAGTAACTTTTTAAAAAAATAACGAAAAACGTCCGATGTATGACCATGTGTAAAACTTTCAAAGATATTTTAAAACATTTTCCTTGCGTTATTTGTTTTTCAAATTTTTCAGAGCTTGTATGTAATAAAAAAATCACAGATACTCTTCTTTGTTTTGTTGCTTCTTATCAGGTGGCAATTCTGTTGTTGATTGCAAGTTCTTTGTTGCCCTTTTTTTTATATAAAATTTTTTGTAGAAGGCAATATGAACCGGAGCCAGTTCGGTCGCTTTCCGATCAGAGCCGATTCGATCCGGAGCCTATTCGGCCGCTCTCCAACCGGAGCCAATTCGGCCATCTGGGAGCCAATTCGGTAGTGCCCGTTACCATCCCGGAATTGTTAATGGTTTTATGGTTGTGGCAACCATACAGATGGTTGGGGAAACAAGATGGATTGTCCCGCAATGCGGAATTAATCAACAAACCGTTCTTTTAACCTTAAATTTGACAACATTGTTATTTATGCGCTAGAACCCAAAATTTGTTGTAGTAATGACGTCAAAAAGGCCTTTCTAATATCTATGGCTTGTCACGACCCGCGATTTTGCAAGTTTTCGCTGTAAAAGCTATCTCTGGGTCGCTTCAGAGGTAAAAACCAGCTAAGTTAACGATGAGAGCACTAAAATGTTTTCTATCTGAAAATATTATCACTCCATCAAGAAGTGGCTACTGAGAGATGACTTTACTTCGGCATCGCGCACCGGTGCAGTGTCACTCAGCCATTGATCGGGTGTGAATCTCTCCTCTGATGATGGCTGTAGTAAGTCTATGAATTTTCCTTACCAGCATAGATTGAATTTAATCTCAGTACAAATAAAGGATTAAAATGGGAGCGAGACCAACAACGAAATAATATTCCAAGGCGTTTTGGTGCACTCACAGCACCAGCAAGAATGACACGCAGCAAAACACAGCATAATGACAAAATTAATAAAGAAATAATATCCCATAGCATGGCTACCGGCTATATTATCCGTGCACCGCGATAACGCTCGTGGATTTAAAAACATTTTGTCTTTACGGAGTGGATTTTGCAAGATTTTTGTGCTCCAATATAGTTATTTTCGCCGATTTATCTCAGATCGACCATAGCAAAAGCTTGCAACAGCCCTATCAGAAACTATGGTCAGATTGCAGATTCGATGACTGTCACTGTTCAGGTGATGATCGACATACTCGAACAGTTTCTGTTATTCACTGTTAACCCTCTAGGCATCTAAGGGCCAGGGGGGTGATTATGGAGGATCGTTTCGTTTTGGTATCGTTATCGTTATCGTTTACGTGTAACCTTATGGGTGGCTCAACTGATCGAATCGTTTTGAGCTCCTCGTAACGATTGAAACGGACGATAGGAAGCGATGAGTCGCAGGCTGTCGTAATCTCGATCGTTTGAAGTAGGAAGAGGTGAGGAGGGGATCACCTGCGCGATCGAGTTGCGCAGAAGCAAGCCCATTTGATTTAATGCAAACGATAACGATAACGATACCAAAACGAAACGATCCTCCGTGATCACCCCCCTGGTTATTTCAATAGAACGCCACTCTTCCGTTTATAAAGGGAAGGTAGTTAACTGTTCGAACTCGGGGGAGTTGAAATTGCCTATACAACTGTTTGAAGGCGCTTGAAAACATATTTTCTTGTACATGTTTTCATCGATAGTCGCGTTCGCCGTTCATCCAGAATGAAGATTGAAACAATGTGAAGTAGGCTTGCGAAGAAAAACGAGTATACTCGGGCTTGGTCCATAAAGGGTTAACTGCCAACGGTTTCTTCTTTCAGAATTTCATCTATACTTAACATGCATGTGGAAAAGCTTTAAACATTCTGCTGGCATCGTTTCATTTCGGCCATTTAAATCTATGAAAAAGATTGAAGATGAGAGTTTACGTGTACTTACAGTGAACACCTGATATGGATTCGATATTTTGAAAGGGTTTGAATGGACGGAATGTAAACTTGCCAGATTTTGAGATTTACGCCACGCCATTGATGGAATGGAATGAAAATAGACTGACATTTTCGTGAAATGGGATTTTTTCATAACGAAGTAGATTATTTACGCCGAGCTATGTATCGATTGATTTTCGACCTGTCACTAACTAAACTATGGAAGCTATGTCACTGTCTTATTTTCTACCTGGACGATTTGGAAATGAAAACTTCATAATTTTATATGATAGACGACGCAACTTTTCTTTGAAAAATTATCTGTATCCTGCACTTTCAAAGAAATCGTTCATAACAACTTTATTTTAAAAAAAATAAGTACAAATATTTTTATTTTTATGCCTATTTATCGAATGATTTTTTTTTAGTATTGCCTCCATACGAAAAGCTTGTTTATTTTTATTGGGACTTGTTAAACCATTTTTTTTTAAAATATTTTCAACTGCCGGAAACATATCTATTACATTCTTTTCGTCTGGTGTACCTCTCCCCCCCCCCCCCCCCCCCCCACCAGTTGAGGTACACTATCTAAGGCGCCATAAAATCGGTGGAACGTGGTATTGCCTCTATAAGTAAATGACGTGGGCTGAGTAGAAATACAAACCACTTACTTAAAGTAAAAAGCGCTTTTAAAAATACATACCAATCGAACGCGTTTTAGAAGGAACCACCGTTCATTTCTCTCGGAAAATGGTTGAATTTATTTTCGTTTCGAAGTGTCAATTGCTTCAGAGCTCAGAATAATTTCAATGAGTTCCCTTTGACTATTCATTGAGCTCCTAGTTTGAATAAAGTAGCGTGGAGACTTCAGGTTTTCGTTTCGGCTCGCTATCCCAAGTCTTCAAAGGCTGATTGTATAATTAGACTATTCATCCTCTACAGCTTCATTTATAAAGGCATTATATAGAGTTTTGTATAATCCACCGTATCATTATAATTAAAAAAAAAAAAAAAAAAAAAGAATACCATGAAAGAGGACGCCCGGAAAAGAGCGGAATCGTTAAAGAGTGGTGGTGAACATATTTTTATTTCGGTTACAGTTTATTTTTATCTTCCATTTGATATCACGAGGTCGCAGTAAGGGGGGGGGGGCTGTTAAATAATTGCCTCGGATGGTACCATTCTATATAGGGTTGGTTCTTTTTTATCTTTTTCATGGCTTTCAAAGGAGAAAACTCCCTTGAGTGAAAACCCACGTGTCCTGTATTCAAAGTTTTTCTAATTTGCCCATTCGCGACAATTTTTGTTAGAAAATCCCTTTAAACTTCCTCGAGCATTTTGGCTCAAGGTGTGTTTCTGAATAGCAAATTGAATTTGGAGGCTGATTCATAAACCCAAGTCAAGCTAAGGAGATCTCAAGTATAGATTCTCAATAGCTTCCTTTGTGTGTATGTGTATGGATGCAATTCAATATGCTCCATTCATTTCATCGTAAAAACTTTGCTGTCACTTGGTAAGGTCTTCACAATCACAAAAAACCGTTTGTATCACCTTCAATTTCTGATGTATGCAAAACCAACACCATCAAGTACGAATAATTAACTATCGATCGTACTTGAGTGAGAGCGGTTTTTTTCTCGCACAATCTCGTTCGTAGCGCCGAAGAATTATTCTCGATCCTCCTGCAAATATGCAGCAGTATAATCTTTAGCTTTAACAAAAATGTAAGAGTTTAAACACAATGGTCTCACTTATGCATTTGGGGATGGAAAAAACACACAACTTTTTACATCCGGAATCGGATAACACAGGAACTTATCCAGAGTGTCCCTCGTAAATGTAATGGTCTTCTCGAAAGCGCGCTTTTAACGAGGGACTCTTTGAGCGGAAATAAGAAACGCCCGCTTTGGCTTTCGTATCCACAGTGATGATTAAGTGTTATCTACTGCTATCTCACCGTTTCAAGTTCGGGGCTAGCAGCAATGGTGGACCTCAACATTCAGCCGGAGAGAACTAATGTGATTTTTATTGAGGACATCCAAAAGAAGGATTGAATGAGAGCGTCTTAACGTATAATGCTTTGCCTCGAATGACTGATAAACTTCTCGGGAGTGACGTCTCTCCACGCTACTAGCAACTGTGTATTTGCTGTATCATCATACACTGAGAAAAATTTCCTGTTGCCGTAACAATGACGTTCAGTACTTACTTAACCGGAAATTCCGGTAGCTTGCTTTAACCGGCATTCCATTTGAGTAAGCATACTAAACAGGCTTGTTACAGCAGTAGGAAATTTTTTTCAGTGCGTATTCAGCCACCTTTCAGCTACTCAATCGGTCTGTTGTGAATTTTTTTGACAAGAAAAATTGTAATACATGCAGTGGCGTATGTAGAAGATTTTTGAGAGGAGGGGGTAGGGGTTCGATAATTTTCGGGGAAGGGGGCCCGAAGTCAAAATTTTGTCAAATTTACGGCTTTCTTTGTGTCGCATATTTCTCGAGAGGAGAATGTAATGTATACGGCATTTAACCTGAAATCTGGTGACTGTTTTCAAAGCTTAATTTTGGATGGGGAACTATTGACTGGTCCGCAGTGGCGTAGCCAGGAATTTTTCTAGGGGGGGGGGGATCCGAGGTCTGAAAATTGTCCAGGGGGGTCTAAAGATACCAATTTGGTCAAATTTGTCTGGAAACGCAAAAAATGACCTTATTTTAGGACAAATTTTGCTGTCAAGGGTGGGGTCCACCGTCCAGACCCCCTGGACCCTCCCTTGGCTACGCCCCTGCTGGTCCGACTTGAGCAATCGAAACGAAGAGAGTAAGGAAACGCAGGCTGCCCACTAACTGAATAAAGTCATAAGTCAGCATCGTAAAGCAAGTAGATTTGTTGCGTTTAATGGGCACTAATTAGGTGGCGTGGTTAACTGGTCTGAAGGGGGCAGGGAGTTTGTCCACACTGTCCACTTTCTTCTTCTTCCCATTTTCCACCGCCTGGCGAGAAAGCCGCTTGATTGCCATAACTAAAACAGTCTCGACTCAAACTAGAGAGGATGAAACTTGAGTTTCCTTAATCTTCAGATGGAATGCAAGAGAACAAGGAAACTTTTTGCGAAAGCATTAAGTTTCTACCCTCACTTGATGACGTCAGCTCCAAGGGGGACTTTCCTGAAACGCATATTTATCCCATCATTAACACTTTTTCTCTGGTGCGCTCTCGCTTCCCGTGCGCTATACGCTAAAAAGCGACCCAATTAGAACCAGATCCGCTCAATGCTGCTGTTAATTAAAAAAGGGGCCGTTCACCCGGGACATGTTTTACACAAGTTTGAACAAGTTCACGAATTAATTATCGCCCCCCCACCGTCGCCGCCCCCGCGACGCGTCGCCGTCCATGTCACTTCCAAGCAAACGCCTCGCGGCCTCTTCGACGAGATATAATAAAAGGATACGGTGAGTATATCGAAATTTAGGAAAATGCGCCCCCCCCACCCCACCCCCCCCATTCTCCACTCCCTGTCTTCTAGCCTTTTATTTTCTTTCCCCATCATGATCCTCGGGTCTCTATCCACCCACTGAAACAATTTCCATTGAATGGGAACGAAACTCTCACTACATTATACGTGAATAGCTCCACCATCTCACTAGGGTCTGAGATCATCTTAGAAAGGGTCCAAAAGTCAGAAAGTAAATTTATCATAAATTTCTTATTTATAAACTTTCAAACACTCTTAACAAGTAATTTAAACCCAGAAATGTCACTGGAAAGTTTCAAGTTAAGCTTATATTAAAAGATCAAAGGCGATGATTTTTGATGGATTTTTTTTTTCACTCACTTAGCCAATTTTTTTCCTATCTCAGGACAAAGTGCATCGTCGTCTACAGTGTGCCCCAGAAGTCCTTACCATTGCTCAATGGTGTGAGATCGAAAAAAATCGGCCAAAAATCAAGGGAAAAAATTAATTAAAAATCATCGTTTTCGACCTTTTAAAGTTATAATTTACAATTTTACAGTGACGTTTCTGGGTTTAAAGAACTTATTATATGCTAAAAGTGTTTTTTGTGATAGAAATTGGTCTTAAAAGTTCATAAATGAGAAATTTGTGAAAAATTCAATCTTCGATTTTTTGCCACTTTTTGATGCTTTCAGATCCTAGTGTGCAGGTTCAAGTTGAAAAAAACGTATTAAACATTCATAAGAAATAAATCTACTCGTAGCATGTGATTGGCAGAATTTCTTTTGTTTATCAAGCAAACAGTCTGCCCATTGACCATGGGTCTGTTGAAATCATTTGCTACAGCCATAAGTTAAGAGAGAGAGAGAGAGAGAGAGAGAGAGAGAGAGAGAGAGAGAGAGAGAGAGAGAGAGAGAGAGAGAGAGAGAGAGAGAGAGAGAGAGAGAGAGAGAGAGAGAGAGAGAGAGAGAGAGAGAGAGAGAGAGAGAGAGAG
This sequence comes from Trialeurodes vaporariorum, assembly GCA_011764245.1. Taxonomy (NCBI): domain Eukaryota; kingdom Metazoa; phylum Arthropoda; class Insecta; order Hemiptera; family Aleyrodidae; genus Trialeurodes; species Trialeurodes vaporariorum. Next base: position 23,545,740 of record VMOF01000388.1, on the reverse strand, counting down.
AGAGAGAGAGAGAGAGAGAGAGAGAGAGAGAGAGAGAGAGAGAGAGAGAGAGAGAGAGAGAGAGAGAGAGAGGGACAGTTTTGGTAAAAAAATCACTTGAAATAACGTGTGAGCTTCAGGAAGTTCCGAGATTGACTCCTGAAAACTCATTTTACCTAAATGCTCCTTTTAAACGAAATTCCAAGATTGCTGTCGTATGAGCGAGTCATAAATAGGGGAGTCTTACCTACTTAGTCACCTTTGCCGAGAAAAACGATTAATCATATAGATGAAGCTGCGACTAAACGGGACTACCCGAGCACCTGCTGTCCCACTGTCCCATTGTGACTCGCTCATAAAGACAACCAAATTGGAATTCTGTTTAAATGAGCATTTATTCCGTTTTCAGGAGTCAATTTTGGAACTTTTTGAAGCTCCCATTACCGTTATTCATAATGATATTATATTGGAATCGAGTGTCTTCTTTATAGTATAGAATTAACCCTTAACTGCAGATGAGTCCAGATCTGGAACAATTACTTTGAAGCCTTATCTAAAAGTAGGGGACTTGAGTTGTACTGTCGCTGCATGGTCGGTCGACGGTCACATGTGGAACAGATACTAAACGGGGAAGAATTGTCGATTTTGTCCTAGAGCGCGCAGCACAGGATAGAGAACGAGCGGAGTGGTTGAAAATAGCTCACTGAAAATCTGATGGAGATTTTCCGATTTTCATTGTTATGTTTGGGAGTAACGCAGGGGTACCATGTACAAAAAAAACATCTATTGAAACTTACTAACTTATTTTTTACTACTTTAATTTTTTTTTTTTTTTTGCCTGAAAACTATTCTCCGTTGCATGGATACCTAAATGCGGGTAAGGCCATATTTGGAACAATTAATATTCAGGCTCTTTACCATTGAAATATAATGGAAAGAATTTGTTCACAATTTTGCCCTGTCTCAAGGATCAAAATTGTACTGAAAAAAAAAAAAAAAAAAAAAAATTTTATTGAAAAAAACATCATGCAGTAACGGGTTAACTGGTAGTCCTGTTGTTCATGAATGCGATGATTCCCGATGACAAAACCGGATTGTGAGTGCACTATTGTTTTGGACTTGTCTGTAAGTTGCACTTTTTGTTGTTTAGACAAACCTGTATATCAGTGGAAGGGCTGAAGGGAGGGGGGAGAGAAGTTTCGGATTAGAATAATTAAAGTACTGCTGTAGCTACGCATGTAGAAATGAATACGACATTGTGATCGCTCAACTTGATGCAAAACTTGAAGCCAAATACCCAAACCAGTAACTTCGATACCTACAAAGAATGATTGAATTTTAACGAAGACTCGTCATCGTCAAACCTTTTCGGTTATTATGATTGATTGATTCTCACAAAAACGGTGCGGTAGCTTCCTTCAGCTCGTTGCATGGAGAAATTTCGCTGAGAATTTCATGAAATGGCTTGAAGCAGAGCTTGTAGCGTGCATAATTTTTCCCCCATGCCGCTCGAAGCGAAATTCCGATGTACTATAAACGATGAGTAATGGCGGAAATGTATCGCAAGAATACACCACTCGCTTCGCATCCGCTGGAGCGGTAAATTAACGGGGAGCTTTTAATGATAATAAATGGGCCTGTGATGTCTTTAGCTTCATCAGCAGCACTTAAACGATGAGGTTCCAATTTCTTTAAATCGATAAAACGAGCCCGCTGTGTTACCTATAATCAAAGTTCACCCGGGCTTGAAACCGAAGGCATCTCGCTGTTTGAATAAAGTCTGTTTCACGAATATGAGCAACTCGCTGTTTGAATAAAGCAATGTTATGTTGAATAAAAAAATGATTTTGGCAATGGTTACTTAACAAGAATTCTGTTTAATACATTCCAAAATGGAAGTTCGGTTAAATTAGCTAGATTATTTTTCTGAGTGTGGGAAAGTTTAAGGGAGCTAATCTAGCCGAGAGCTCAGATTGAAAGATTTCAAACTGTAATCGTTTAAAATCGTACAAAAACATCTGAAATTGGTTTTGGAACGATAAATTACTGGTCTCATGAAGCATATTTTGTGGTTTTCTTAAAACCTCAAATACTGATTCTCTGTTCAAAGGTCATCGAAGTCAAGTACCGATGCCTCATTGCCCCGTTTTTGAAAAATGTGCATTTTTCAACTGACTTAATTTCTTCAGACAGAAAGCAGTTAAAGTCGTATGTCAAAATCGGCACTTGTCAGAGGGGTGATTATGAATGTTCATCTCATAATCGTGTGGAGTCGAAAGCCACCAAAACCTTAGTGAGCTGCTACTCCCGATTCGCTGAAGGTCCCGCGGTTTAGATAGGATTACACTCAAGTGCGCTTGCTCAAAGCCCTTTGCGCCTATCGGTTCTTCATCGTAGACAACGAAGGATTTCCTTCGGGACCGTAATGGAATTAATATCATCACCCCACAAGGCTTTAACGCTTTCAATCATCAACTCACTCCGATTACAAGCGATTCAAACATTCATATATTCATTTCGCACGGGTGCAAAATACATTTGTCGACTGTTCTATTTAGTATTTACAATAAGAATAACACAGACAAAATAAGGATTAAAATGGGAACTAGGCCAACAATAAATAAAAATTTCCGAGACGTTTAGGTGCGTCTTGGAAGTTTTTATTTATTGTTAGCCTAGTTCCCATTTTAATCCTTATTTTGTCTGCGATGTTTTTTTGGTCATTTAGTTTGTAAGTGTTTTAATAAAAAATAACTTGAAATTCGCAAAATTTTATGGCTGTAAATATACAAAGTTTATATTTCAAACAGCTCTAACGAATTCTGGTGCATCTGTATAATGCACTCTAAAGCTGTAACAAACTTAAAAAAAAAACAAACAAACAAAAACAAAAGCAAAACAAACAAAAAAACAAAAACGAAAAACAAAAATAAAACAAAAAACTTTTCCAATAACTAAAGTAATAACTATATAAAAAATATATTACAATGTAAAATATATTATAATATAAATATAATATAGGATATTTATAAAAACAGAATAGAGTACTCAAATATTGCTTTTTTTAATGTAATTTTTTTTTATTAAATTATTGGGTTCGACTGGAATGGCTCATTTTAAAATACTCACAAGCTCTTCGATAGAGTTAACTGTAAAACGTGACTTTAAAATTTTAGCTTCGTTTATCTGTAGGTATTTTAAACTCAACGGAAGGTGCAGGAGTAAGTGCTGCGAGCTGAACAACCTCCTTGTCTAGGGTATCATGATATTATATTTCCGTCATCATGGCAACGCTGTGTCTGACTGACAGGCAAATCCAATTTTGAACTTGCTCGCAGGTGCCGTGCGTAACATGAAACCACTATTTAACGTATGTATACAGGGTGATCAAACTTTTATGTAAGGATGAAATTTGTGAACATTAGGCTGTCTCAAAAGTTTTCTGCAGTCAGTATAGGAATATCGGTAAAAATATAAAAACCAACGAAAAAAACGATGGTGACAACCAAAATCGGAAACAAATTCTGTAATTATTTGTCAGGAAAATATTTTAAAAAAGAAGTGTTAGTGGCATCGCGTAACACTGGTACCAGCACAGAATGCTATATCACGGAAAAAAACTACGGTGCAAATAACCATACGGATACCTGATTTTGGCACCTGCTGGATGTTATGGTAATGTTAACCAGAAATATACTATGTTTTGACTAGGTGCTAGGTGATGTTACCTGATTGCATGTCGAATTCACTCAAAGTATCGGTAAATGTACCATACTTCTGGTCAAGTTTACCATAACAACTAGCAGGTGCCAACATCAGGTATCCGTATGGTTATTTTCACTAATCTTTTTTTTCCGGGATACTTAATAAGAACCGAAACTCTCAAAAGGGCGAATGGAAACAAGATTTGGAATTTACCAGCATAAGCTGGTAACCTTGCATACTCCCTTTCCAAGGTGGCAGACGTGCTTTTCGAGGTTATATTTTTGTTCAAAGGTGACCACCGAAAAAAATAGAGACCCAGCACACCGTATGCTTCCCGTGTTAGAAAAGTTTAGTGCGTACAGTTTTGTTCGGGAGTTACCGGCTGCAACGATAAACAGTCGCCTACTGTTGAGTGGTGAGCTCAACGAAAGGCTGTAATTGGACCGCGGTCCCGGAAACGGAAACAGGTTTTGCATGGCGAATGCAAACCAGGCGCTCATTTAGCGAATTTTCGCGACGAATATACTCGACAAAACCAATGCCAACCTATGCATACCAACAGTGGATGATACGAAACTGGATCGCGTTTTTCGAACTTTTTCGGTGTTTTAAGTCATCGATGGCATTAATTCGATTTTGGATTCAAGTCCGGAGGTGAATTCGAAATCGAATTGATGCCATCGATGCCCCGAAAACACATCTAAAAACACAATTGAGTTTCCTCGAATAGGTAGGAAGGTTGGTATTGTTTATGATATTCGATCGCGAAAATTCGCTAATTAGTCAACATAGTAGGCGATTGTTAGCTGCTGTTCCGATGAGTTCCAACTAAAATTGAGCCAAAGAAGTGGACACCTGTCGCAGTGGCAATCTTCAGCATAGCAAGCATTTCTGCAGAAATGCTCTCTTTCCAACATGGCAGGCCCGAAGATACCCGAATTAAGTGATAATCCTATTTTCGCGATCGAATAGGTATGTTCAATGTTCATTCACTTTTTTGGAAAGAATCGATTGTCAACCTTATTGCACGAGAATATAACAAATTAACGCCATATTCGAGGAAACTCAGTGTTTTTAGGTTTTTCGGGATATCGGAGGTATCAATTCGATTTTGAATTCACCTCCGGACTTGAATTCAAAATAGAGAAAATAATACAAGTGTCACCGCAAAGTTCTATTTCAGTAGTCGGACCGATAATTAGTCGGAGTATCTGTAATTGAGTGATCATTGATTTTCCTCCGCGCTTTCCCCATGATTTTCATACTTCGGTACTCATATTTAGTGGCATGACAATGACACTGAACGCTAAAAGGTCTATGAAAAAGTATACTGCTCGAATATATCAACTCCTCATTGCCAGTATTAGCGCCAGTGGTGTCGCGTATGTCTGGCAATACTGCAATTTATATCCATTTAAAAAACACATGGAAAAGGTCGCACTATACTACTATTAGAGGTGCACACTGTACTTTACCTCAAATCGAAATTTTTCAAGGGCTTGAAAACTTGACATCATATACATATATGACTTAATTACTGTCAAGCTGCATATTCCGTCTCTTTGCAAGCATTTAGCGATGCTTGATGAATCGTTTCTTGCGCGCGTTGCATCACTAAATGGGTGTTAGGTAGAGCAAATAGATGAGGTTTCATTCAGCTTGACAAATATTTACGTATCGCAATGTCGTTTTTTTCTTTTTTTCTCTTTTTCTTTTTTCCCCCTCCAAATGGCTGAGTATCTGTCAATACTGCGAACTGGTCACAATGGAATTTTAACTCTACGAAGGCTACACGAGAGTTAACCGTCAAAAGTAAAAGCTGCTTACAGTACAAGCCTATAGATTTAAATAGTTAACGATTTCCGTAGCTCTCTCTTGTTTTTGCATATTCAGACAAATGAAGACGCAAGCAGCCGCTTGTATGTGACCTACTCGGAAAATGATTTTATTTTATATGGAAAGTGACTGCTGTTGAGAGAGAATATTAAGTGAATAACAAATCGATAAGCCGTGTTTTGATACTTGGGAACAGTAAAAGAAAGTGTGCTAATCTCACTCTTTTTTCTTCTTTATCCGAAAAAAACTTGTCCGAACGTTTTAAATTCCAATTTCTACTATTTCACGCTGGTTTGAATCTAGTTTGCCAAATGGCCTCTCCCAGGGCGTTACATCTCTTTAATGGTATTTTAAGCTGGTAATTTAATGGTATTTTAATGGTATTTTTATGGCAGTATTTATGATTCTTTTTCAATTTGTAGATTACCATGGTCGCACGGGCGGGGGTTCCTCTTACAATTCCGTCCGAATAAATTAACCAGTCCATCTATCTAGTAAACTCACAATGAAGGAGCAGGAAATATACTCGAGATAAAGCATTGCAATAATGCGACAAGCGCTCTCGTTCAAGTCTCTCTTTTTCATTCAGAGAGCAAAAAATTATTATTTAATCAAAAGAAAGAGAAACTAAGATAGGGAAAGGGGTGGGGGGAGTTTGCAGTTGACGAGAATAGGGGAGAAAGAGACATCCAGTTTTTCAGCTATCATTTTCCTCTATTCTCTTTCTAATCGAAAAAATGTCCAATGCAATTTTGCTCTTTTCACTCGCAGCGAGAGTATTTTTACCTTGCTCAGCGGAAAGGATATCCCTCATTTTCTATTTTTGTTTTCCCGCTTTGCCCACTCAATTGTTTCTACATTTACTATTGCGCGTCAATTTTTTGTACACATTTACAGCCGGACTTAATTAAAAGTTCGTCGGAGGATGCGCGAAGGAGTTTCACTGGGTTCATTTTAACCCCCTCCTCCTTTTTGATCATAGTGATGCAAGCCAGTGGAGCAACCAGGGGAACCAGGGGAACCAGGGGAACCAGAGGAACCAGGGGAACCAGAGGATCCCCCTCCCCCAAAATACATCCCTTTCCTTTTACCATTATATTAATTTCTGCGTTTTTGTTATAGGCTGTCCCAAGAATGATTGGACTTGACAACTGTAGCTTTGAATGAAAACATCAGCTTCCATCCTCAGATAGAGCAACCTGATTGGTTAGGAGCCGCAAGAAGCTGATGTTTTCATGAAAACCATAGAAGTGTCAAATCCAATCTTTTCTGGGACAAGCTATACCGATTTCGATTCCATGATTAGACGACTGCCTCTTTTCCTGACAAAGTATTTTCTGCATGTAATTAGGCACCCAATAAACTTTTTCTTATTACGAGTGAGAGGGAAAGCAATTTGAGTCCCAACTTTACTACTTGAACTGGAAAAAGGAGGGACGATCGCCGGCTATAACTATGCGAATTTATCACCTCGTACCGCTGTTATAACAGTGGAGAGGATATGTAAAAAAACCTTCCTTGCCGTGAAAGGGAGAATTTCTTCTGAGAGCTTCAGTGCTCTTGGCTCAATTTCGGAATTTTTTTTAGAAAAAAAATTGCGGGGTCCTTTTGAAAAGAGATAATTACGATCAATTTTATAGGGTATATCTGAATTTGTGCGGAGATAAAGGTGGTCAACAAAACGAGTTGGAATCCAACCGCGCGAACAGTTCAAAGATGCGCAGCGCTGCACTAAACTGAAACACCCAATTGACAATATGCGGCGTACGCTTCAGCAGATCTGAAATTGAAATACTCGGAAACGCTAATTCTCAGGAACTGTAATAAATATCGGCGCATGGTTCAAATTAGAGGGGCTGTGAATTCCATTTGCGGTAGTTCTACGACATCGCACGCTACTCCGAAGAAAGAAGCTTTTTGAGCTCCGCGATTGAGTTGTTAACTTTATCGATCGAATGTTTGGGGACGATAATTTAACCCTCCGTCGGAGAAACAGACTAAATAAATTCATGAATGCAGACGACGTTAAAAAGCTCGGTTTTAAGCGTGACGCAGTAACTGGTAGTAAACAATTCAGCAGGGGGTGGGGTGAAGGAGAGAGGAGGGTAGAAGAAGGGATTGGGGGATAAAAAGGGAGTCATATGATTGAACTTTGATAAGATCTTCGAGGTGTAAGGGAAGTGACGTAGGGTACGTGTGAAAAGTTTCATGGCCGCCTCCCGAAAGTTCAAACGTTTGACAGATAAGCGAGTATCGAGGCACCTGGCACTCACAATTTTAAGGCCGTCTTCGGGAGAAGGGCCCATAAAACAACAGGTGTGCTCTTCAGCTGAAAATCTCCATTGGCTCATAATGCACAATTCTCGTGAAGAGCATATACCCATTAATTGTTGTATGAGATCCTTTTCCGCAGATGATAGCCTCAATTAATTGTGCGCATGCGGAACCTCAGTCTTTACTCTTTACGTGAACTAACTATTCTAGAAATTTTCCGTACAGTTTTGGACAGATAGAATGTCACACAACTCCTTAGGTCTTGGCATACGTAGGCCACCTGCAATGCTTAAATTCATTAAGATAAGTATTGCAGGTAGTCGGGGTAGCCCACCTCCAGGAGTCGTCTGACATTCTTTATATATCCCCGACTATATCGTGGAATCTGGGATCAAATAATGTTACGCCCCAACGGTTCCGCCCGCAGGTGATTGGTGAGTTTTTCGGAGGGTTAAAACCACTAGTAAGCACCATCCAACGTCTTTCGAGGACCGTCAAGCTACATTATTATTTTGTCCCTGAGCGTGATTGTTTCTTTCTAATCAGACGCATTATCGCTAAACTAAATCTAGCATCGGATTGGTATTCCATAAGAAAAAGGAGCAATAATGTCATTTTTTGTGGAATCACAATAAAGTTTTGTTAGTTTGCCTTCAAAAAATATATATTGATAAAATGAAAAATGAAAAATACAATTGTATTTAAATACCCCCCCCCCCCCTCCGAATGTCGATATTTGTCACGGTTCAAGAATTGAATCTTATAGTCGGTAAGAACACAGCTGTAAATTGTAAATATACCTAGAGTATTTTAATTCATTGACTAATTTTGTGCGGCATTTCTGTTGACAGGTTTTCATATGTCTCCTGGACTAAGCAAGATCTTCCCTGAATCCTGCCTTCTCATCGCTGTGGGTGTTGCCATAGGCCTTTTCCTATTCGTTACTAGTTCTTTACATATCTCTCCTCTTACTCCGGACACCTTTTTTCTTTATATGCTACCGCCTATCATTCTGGATGCCGGATATTTCATGCCTAATAGATTGTTTTTCGATCACATAGGAACGATAATGTTATTCGCTGTCGTCGGCACAATATTTAATACTTTAACCATAGGTAAGTTTCTTGCTCACGTTTCTACTCTCGTATTCTACTTTATTTTATAATTTCTGGTTACATAATTGATATCCTGCGTTGAAAAAGAAAAATAGAACTGAATGATGAGAAGGAAGTTCTGGCGAAAACGGCAGTGCTAATGATGATTGAATTGTCCCCGACAAGAGATTCTGATTTTTCTGAACAAAAGTTCTGGTCGAAAGAGCAAGAATTTTACCATGTCAGTAATTCTACTTATTAAGATCACTATAAATCAGCATTTCTGAAACTTTTTCGTGTATGGAACCCCACGCGAAACATTAATCCACGGTAACATTTCACAAATTGTAATTTCAATTTATTTACATTGACCTTTAACTTCCGCAAGGCGGGGGGGGGGGATTAAAATAATAACTAATAACGAATTTTGACCAAAAACACTTTGGACTTTTCTTTTGGGGACGACTTTACTTCAGTTTTCATTTAAGTAGAAGTTGTTGTTTGGAACAACTGACGATTTAAAAATTTTCGGCCAAACACGTGTCCGAATTGGACTTATAACATACGTTTTGGGAATTTTCCCTTCAAACCTTCGCAGACCCCCGGTGGGCCGCGGACCACAGTTTGGGAACTGCTGTATAAGTTTTGTTAAAATCGCGAGAAATGCGGTTCAATGGTTTTCCATAGTGATGCAAATGACCAGAACTTCTTCTTCTTGCCATTTCAAAAATAATTTCTGGCGATTTCAAGTAGAATTGCTGGCAGTGGCGCAGCGTGTAATATGGCAACGTTGTAATGTGTTCATTAAATCCCATGTAAAAGAGCGAATGCGAAGGTGTTCAACGAACACCCAATTTTTTGATCTTTTTCATGGATTTAAATGGGCGATTAGCAACGTTGCCAAATTGCACGCCGCCACTGATTGCTGGCATAGAAAAATTCTTGCTTTTTCGACCAGAACTTCTGTTCAGAAATATCATAATTTCTTTTTGGAGATTATCAAATCATTTGCTATGCCGTTTCCGCCAGACTTTTTTCTCAGTGTCGTCTGGGCGTCGAAAACGGGGATGGCTATATAATGGGAAGTTCCCGAAATTTCAACATTAGATTCAATTTAAGTTTTGAGGAGGAAACCTTGATTGAAACCCTTGATGAAGACGCATGAGGTTTAGTTTAGACAAACTTCACGGAAAAAAAATATTAGTGAAAATAACCATACGGATACCTGATTTTGGCACCTGCTAGATGTTATGGTAAACTTGACCAGAAGTCTGGTACATTTACCGATGCTTTGAGTAAATTCGACATGCAATCAGGTAACATCACCTAGCACCTAGTCAAAATATAGTATACTTCTGGTCAACATTACCATAACATATATCAGGTGCCAAAATCAGGTATCCGTATGGTTATTTTCACCGTAGTTTTTTTTTCCGTGTAATAACGTCTCAACAAATTTCTATTAAATCTGTTCTATCGCATCTCGTTTGATGATCATATAAAAATGGTTAACTTTCGTGGAGCTTTTGCAAGGTTTTGCAATACTATCAATTCATTCTAATCTAAATTGCTTCAAAATGAACGATAAGATCAACCGAAAAATTCCAAAACTCACGCCTCACCAAAAAATCATAGCTCAAAGCTCAGATGAGCCATCACCCGTGTATGTATGGTGCACTAATAATAAGTACGTTATTTCGGACCCCAAATGAAAGAATAACAGTACATTGAATTGAGTGCCACATTTCTTGCTTACTACGGAAGGTAAAACTTTCTTGTTGCTATACCTCCGTGTTCCTCGCAACGGATTCTGTAAGAATCAACCTTCAAAGTTTCTGTTTTGAAAACCAAAGGCATACATCATATACACGAGTGGCTCATCAGAACCATTTGGCGGACACGGGGGGGGGGGCAAAGGGGGCGATCGCCCTCACCCGTTTGACCAAAGAAGGGAAAAAGAGCGGGAATAAGGGAAGGAGAAAGAAAGATATAGTAAAAAGAAGAGAGGGTCGCCGAGGAGCGACATTCTCAAGCCCTCGCCCCCTTCCTCTATTTAAGAATGCTGGATCCGCTCATGAACTGAACTTTGAACTTAGTTTTCTCATGCGAGGTGAGTTTTAGACTTTTATGTATTGATCTCAATGGGATTTTCGCAGCATATGTCACATTAGAATTGATTGTCCATTTACAATTTCACATACAGCATAGCCTTGAAAGAGCTTCATTGTCAAGATTTACGATTTTTACGCTTTAACGACATAGATGCCCCCCCCCCCTATGAACACAAAATAAGGGTCCCTAGACACAAACATGGAGTTTTTTCTTATCATTGGACCTCTTATCGCATTAATAGCGAGTTAACCAATAATGTAAATTGACCTGCCGAGTTCGAATTTGGCCTTAGGTTTGGTCTAAATTATTTAGTTTTTCCACAATTTATACTTTATCGCGAAAAATGCTTGAAACACGGAAAAAAAAGATTAGTGAAATTAACCATACGATAGCTGATTTTGGCACCTGCTAGATGTTATGGTAAACTTGACCAGAAGTATGGTACATTTACCGATACTTTGAGTAAATTCGACATGCAATCAGGTAACATCACCTAGTACCTAGTCAAAACATAGTATACTTTTGGTTAACATTGCCATAACATCTAGCAGGTGCCAAAATCGGAGGGTACTGATAACGTCGACACCCATAACGCCGACGACCATAACGCCGACGGTCATATCCTCGAAAATGAAAAGACCGGATAATTAACACCGACGTGCATAACCCCGAAAATATAATAAATCCTCCAAAAGTGTTCATATCACCGACGTCCATATCCTAGACGTTCATATCCCCGACGTTTTTAACCCCTACGTCAACACGACAATTATAACACTCACACCATAACGCCGACAATTATAACACTGACAGCCATAACGCCAACAATCATAACACTGACAGCCATAACGCCGACAATTATAACACTGACAGCCATAACGCCGACAGTTATAACACTGACAGCCATAACGCCGACAGTTATAACACTGACAGTCATAACGCCGACAGTTATAACACTGACAGCCATAACGCCGACAATTATAACACTGACAGCCATAATGCCGACAGTTAAAACACTGACAGCCATAACGGCGACAAGTATAGCATCGACAGTTATAACGCCGACGACCACAACGGCGACAATCATAGCACCGACATTTATAACACCGACAGCCATAACGCCGACGACCACAACGGCGACAAGCGTAGCACCGACAGTCCATAGCCCCGACTATCTATATCCTCGCCAGCCGCTGCTGCGAACTGCCGCCGCGCCGCGCCGTGGATCTCGCGTGTAGCGCTTCAAGAAAGAGAGGGAGAGGCGACGATCAGCATCCGTTTGTTCGAATGTTCGGTTTGACTTCCCCTCACTGCGCATTCAGCCTGCACTTATTGCTGTTAATTTATTTGCTACACATTATAAATGTCCTATACCTCGTTTTGTACGAATTCAATCAACACCTTCTGCTCACATTTTTGTTTTACTTTTTCATTCTTACAATAGGTGTATTCGTGAATTTTTCCGGGGGGAGGGGGGCACAAATCAATTTCCTGTTAAGCGTCTAGGATCCTTAACTTAAAATTGAATTGAAACTAAGGAACTGAAATGTTCCATTCGGTGTTGTTACCCAAAAAGAAAAAAAATAAAAAGTATGTAACTTTGGCAGGCATATGACATATGAAAGCAAAGACTTAGCATTGAGTTTTTTTTCGGGCAGGCTTGCTGCCAGAGACGGAACTTGCGGGGGAGGGGTGCTGATTCCTCCTGAATGCTGAAAGTCTATGAAGAGCATCCTCAGCTGTGGGGGGGGGGGGCTCGGAAACCCTGCCGCGAGAAAAAAATCGGGTGCACCCTCCTCACAGAAAAAATCTGACCGCTCTATGAATGTTTTTTTTTTTTTTTTCTGCTACTTTTTTTTTAACTCCCGGAAAGAAATAGCTTGCTTTCAAAGATACATAAATTTCAAATTTTAATTTTTTTTTTTTTTTTTTTTTTTTTTTTTTTTTTTTTTTTTTAGCCGGACAACTTTTCAATTGATTAGTTGGATGTAAAATTTCTGGGCGAAAGTAAGGAAATGGAAATTTTGAATATCCTTTCTTGGACATTTAAATTAAATGCCCGTGTGATATAAAAAGATGGGAAAATGAAGTCATGTTTAGCCACACCTTCTATCTTTTTCTAGAAGATGCTTTTAAGTGTATTGTCAATGAAGTAAAGATAGTCCCGAGACTTTCAGACATTTTCAGTTATGCGTGTGAGTGAGAGGCTGATCTGCAACAACAGCTCCCTCACCCCACCCGAACTGGTCACTCGCTTGCAAGATTTGAGGAGTATGAATCGTGGCCGAGGTCAAACCTTGAAGGTCAAACTCATCTTGTGGAAATCCTACGACAAATTTTGATTCGTTGATAGTACAAAGAGAGAGGAAGTCAAGTTTCAAGTGCTATTAAGCGCCTTTGTCCGTTGACTCTTCCTCATTACCGCACACTTACATTTCGTCCAGTTTTGGAACTCAAATAAGAAGAGCCCTCAAAACCCCACCCCATTTTTGCTTGTGCTTCTGTATACCGGAGGAGCTTCAGCATTGAGAACTCTGAGTTGCGGTTGTACCATTCTTCATTATTTTCGGCGAATTTTCTTGTTTAGGGGACACCCCCCTTCCCATAGCCTCTCTAGGGGGCCCCCTATGGAGACTACTTCAAACGATCCTTACTTCTCATAGCATTGGCGGATACAGGGGGGGGCGAAGGGAGCGATTTGGCCGACAAAAAGGGGAAAGAGGGGAAGGAAGGGCGAAAGAAGGGGGAAAGAAGGGGACAAAAAAGAAAAAGGGGGCAACCAGGGGCGAAAATACCAAGTTCGCCCCCCCTCGTTCGCGGGGGCTGGATCCGCCAATGTCTCATAGGTTTGCGAGTGAAGAACCCTCGTGAACCGGAGCCCCGCCTTGGCCGGAGTCAGAAGCCTCCTCGGTCCCCCAATGTCATTAAACCTATTTTTTCCGGTTAAGAGGTAACCCCTCCCCATGTTCAATCGAAGTCCAACCGCTTCAAAACCAATGGTGTAAGTACGCTGGAAAAAGGGAACACAACCAGTGGCTTAGCCAGGAATTTTTCGAGGGGGGGGAGGGGGGTACGAGGTCCGAAAATCGTCAAGGGGGGGGGTCCAAATATACTAATTTGGTAAAAATTGTATAAAAATACCAAAAATGACCTTATTTTGGGACAAATTTTGGTGTCAAGGGGGGGGGGGGCAGACCCCCTGGACCCCCTCCCTTGGCTACGCCACTGAACACAATATACGTGGATAATCGAGACCGGGCACAAGCAGATCGCGTGGTGACCAGAGACAATACATCTTGCCAATGTTTTCGCGCGGTGTCGACAATTTCTTTCGGGGTCTCAACAGAACACCGAAAACATGGACCATACATTGACTGATGAGAAAAGTTGTTGAGGTATTTTGCCTATTGAGACCGAAGCACCGAAATCGCATCAGTCAACGTATGGTCCATGTTAGATGGTGCTCCTTCATGCTCCCAATGTTAATTCCTGTTGAGCTACGGAAGCGTCAGCCATCGCGCGCACGGCTAGTGCGTGGTCTCTATTATACAGTCTCTGGGGGTGACTATCCCTCTTTTTCCGGGAACTCGACCGAATTCATTGGCGGATACAGGGGGGGGCGATGGGGGCGATCGCCCCCTCCCCGTTCGGCCAAAAAAATGGGAACGAGGGGGAAGGAAGGGGCAAAACGGGGGAAAGAAGGGGGAAAACAGGAAAAAAGGGGCAAACGGGGGCGAAAATCCAAGTTCGCCCCCCCCGTTCGCGGGGGCTGGATACGGCAATGACCGAATTTCACAAGGGGCAACAGCTAAGTGACCATACATTGACTGTATTCAAATTATAATAGTCTTAATAGCTGTCGAAACCAACGTAGATAACGAATATCGCAGTAAAAAAGACTAATTTTCAGTAATAAAATCACAAAAGGGGATTCAATGGCAAGATCATAATGGCGGCTGATCGTACGAATCATGAGAGATTTTCACCTACCTCTTTCTTTATGAAACACAGAGGTATGTCTTAATTTATATAGGAATTATAGAATCGTCTATGATCTCTGCGTCAGCGACCATTAAGCACTATTGTGAGCTGAAATCCACCACAAACATAATTTAATTGCCAGTCGACATTTCTAAAATTCAACCATAACCTCGACCAAAACACCTCAAAAACGGGTTTATTTGCTTTGTTTACTGTAGACAGAGGCAATATATAAAAGAGACCACGCACTATCCATCCTGCCCATGTTTGTGCGCGGTGGCGACTTTTTTCGGGGTCTCAACGCAAAACACCGAAAACATGGACCATAAGTTGACTGATGAGCAAAGTTGTTGAGGTTATTGCCTATTGAAACTGAAGCACCAAAATTGCATCAGTCAACGTATGGTCCATGTTGGATGGTGCTCCTTCATGCTCCCTGTGTTAATGGGGCTATTGCACACTTTTGCTATAAGCGATTTAATAGTCGATTATGGCGTAAAAACCTCGAAAAATAACGATGGCGGCACTAAAAACTTCCAAAATCCACTCCTAAACTCAATAAACGCAGTTATTTGGGGGAGCGTAATGGTGGCCGAAGGCACTAACAATGGGAGATTCCCATCTGACAATTCTGAAACTCCATCAAGAAGTGACCAATAAGAGACTACTTTCATTTGACACCGGTGTCACTTGGTGTTGCGGTACCATTCATCGGATGTGGATCATCACTCTGATGACTAATTACTCTGTGAATTATCCTTCTCAGCATAGAAAGAGTGACGAAATTAAGATAGGAATCTCCCATTGTTAGTGCCTTCGGCCACCATTACGCTCGCGCAAATAACTGCGTTTATTGAGTTTAGGAGTAGATTTTGGAAGTTTTTAGTGCCGCCATCGTTATTTTTTGAGGTTTTTACGCCATAATCGACTATTAAATCGCTTATAGCAAAAGTGTGCAATAGCCCCATTCGCCTGTTGAGCTCCGAAAAAAAAAGTCAGCCACGCACGGCTAGTGCGTGGTCTCTATAGAGGGGTTTAGTGAGGTGAGGTCATCGTGATGAGCGTTCCAAACAAAGCCAGTTTGTCTCTCTCGCTCTCAGGTGACCCCTATGCACTGCTGTCTCACTATAATTTTAAAAATCGTACCTAGAGACAACTTTTGTGAAATTTTTTGACGGATATGACTTCCTGGTTGCATTTGCCTGCGATTTTGATCATAAAATGACGTAAAACAAGGCCCTGTATACGAAATACGGAACTAGAAAGAGATGGGTATACGTGGAGGTCACGGGAGAGCGAGTGAGATAGTTTAGAACGCTACGCGAGTTTTGTCACGACCGATTGCGACCGATGAGTGCATTGTTGTGATTGTTGGCTAACCATTGACTTCGCACTAAAACCGTCTATTATATGTAAATTGTCTCTGACTGTAGATTGGTGAACAGATGACACACTATCCATTGTCAAATAACTCTGCAATTTGACGGGCCGTCAAATTTCACAGTTGTTTTGACAACGTTTTAACCAACAGAACATGCAACGGTTGGCTCACCTGCCGTTTTTTGGTGGATCTCGGCTCATCGAAGCCAATTTGACGGTTCTAATTTGAGCGTGTACGAAGGCCTTAAAGCCCGAATCACACTGCGCAAGTGGAGCTGAAAGTGAGCCGAAAGTGGGGGTCATCGGTGCACCATTCATCGATGAGGTCGGAGATCATCAGCAAACAATTTCTAAAGTTATGCTGAACAAATTGAGCACACATTTTTGTAAAAAACCTTAAAATTAACGAAAATACGACTGGTGAGCATCAACGACTTGCAAGACAGTTTGCAAGCTCACTTTCAGCTCCAATTGCGCTGTGTGATTCGGGCTTAACAAAACTTCCATGAGAGGACTCAAGGTAGCTAATAGTCCAGGAATATTAGAAAAAATAAGCACAAACTGATTTTTTATTGATGTAATTGTCCTTACGGCATGTATTTACGCAAGACAAAAGTACCCGGCGAAATCTTACCGGCGAGTCGTCAGATGTAGGTACCCACGAATGTGGCCAAATAACCAAATTTTTAGGAAATTATCGATTAAATTGAAAAAAATTCAAGTGGCTTTTGTTTCAAAGGACGACGCACATTTCTTATGGCGCGTGGACCACACTCAAGGTGTCCTTTTTTTTTTTTTGGCATAGATCGATTCTAGAAACCATTCTGAGCAAAAAGTTCTCACGGGCCCAACGAATTTCTATGTTAATTTTAGCCGCTATTAAAGTTGGAAAGTTGGGTCAGCACAGCTCGTAAATTCGTTTCAGAGCATACGCAGTCCAAAAGAGTAAGCAACAGAGAGCTCATATCACACCGAACGGTCAGCCGGCCCTGTCCCTATCTGCCGCCTCGGATTTCAAGTCTTTTTTTCCCTCTCCACCTCATCGTGCGTTGTTATCTTTCTTTTCTATCTCTTTCCCGACTTCAAAAACCAATGTTTCCCTCTTGCACTTCCCCCGCACAATACTCGTTCATTCATTATCTTGGCTCCTCTCACTTATTCTTCTATCGAGTGAACTGTTTTCATTCTCGTTGAGTCAAATGCATTCAATCCTTGTGATTTCGCCGCAATGCGCTCGAGCTCGAAGACAGAAGCAATAATACCTAGTGGAATTCATTTTTGTCGGGGGAGGGAGGCTTATCTCACTATTCTCACTGTAGTAAAATCACACATTAACAATCTTGGTCAGCAGCGGCGCGCGCAATCTGGAAACGCAAGGTTACTTTCGGTCCATTTGAAGTCATGAAAAGGTCGAAATATTATGGGATCCCACAGTGCACTTCCTCAGATCGATATTTAGCATGAGATCTAATGGGCAAAAGGCAATGTTCTCACATGTCGTGTGACGCTACTAATCACGGTTTATCGAATGAGTGGATCTCGTCCGAAACTATACATTGGCCCAACTTAGGCAATTTTAAACCTTTGAATTAAGCAGAATCAATTACACGGCGAACCATCAAATAATCAGTGGGTGGCTCATCAACCCCCCCCCCCCAAAGTTAATTACTATCGTTTAACAACCTGCATATTTAGTGGTGGGTTGTGTGATCTGGCAAACCATCTTATTTTTCATTTAAACCTGTGCAAAAGTATCGATATCTTGGGGGGGTGAAATTGCAGCTCTGGAAGATGGATTGTTGATTATAATCCAGGTTTTACTCAAATGGCACAGTGATACTGCTGAAGTGTTTGTGTTGTGGAAACGATAATATGTCACCTAAGGGGGGGGGCAGTAAAGGTTTCGTTGAAATCCGATCAGGGGCGTCATTTTGCGTTCGGCTTGGGGGCGGGGGGCAAAATGCGATGATTTTTTTTTTTTTGCTCCTGAATGTAATAGCCCTGTTTACCCTATATTTACAACGCCACGCACTCCAAAAAAAACGTGTTAATGACCGCCAGATTTTACATCGAAACTTTTTTCTATACCCCCCTCTCCCCCAAAAAAAGGACTTTTTCACTTTCAGCTTATCCGTAGGGAGGCAGTTGCCCCCCTTACCCTTGCCCTCCCCCTTACGCTACTAAATCTGACGAAGAATCGATCAATATGCCGCTGATCGGTCGATCGCAATAACATGTAATTAAACCTAAGTCTGTCTTCCGTGTGCAGTTAATAAAAAAAGCCGAACGAGAAGGTGACGGGAGAGGAAGTAGAAGACAAAAAGCTAGCATATTTAATTGATCATCAGAAAGCATTCACGAACAGTTGAAGATGGCAAAACAAAAAATATGATTCCATGGTAGGAAGAGAGTGCGAACAGAAAAGGGAAATGACAGAAGAGAAGAAAAGTATTTGTCGCTTAGTGGCAGAAAGAGAGGGAGAGGAGGCGTGAGACCTGAGGTTGGGTCGCCTGTATCACAGAATACTCTAATCAGAACGGAAACTCTAATTCATTTTGAAACATTCTTTACTATGGGCCGCCATGTTGGGAAGTGAGCATTTTCGGGAATCTTCGGCAACTGGCCGGGTTCTGATAGGTTGTATAACCTGAAGAAGCACGTCCGCCATGTTGGGAAGTGAGCAGGCATTGTAAGTGTGTAGTTAGAGAAGACGCGACTTTTTCCAGTCGCGACTGAGGCGGCAAGAAACGCGGAAGGGAGGAACGAAGAAAAAGATCACTCCATCCAACAGCGCACTGTCAGCTAAAACCGGCATGCTGCAGGATTGGAGAAGGAGAGATAAAGAGAAAAGATTGCTCTAGCTTGAGGCGCAACGCGAGGTCCACGGCGCGGCGGCAGTTCACAGCTGCGGCTGGCGAGGATATTGATAGTCGGGGCTATGGACTGTCGGTGCTACGCTTGTCGCCGTTGTGGTTGTCGGCGTTATGGCTGTCGGTGTTATAACTGTCGGCGTTATGGCTCTCAGTGTTATAATTGTCGGCTTTATGGTTGACAGTGTTATAACTGTCGGCGTTATGGCTGTCAGTGTTATAACTGTCGGCGTTATGGCTGGCAGTGTTATAATTGTCGGCATTATGGCTCTCAGTGTTATAATTGTCGGCTTTATGGTTGACAGTGTTACAACAGTCGGCTTTATGGTTGACATTGTTATAACTGTCGGTGTTATGGCTGTCAGTGTTACAACTGTCGGCTTTATAACTGCCGGAACTATTGATGGATATAAGCGAGGTGTTGATCGTCGGTGTTGTGGACGTAGGGGTTATAAACGTCGGGGATATGAACGTCTAGGATATGCACGTCGGCGTTATGAACGTCGGTGTTAATTATCCGGTCTTTTTGGTCGAGGATATGAGTGTCGGGCTTATGAACGATTTTTTAGAATTCGGCGTTATGGTCGTCGGCGTTATAAGTACCCTCCCCAAAATCAGCTATCGTATGGTTAATTTCACCGTAGTTTTTTTTCCGTGAAGTAGAATATATGCGTAAAATCGGGACGAGTTACGTAGAAAATGATATCATTTGTGACACCAGCGTCTCAAATACTATAAAGTAGCACAACTTTCATGTAATTAACAAGAAAATTCATTGAAATACATTAAAATTTAGTTGAAAAGAACATTGATGTTTGGTGCTAGTTGCGGACAGTTATGTCGCTAAAGAGGCCTACTTTTAAGATTTACACAGAAAAAGTCTCGAAAAATGTCAGCAGTCAAAGAAATGTTCATAATATTGGCTTGACCATTTCAATTCAGAAGTTGTCTCGATAAGCTTCCGTGGCTTCGAAGGAAGCGATTGAGAGACAGTAAAATAATTGCGCTCTGTCAAGGGCGTTGCTGATTCCGACACAGTTTTATTCGTCCTTTTTGTCTTCCTTATCTATGGCCTGTGATAGGAAATAATTTCGGGTGGAGTCGTCTCCTAATACTCTAATCTGATCGCTAATAATAATACCAGCACCGGTGTGGGGGTTCGAGCCATCGTTGCGTTCGACCGTAATGTAAGTGTCCTTGACCCAATCTTAATCGATTTAGCGATTTTTACCGGCACGCACAAAAGAAAACCAAGTCACCCGAAATGGATGAATGGGGGGCGGACTTTGCAAGCGCGGGAAGACAGCAGTGCTTGTCTAAGCATATATACGTTGTTGTCACGTTTGGGTAAAAAGCTCCAGAATGGGTCTCTGTTACGTACTTTTACTACAACAATAATACAGAACCTTGATTCCTACGTGAGATTCGGCGAAAATAACGATGCGCACATTGAAAACGTTCAAAAACCAACTATTAAAGCTGGATATCGCTTTAATTTTAAACAGTGCACGCTACTCTAGACCCTATTTGCACCGGTATACAACTCCATCGATGGAACCACCGTGTATATGTATGTAAACAACTTCGTAAATACAAAATGATGGAATTTCCTTCTAAATATATGAAATATTGGTTGCATTTGCTGTCTAGTCCTTCCTGGCTCATCAAAGATTCTAAATACTACAAGAATGGGCCAGTTGCGAACTTTTGCTACAAACGATTAACAGTGTTTAATATTATGTAAAATCGTTTGAAAAGTCCTTTGGTGGCATCAGAAAGTCATAAAATGTAGGTAATAATAAACTCACAAGAGGCGTTTAATGAAATCCAAGATGGCTGAGAAATATCAAGCAATTTGTATGCATGCACCACGAATATCCAAGGATGGCCAACTTTGATAACATCACTGGAGGTAGAGGTTATGTGTTTGTTTACGTTGTGATTGGTTGTGATCGATATTGTGAGGTGGGCTACCCTTGGATGTTCGTGGTGCTTGCATACAAATTGCTCAATATTTCTCCGCCATCTTGGATTTCATTGAACGCCTCTTGTGAGTTTATTATTGCATTTTATAACTTACTGATGCCACCAATGGACTTTTCAGGCGATTTTACATTATGTTAAACACTGTTAATCGTTGTAGCAAAAGTTTGCAACAGATCCATTGTATGCATCTAAACGAAACATTAAAATTTTTGTTGATGTTTACATAAACGCGCTGGTTCCGTCTATAGGTATATGATGTAGTTGTATGTCGGTGATAAATAGTGTCTACAGTGTAGCGCTGGTTGTTTGAAATGGAAGTAATGGAGCTCTTGCAAGGTTTTGCTGTAGACAAATGGCCGATCAATTCTGATGCAAGATACTGCGAAAATAACGATGAGACCATTAAAAAAAAGTCTAAAACTCACTCCTCGTAGAGAAAACTTAACTTGAAATTTCGGGTGACCACCCTTGCATGTATGCACCAACCTTGGATTCGGACCCCAAACAAAAGAACGGGACATGACATTAAGTGCCGTCTTCCTCGTTTATTACGCAACGTAGAATTTTTCTGTCGTTATCATCGTACTCTCAGTGACAAAATGTGTATAACTGGACCTTTAATTCCTTCAAATTTACTTTTTGAAAGCAAATTCATTAATCGAATTGTTCAAACTCGTAGGTTATGTTCTTTTGTTTGGGGTCCGAATCCGAGGTTGGTGCAAACATGCAAGGGTGGTCACCCGAAATTTCAAGTTAAGTTTTCTCTGCAAGAAGTGAGTTTTAGACTTTTTTAATGGTCTCATCGTTATTTTCGGAGCATTTTACATTGGAATTGATACTCAAGTGCCTACAGCAAAACCGTGCAAGAGCACCATTTCCTGAGTTAATGAGTGGATTTTTAAAATCTCAAAATTTTTGGAAGTCCATTCATCCATTTGACAACACTGCGATTTCGATGTGACAGCAACGTCTGTTTCTTCCTTCCGTTCTTTTCTTCCGTCCGTGCGCTCGTTCAGTCTACCATGCCGCACACTGAATTGGAACATGGCATTTCTCAGACTTATAATTTCACGAATAAAAAATCAAGTTTATGAACAATAAATAGCAAGATAATTGGAAAAATGCAAAATACCATGAATGTTAAAGCTTAAAATGAATCTAGTAAAATGGTTACTGCAAGAAAATATCGACACCGAAATGTTTCTAAAACTGAAGAACAATTTTTCTTTTGTCCGGAAAAATCTATTGTTTGATGCGAGTGTGTGTCGCTCACTGCTGGCTCCATCGTCCGAAAGTAATCCAGGGATTATATCGACATCATCCCAATTTAAATTGGAGTCCGATGAAACGGAAGAATCGGATAAGACCTTTGCCTATCAAAAGTGCTTCCGACTCTCCAAGTTTAGTTTTCGATAAAAGTTTTGCTTTGATCCCGCGAGCGAGGAGGTGAGGATTATTTAGCGTAGCAACTAGCGAGGGCATGCAAAGGGCAGAGGATGGAGGAGAGCTGTGCCGGATTCTTTTTATTTTTCATCCTGTGCATGTCACAAATCAAATTCTAAAGCGATGACGTCATTCGATTCGTCACTGTTTTATAGTATAGACCGTTTCAGCCATGCGCGGATACAGGAATTTGTCTGCCTCTCTCTCCTCCCATTTGAGTGCGTGTGTTAGAAAAGGACGGAGATAGGGGCTAAAGTCACGTGATGGCCCTCTGAGCCACCCTTTTCTAACACATGCGTTTAAACGGCCAGAGAGAGAGAAAGAGAGAGAGAGAGAGAGAGAGAGAGAGAGAGAGAGAGAGAGAGAGAGAGAGAGAGAGAGAGAGAGAGATGATGATGATGATGATACGTTTTGTTTTATTAAAGAAAGAAAATACATATAGTACATAAGTTAACAAAAGTGACGAGGGAGAAAAATCCAGGAGGAACAATGTTAAGGTACGTGCCCGCTGCAGGCAAAGTTTAGACTCAGGGTCCATTCCTCCACTTAACCCATAGCAGGCGCACCTACAGAATATACAAAGAACAATACAAAAAAAAAATGATTGAACAAGTTATTGGATAAAAAAAAAATAACGGAAAAAATTAAAAAAAAAAGAAAAAAAAAACTTAAACTTAAAAAAGCTTAAAAAAAATTAAGGAAAAGCAACAAAATTCGTTGACAAGAGCAATTGAAAAAATTTAGGAAAAATAGAACTAGAACTAAAAAAATAGAAAAATAGAAGAGAGAGAGAGAGAGAGAGAGAGAGAGAGAGAGAGAGAGAGAGAGAGAGAGAGAGAGAGAGAGAGAGAGAGAGAGAGAGAGAGAGAGAGAGAGAGAGAGAGAGAGAGAGAGAGAGAGAGAGAGAGAGAGAGAGAGAGAGAGAGAAGGAGAAATTCCTGTATCCGCCCATGGTTTTAGCGAGACGTCACGAGAGTATAATTGGATCCAAACTTTTCTTTCTCACTCGCTCTCACTCGGCTCCTCGTAAGAGAAATCGGATCCCAATGGTCAAGTGCTAATTCATGCAGCAAACAACCAGTTCTCTCAGATTATATTGCACCGCTAGGTTCTACGTATCCTAAAGTACTTTTTTCTTCGACTCAATTCTTGAAATATATCAAAGGACAAGGCACTTTATAGTCACAGTTACTTTGAAGGAGGTCTTATGTTTTTATTTGTCCTTGTCTTTCTCACGTTGATCATGGATTCGGAATTTTAGGATATGCTGTGCACACTGCACTTATTTGCCATGTAGTGGCGTAGCTAGGCATATTTCTAGGGGAGGGGGGGGGGTCCAAAGATACTAATTTAGTAAAATTCGCCTGAAATTTTAAAAAGTCGTAAAAAATGACATTTTTTAGGGCAAATTTTGGTGTCAAGGGGGGGGGGGGGAGCAACTCTCTGCACGCTCATCCAGACGTACTACTATGCAAGTTTCCTATATCTTGTCATATTTTCTCCACCTTATCATTAAAACATTAAGTATCTTTGTCACTTGCATATAAAGAGATCTACGTAGGTGACAACATATATCTTTGCTTGCTTTTTCGGGCGAAACTATACGATCCGCTCAGCCTGCTTTGCGTTCATTCGCTCGTCGAATCGAGCTTGAATGCAAACCAGAAAGTCTTTCATTCTCTTTGCCTATTCGACTGCACGTGTTAGAAAAGGACAGACGCAGGGGCTGATGAAGTCACGTGACATCCCCTTTTTTCATCATTTTCTAACTTGTGCGTTCAAATTAGTAAAGGAGAGAGAAAGACAAATTCCTGGCTACGCCGATGAACAAAAACAAATCCTCCAGCTAGAGCCGCGAGCCGTGTTGCTAAGCTATAGATATGCACGCGGGAACCGCGATTCAAATCCGCTTGTCACCTTAATCCGTATGATGAGCAATGATTTGCAGGGTTTACATTAAGTGATGGATAGTGACTTACGATTTGTTCGTTGTTATAATGTTGATTGTTGATCTGTTGACGCAGGTGGTTCATTGTGGGCTGCCGGTAAACTCGGCTGGTTCGGGTTCGATACCCCGCTCCTAGAGATGTTCCTTTTCTCAGCGCTCATCTCGGCCGTGGATCCGGTTGCTGTTCTGGCCGTCTTCGAGGAAATCCATGTTAATGAAATTTTGTACATAGTAGTTTTCGGAGAATCTCTTCTCAATGACGCCGTCACCGTTGTAAGTATTGCATTCCAGTTTTCTAAATTTCTTGCATTACAGGGTCATTACTTTGTAACGGGTAAGACATTCCGACGACTTTGAAGTCTTTTTTTCAACTTTTCAATCATTTAAATGAAAAAACTATCCCACCAGCAGAAAGGTCTTAACTTCTAGATAGTGATAGGATTTTCAAAATTTAAAAAAAGTCTATCCAAAGCTGAGAAAAGAGCAAAATAAGGGTGTAACGGGTGGGACAGAAAATGGACAAGGTTTTTGAATCACTTCAGAAAAAGTTGAAAATCTGTGAGTTTTGAAGAGATAAAAATTTGAAAAAAATATATGTTAAAGGTGAGGGTATAAGCTTTGATCCTACATAAAGTTTTTTTCATTTACTAAATTATTTTTCTAGAAAAAAAAAATTAAAAAGTAGCGTAACGGGTGGGACAGCTAGGTTTTGTAGTGGTGGGACGCGTGTGATTTCGTCATTGAAAATACACATCAAACCTGCTGTAACATCAACACGTTTGACCTTATTAGATTTAGATAATATTTTCGTCTCTGGTTGCATTTTGATGCAAAACAAGACTCTGCTAGGCACTAATTTTTAAATTTCAGTTTTTGCATATCATGTCCACTTTATTGTAGAATGACAATATATAGCTACTTATCGTCGGGTTGACGTCTTGCGGATCTTTAAAATGGCATTCTACAACAGTGATTCACCAGTTGAAGCGAAGATTACATGTATCCGTTGAGAAGTCTAACAATGCTTTATAAAAATACCCAAATCAATATAACCTTTCTTTCAACCGGTTAAATCACTGATGGATTATAGAATTTCATTAAAAATCCGCAAAACGGCAGGCCTGATCTGTCAACAAATAAATGTAATCTTTGCTGCAACCGGTAGTATCACCCCGATGGATTGTGGAATGCCGTTTAATATCCACAAAATTGTAGCGATATGTTGTTAAGTACAATTTACAGAGTTTTAATACACCGTCCACGAAAATTTATCATCAGAAGAAGGTTTTTGGACTCTAGAAAAGTTTACATTTACTCATTTGCGTAGCTGAGAAATTTTTCTTGGAGGGAGTATCAGTCATCTAAATATGAAGTTTTAGCTTTTCTTCAAAATAAACGTTTAATTTTATTTTCTACCCCTTATTTATGCTCACAGTGTCTTTTTCTGCTTTGGCGATTTTCTAGGGTAAGCCAGACAAACTCACCCCCCTCTCTCTCTCTCATCCCCCTCCCCCCTTCGCCCCTCCCCGCTCTTGGGCGCCTGAAGGAACATTGCCGAGGAGGGCAAACATTTTTGAACCTCAATGGAAGGTTTAGGAGACATCAACCAGTGATAGGCAGGTCAAGGGGGACCCCTTCTCCCCCCCCCCCCAAAAAAACCGTAAAAAAGATTTTTTCTTTCAAATCGTACAATTTTAAGCTATTGTAGAAGTATAAGTGACGACATATGATAATGATAAAGAAGGTAGCTCATTGCAAAAATGAATTAAAATTGTACTTAAAGCAAACTATAGGCTGTCCCAGAAAAGATTGGATTTGACACTTGCAATGTTTACATTTGATACCTTGCGCAGCGAACGCAAAACAGCTTGCCGTATACTACCGGTGGAGTAGCGTACGGAAGCCGATGTTTTCATGAAAGCCGTAGACTTGTCAAATCCAATCTTTTCTGGGACAATCTACAAGAATAATGTCAGTCAACTCTTACTCATTTAATTTATATTTTATCTTCTTTTGTGCCTTTCATTTTTTATCGTGAAGTTTAGATTGTTCTGAATTCCAGGGAGGGGCAAGTTCCATCTTGCCTCCCCCCCCCCCCCCACCACGGGCGCACATGTCTCCCTTAGTTACGGCCATGCTTCTATACTAGTTATCATTTTCACTTATTGTTAGTAGGTATAGTCAAGATTTCAAAGGGTAGCACAATTTTTTTGGGACCTTTCTTACTGTATGTATGCATAGGCAAATGAGAGGCGGAAAAACACAAGTAATTAGACACAGATCTTGAGGCGTCACTCCCGCACAAGTACTTTCGTCGCAAAGATGACGGAGGTCAAAGGACGCTCGCGGAGATGAGGAAGCGGAGGGGTAATTAAATGAGAGTGAAAGTAAGAATGTAGAGCTGTAAATTTTATGGAGGGGAAAGTTGTCGGAGAGAAAGTCACCCGCTTCATAGACCTTTGCTCTTTCCGACAGTTCCACCCCTCCGAGCGAAATCATGCGTGTCCACGCCCTTCAGCCGCAAATGATTAGGGAAGGGAAACTAACGGCCCCGTCTTCGTTTGTCTTTGAGGCTGAAAATAGATTAATGAGCTATTACCGATAGTACCTTGTAGCACACTCACCTATTACCTATATTAATACAGTCTCGCTTCATTTTACGTTTTCCTCATCCGCGCAGTTGCAAATAACAACACTGAGAGAATTATTTGTTTAATCCAAGGTATATTTCGTTTGTGTTAAAGAAACTTCACAGTGGAATACTGACTGAGGGGAAATTCCTTTAACCCAAGGAAAATATCTGCCGCTACAAGTAAAATATTCCTTGGTGCGACAGTGGTTCTCCTTCATGCAATAGAACTTTACTTCGCGCAAGGAAAACTTTCGCAAGAAAACGTGTTTCCTTGTTTTTAAAGAAGTGATTTCTCTCAGTGAAGAGTCGCGCGGAACGGACTATTCCAATCAGTGGTGCATAAGGTGGCGGTCCCGGAGGGGGGGGGGGTGCCAGCGCCTTATGATACTATTACAGATGGTGTGACAGTAAATACGCGGAAAACCGAAAAGAAAGATGAGTTTAGCCCACGGGCGCAAGTAAACAAGTAAACCTATTGTTACCTATAGGGTGGCACGTATCTTTAGTTCCCCTCAGGCCCGTGGGCTCAACTCATCTTTTTTTTCGATTTTCCGCGTATTTACTGTCACACCACCTGTTATAGTATCACAAGGCGCTGGCAAACCCCCCCCCCCCCTCTCCAGGATCGCCACCTTATGCACCATTGATTGGAATAGTCCGTTCCGCGCGACTCTTCACTGAGAGAAATCACTTCTTTAAAAACAAGGAAACACGTTTTCTTGCGAAAGTTTTCCTTGCGCGAAGTAAAGTTCTATTGCATGAAGGAGAACCTCTGTCACACCAAGGAATAATTTACTTGTAGCGGCAGATATTTTCCTTGGGTTAAAGGAATTTCCCTTCAGTCAATATTTCACTGTGCAGTTTAATTACGTGGTTTTTATTAACAAAAAAAGTTGATCACAAAGTTCTGAATTTTGGACATATCCAATGATCCAAGTTTGACTCCTATACCGTGAATAAGAATTACGATCTATGATTTCGTTTCGATTGGAGCAGAAGTGATGATATGTTACTTAAAAGTATCATGAGAATTTTATTGCTATACAGAGGGTGTTCAGTCGCCTCATTCTCAAAATCTTCAAACTGGAATTGACCATCGTCCGATGCTGCATCGGGGATGAGCATCATCCCCTAATTAATGCGTAACACATGTGTTTACCATTCGAGCGCTCGGCTTGTCCTCCAAGCCGATCCCTTTTGTTTTGAGAATAGCTTTCTCCTTTTTCTCGCCCTCTTTCAGAATCGAAAACGTTACAAATCAGTCGCTAACATCTCGAGACTCGACAAACACGCGCCCTCGTTGAGTGGTCTACTTCGTCAATTTTATACTTTGAATTTCTATGTGTTTTGTCTATTATAATCGCATCACCTGCAAATCTAAAATCTTCTCAATTATTTACATATTTCAACTTCCTAGTTCCCGTCAAGTCGCCGAATTAGGTGTCGCTTCCTCGCGGAACGCGACATTTTTATGTGACGAAGTAGACCACTCAACGAGGGCGCGTGTTTGTCGAGTCTCGAGATGTTAGCGACTGATTTGTAACGTTTTCGATTCTGAAAGAGGGCGAGAAAAAGGAGAAAGCTATTCTCAAAACAAAAGGGATCGGCTTGGAGGACAAGCCGAGCGCTCGAATGGTAAACACATGTGTTACGCATTAATTAGGGGATGATGCTCATCCCCGATGCAGCATCGGACGATGGTCAATTCCAGTTTAAAGATTTTGAGAATGAGGCGACTGAACAGACTCCCCCCGTTGAGAGGCTCTGCCGATCAAAACAAGTTTGATAAAATATCGGCGAATTCAAAATAAGAAATTGTTAGAAATTTCACAAAAGATAAAAAGATAAAAAACGAGTAAAAGATGAAAGATAAAAAGATAAAAATTGAGTATAAGATGATATGAAATTCAACAAAAAATGGTGTATAAGACGATAGAAAAATTCAACAAAAAAGACAAAAATTAAAAATTAAAAAGCAACTATTCATGTTGTGTAAATAGAGGGTTTCGATACTTGGAAAAACTCGACGTAAATATAGCGCTACTTTTCAGAGGTACGCCGCAAAGCTGCGCGAAGTCATGTTATAAAATCGCAGTCCATCAATGACAAGTCCGTTCTTAGGATATCGAATCTTTCCGCACCTTGATTATACTTTCATCTCGCGGTTTTTTTTGATGAAAGAAATTGAAAGGACTCCTCAGTTTGTTAGAGGCCGAACATAAACTCGACTATTTCTCTCTTTTTTTTAGACCCCCTCCGTACGGCTGCAATCTCCGGTATACAAAGAGTGAACGAAAGCCCTTTGAACAGCAACTATGATCAAAGAGAACGCACTAACGCAGATGATGGCTAAAATTGAACTTTCAACTTTTACGAGCTTATGGGGGGAAAGAAATGATAGGCGTCAACATCAAAGGATGGCCCAGAATTTTGTCTTTCCCTCGCTCTCTCTGCTCATCTAACGGCATGGGTTTGAAAAATATTAGAGCCTCCGGTCAGCACCAACATTCACATCCCTGCCCTTATAAATGTTTTCCAGCTCATGCTCATACACTTGGCGATCTCTCGGTCATTAAAACTGTAATAATGGGTCTGTTGCAAACTTTTGCTACAGTGATAAAGAGTGTTTCATCGTAAGTAAAATCGCCCGAAAAGTCCATTGGTGGCATCAGAAAGTCATGAAATGCGATAGTAAACTCACAAGAGACGTTTAATGAAATCCAAGATGGCGGTAAAATATCGAGCAATCTGTATGAAAGCATATTTAACATCCAAGGATCGCCAACGTTGACAACCTCACAGCTTCAGAGGTTATGTGTTTATTTACGTCGTGATTGGGTGTGATCGATATTGTGAGGTTATGGCTATACTTGGATGTTCGTGGTGCATGCATACAAATTGCTCAATATTTTACCGCCATCTTGGATTTCATTAAACGCCTCTTGTGAGTTTAATATTGCATTTTATGACTTTCTGATACCACCAATGGACTTTTCAGGTGATTTTACATTATATTAAACACTCTTAATCGTTGTAGCAAAAGTTTGCAACAGACCCATTGCGGTATCAAATCGCTGCGCCATAATAAAATGAGCCAACCTCTGACATTCCAATGATTATATGTATCACATCATTATTACACATTTGTATAATTTTGATCAGCGTTAAAAATCTTGTCGTACCATCAGTATTTGGTGACTCCCGAATCTAAAGCTAGCTCTGTTTGTTTGAGCTAGATCAGATTTTTTGGCCGTATAAAAACCATGCTTCTACAACACCTGCTCTGGTGAACTTTGTTTTTGCGTATTTTTTCAACCTACCTTTTTTTGATTCTGTTCCAGGTTTTGTATCATATGTTTGAGGCGTATGCAGACATGGGTGTTGACAATTTGATCTACACTGATCTCTTAGCCGGAGTTGCCTCTTTTTTTGTAGTCGCTATTGGGGGTACTGTGATTGGGGTTTTTTGGGGTTTTTGTACAGGGTTCGTGACGAAGTTCACCAACGAAGTTCGAGTCATAGAGCCAATTTTTATATTTGTCATGGCGTACATGGCCTACCTTAATGCTGAAATGTTCCACATGTCCGGCATCCTCGCGTAAGTAGTACCTAAACAAGAAAACTAATTTCTTTCTTTCATATTCTTCACACGTAGCAAGCGCAACCTTGTAGGTATTAAAGGGTTACATACCCTTCCCAGAGCCTATTTTCCTTTTCTCTTTAAAGGTCAATGTCGGGAAATGTTCAACCCTCCTCCAGAGGTTGAGCAATGGAAATTTTTAGAGCCACACTCCCTGGAGAGAAGGGGGAGCCCCCTCCGGGAAATAAGCTTCAGTTTTTCTTGCATTTCTCAACATTTTTGACAGTCTTTATAATGGTGTCGTGGGGGTGGGTAATTTTTTTTTTTTTTTTTTGCCATCTATATTATTTATTGTACAATTTTCAGGGGCACACCATGACTTTTGTAAGTTCAAATTTGTTTGTTTGTATCTCATGGATTTTTTGTTTGTTCTCGATTGAACTAAAAATTTTCCATCTGAAAATTTTCATATCGTTTTGTACAGTGTTCATGCTTCTTTTTAGTAAAAATGAATGCACACATTGATGACAATCTCACGGGCTCAGACCCTGTTCTTGCAATAATAATAAAGCGCGATTACCATAATTTACATTAAAAAACCATGACGATTTAAAGAGGATACTAATGACTGAAAAGGCATAGCATCAGGATAAACATAGGATTTTGGGCCCCGGCGCCATTTTTAACGAAACATTGGGGACTTGTTGAAGGATCATGAGAGACTAATTTCTGCAAGTTTTCAGCCCTTAATTCTGATTGGTTCTCGCGCCAGACGGTTTTTTCGAAATTTCGAAAAAAATGAATCTCTCGAGAGTGTCGAGCGGCTGCACCGATTGAGTCCAAATTTTAGGACGTTATGTAAGTAACCAAAATGCATCTAAAAACATTTATTATATTTTTTTGGGCCATTTTTAGGGGTCTACGTATCCAATTTTCAGTGTTTTTATTTTTTTTCAAACCAAGTTGCGATTCTGATACAACCACCAAAATTGGACTGTAGGTACCTCTAATGTGCATCTATAACATTTGTTTTTCCCAAAAATGTACGCGACTTACGCCATAGTCAAGTCTACGAAAAACTGGTGCGAGGGTTCACGGAATCGTGCAATTTTCGGCCGTCCTCGAACCAGTTTTTCGTAGATTTGACTATGGAATAAGTGGCGTATATTTTTGGAAAAAATATATGTTATATAGATGCACTTTAGAGGCATCTACAGCCCAATTTTGGTTGTTGTATCAGAATCTCAACTTGGTTAAAAAAAATAAAAACTCCGAAAATTGAACATTTTGATCCCTAAAAATGGCAAAAAAAAAAAATCTAACACATGTTGTTCGATGCATTTTGGTTTCTTACTAACGTCCTAAAATTTGGACTCAATCGGTGAAGTCGCTGTTGAGAGATTTTCGAAATTTCGAAAAAAAAACTTCTAGCGCGAGAACCAATCAGAGAATTAAGGACTGAAAATTTGCAAAAATTATAGTTTCTCATGGTCCTTAACAAGTCCCCAAAATTTCGTTAAAAAAGGTGCCGGGGCCCAAAATCCATTGCTTATCCTGCTATGCCTGTTACAACAAATTTTCTGGATTTTTAGAAATTTCTAGGTTTCATAAGAGATTGATGGTTTAAATAAAGCGTTAGACGAAATGTGTAATCTGAGTTGGAGTCCATGTGATGGAAATTCACACGAAAAGGAATGAAATACTCTCAATTTTTTTTTTAATTTTTTATTTTAACATAACGGTCATTTACGTAGTTCATTTCGGCTTTCAATCTTCTAAGGAGTAGTTATTTTAAAGATATCGTTCATGATTTGAACACAAAGGTCTACTCACGTAAACATCGAGGAGAGGGCGAAACTACGCAGTTCTAAGCCGTTGTTCGTCAAATTTGGCGCACATGTATATCGAGTTTTTTCTTCTTGTGGAGGAGGGGGGGGTTGCCCCTCTTTTCCCCTCTCCTCATTTCAACCATCACTCATATATAAATATCTTATCCCCCCCCCCCCCAGCGCTTTCCTTTCAATGGAAAAGGCGAAGTGAATCGAATTTCTGTGTTGGATTTGGTGAGTTCCCTTGAAGTATTGTATCGTATAAGTACCTATTAAATATTTTGTTCATAAGATAAGAGGTTGAATGGAAACTTTTTGAACTTTCGATGAACACAAGTTTGATTGGACTTCTTGTTTGCTGCAGGATAACCTTTTGTGGCATCACGATGAAGAACTACGTGGAGGCGAATATCTCACATAAGTCTCACACAACGGTTAAGTACGCCATGAAAATGCTCAGCAGTTCATCGGAGACTGTAATTTTCATGTTCCTAGGAGTAGCTACAGTTTCCGACTCTCACCATTGGAACACCCCTTTTGTAGTCTTGACAATAACTTTCTGCTCCGTTTACCGAGCTTTCGGTAAGATGAAATTTATTTTCAATTATAACTCTCACCGCATATGTTTAAAGTTTTCATGAATTAATTTTCTTTGTGTCCTTAGCTACTAAGTATCTTATCGTTTGCTCGTTACTCGTTTAGGAGTCAATGGTTTCGTGTGAAATGGATACACCGCATTTCGTCCATTTAAATCCATGACAAAGGTCGATCTTTGGCGGTTCATAGCGAACTGCTTTAAAATCGATATATTATACATGAGTTTACGTGCGGAAACTGCAGCATCGCATCGCCAAATCGTACCCGACGCCATGCCAGTGGCTGGTGTAAATTTTTTTATACGTACGATTAGTGATTACACATAATTTATTAAATGTATTTCTGTATACAAAATGCTTTTAAATTCGCGGTCGTAATGGCGGTGTTAGAAACACCGCCATCTCTCATCTAATAATACTGTCACTCCATCAAGAAGTGGTCAGCAGGGCCGGATTTAATGCGGGGTGACCGGGGCGCGCGCCCCGGGGCCCCCACCACAAAGGGGCCCCCACCACAAAGCAGGTCCTTTTTTGTTTCGTATTGATGGTTGATGAACTTCCTTTTTTCTATCATTACAAGACTGTAATAGCTCGGCAATGTTGGAAGTGAAGCTTTTTGTAAAATAACCCTTAAAAAAATTAAGAAACATTAAAAAATACCAACGAAACTTTAAAAATTATTAACGACTTTTTTATTAGGGTAAAAATTTACTTCTTTTACTCGATATGCATTTAAAAGTAGGGACTTTATAATTTATTATTCCTAAGATTTACCGGTAGGGGGGCCCTCACCAAAGGTCCGCCGCCCCGGGGCCCCCTGCAACCTAAATCTGGCCCTGGTGGTCAGTAAGAGACGACTTTCCTTTGCACCTGTGTCACGGTAACATTAATAAAGTTAGCTGTTAATCACTACTCTGGCTATAGGTACTCAACGAATCTTAAATTCCTCTTCAGTAAGTATAGGAAGAGTGAAGAAATCAAGATGGGAATCTCACCATCAGTGGCGTAGCGTGCAATTTGGCACCGCTGTACTTTATCTATTTAAAACCATTAATAAAAATCGAACTATTGGGTGTTCGGTGAACACCCTCGAATTCGACCTTTTATAAGAGTTTAAATGGACGACATACAACGTTGCCAAATTGCACGCTACGCCACTGCTCACCATGATTAGTACCCAACATCGTCCTTTTAATCGTTGGTATAACAAAGTATCTCATGAGTTTAGGAGAGAATTTCATAAGTTTTCATTGCCAACGTTGTTAGTTTTTTTTTACTACAGGATCGACCCTCAAATCGCCTGAATCAAAAGTTTGCAACAGACCCATTATCAAATGCAGTCGCAAAGTTCACAGCAGACCTACTGCTCGAATTTGATTTCGTATCATCTCTAGTTGCATTTGGCCCAGTTTGACTTTGTTTGTTTCAATGAGCGTCTTGCAATGGGGCTCTTGCAAACTTTTGCTATATGGGATTGAAGAGTTGATTCTTGCATAAAAACATGTAAAAATGACGATCAGTACACTGAAAACTCACGAAATTCACTCTCACAAGGAGAGGATACGAGTTGTGGGTCACCGATTTGGTTCAAATTTAACATACATATAGTTCAGGGAAAATAAACGGACCCATATTTTGCCGTTTGCGCCAATGGGCAGTAGTTTCGTCAAAAAAAAAAATTAAAAATCGGACAAAAATGGGTAGAAAAATCGTGTTTTCCGAAGTAACGCTGATATGCCTGAATTGCGACTGCGATTCCCATCACGGATCGGTTGCCGAGTGGTACCGTACTCGCTCGCCACACTCGACGTCCCGGATTCGATCCTCTCTCCTGCCGCAAACATTTTGCGCACTCCATTTTTTTTTGTTCTATTTCAATCGTTTACACATTTGCTCTCGAATATTCAGTGCATCTTTTTTGGCATAGAATTAACGCAATAAGAACGGAAACTTTCATAATTATAGGTAGCAGTTTCTAGCATTTTTTCACCTGTCTTTTTTCTCTTTGCCTTGCATAAGGACTTTGTCTGACTCTTTTCGAATTGCATACATGCATATGAGGTTAGGACCCCCGACGCGCGCGCGTAAGGGCTACGCAATTAAAGCTTTATGAAATGAAAGCACATAAATTACTTTTGTTCTGATTCTAATGAAAGTTTTCGTCCTGAGTGCACCTATTTATTAAAAATGTGCTGCAATACACCTTGTTTGCATCTTTGGTTTTACCAGAAAAGTCTGATTTCCTGTATGACATGCATGAGATGACAGTTATTACGGTGAAAAACATCATCAGTATAAAAAAAAGTCAATTTGGTCGTATATTTTTTTAAAAAAAATGCACTCATAAATTAATAAAGAATAACGCAATCAGGACGAAAACTTTCATTTGAATCAGAACAAAAGTAATTTATGTGCTTTCATTTCATAAAGCTTTAATTGCGTAGCCCTTACGCGCGCGCGTCGGGGGTCCTAACCTCATATGCATGTATGCAATTCGAAAAGAGTCAGACAAAGTCCTTATGCAAGGCAAAGAGAAAAAAGACAGGTGAAAAAATGCTAGAAACTGCTACCTATAATTATGAAAGTTTCCGTTCTTATTGCGTTAATTCTATGCCAAAAACGATGCACTGAACTATATGTATGTTAAATTTGAACCAAATCGGTGACCCACAACTCGTATCCTCTCCTTGTCAGAATCGGGCATAATGGCGGTTCAAAGCAGGTATCATGAGGGATTCCTATCTAAAATGAGACATATATCTGTGTTTCCGTAGAGAAAGTGACAGATTAGACAGGAATCTCCTATGATACCTGCGTTGAAGCGCCATTACGATCTTGCCGTTAAAGTAGTTTTGAGAGTATATTACTGAATTTTAGACTTTTTCGGTGTAATTTTCGTGATTATCGCTGGTCATTACATCAGATTGAACCATTTATTTGCTTTTAGCAAAAGTGTGCAAGAGCCCTATTGCAAAGATCGACGCAAAATGATCAGTCAAACCTGAGCTTCCATAGCAGAAAAAAGAAAAAAAATAATAAAAAAAAAGTTCCTAACAATTTTTTAATGTGACAATGAAAGGTTCGTCGAAGCCCATGCAATGCTTCCGATTATCAAATGATCAACGTTTTGATTAATTCCGTTCTGAATTTAGTCCCGGAAATTAGATTGTTCATGAGGGGTTTAACCACATATGACCTGCTTATTCAATAGGCTGTTTTGTCCGTGGTTGGGCCAGTTTATCGTCGGGCGTGAAATCGATATTTGGCAATGGTATGCAAACTGCAGAGGGAATCAACCCATCCTCCGAACTTTGATCCCTGCCCTTTCCTACCATATGACATTAAAATTAGAGCAGCACAGAACAAGTTTGCTAAGAGATAAATTGGAGCAGAGAGGCAGAAGGTTCCCTCGCCTCTTCCCAGCCCTCGGCGTCAGAATAAGCAATAACGAATGATTTCTTTCTCTCATCTCAAGAAATAGGAATAAACCAGTGAGAGCTATATTTTTTCTTATTCAGAGCCTTTGCAACCTCATTACATCTCGTGAAAAATATTCTTCAGTGATCTTTTGATCATTTGAAACTAAATATCTGCAATGACTTTGCATAGGT
Organism: Trialeurodes vaporariorum; assembly: GCA_011764245.1. Taxonomy (NCBI): domain Eukaryota; kingdom Metazoa; phylum Arthropoda; class Insecta; order Hemiptera; family Aleyrodidae; genus Trialeurodes; species Trialeurodes vaporariorum. Next base: position 23,508,884 of record VMOF01000388.1, on the reverse strand, counting down.
ACAATAAATCTGTTATAAGTGACAATACGATTAATATAGTTTGGCATAAAGATGACGGGACAAAGGTTAATAAAAAAGATTGGAAATAAATAAAGAACCTAACTCCTTCAGATGATGGAGGATTTTGATGGTTTCAAAACTTTGTTGAGTTTACTTCTGGTTTTGATTATTATAGTCGATTTCAAAATCCACGGAACGTCTACTGTCACAGTTGCTTTTTTAAGGTATTTAAAAAGTGCCTTGGGTGAAATTATCAAATAAATCCTCGCCAGAAATGTAATAGGGCGATCATTGTAGTTATACGGAACCGGTTTCCCAAACCCTGGATAAAACTGTTCTGTGAAGTTCTATGACAATAGTTCTTTTTTTGTTTTTTTGTTTTTTTGTTTTTTTGTTTTTTTGTTTTTGTTTTTTGTTTTTTTTTGTTTTTTGTTTTTTTTTTTTTTATAACAATTTTAATGTTAAAAGTAGTGACCGCAAAATGGTAAAAGTTATTTCAACAAAACGGAATGCCGAATCAACAAAACAATATTGTTAATTAATTGACAACACGAATTGTTAAATCAACAAAACTTTTGTGAATTTCTCATTCCAATTTGTTGATTCAACAATCACTTTTGATAGCACATATATATTAGCAACCCTTTTTTTTTTTTAATTGACTTATACTATTTTGCGGTTATACCAATTTTAATTTTAGAATTGTTAAATCAACTCTCACCCCCCCCCCCCCCCCCCCCCAAACCCCATCGAACGCTCTGGAATAATTATATTTGTATCAGCAGAATCGTTTCTCTCCTTGCAAAGGGGGAAAGAAAGACTGCGACGTTAAATTCCAAAATAATTGGAAATCAAAGCTGGAGTGCTGAGTGGTTTTCTATTTTTATTTACATTTTTTATTTTCCTTCCGAGACTTGCCGACAGAGGCATTTTCAATACAATGAGCGTGATTATTCGGGACATTTGCATTGAGCTGATCGAGCGGTGGGTGGGTCCAGGAGGGAGAGAGAAGTGACGGTGGGTGTGGTGGGGGTCGAGGAGAAAGGGAGGAGGTTTGTTTCCCTTTTAATTGCAATTTCGAACTTTTTAACGATCGTCAAACGCAACTCGCAATCTCTATGGCTGTCCAGAGACAGGAGAGAGAAAGAGAAAGAGAGAGCAAAAGAGAGAGGGGGCAGTGGCAGGGGTGCAATTAATCACGCCCCCGTTTGAGCATTTTGAGATGCGGCAGATGTTATTTCGATGGATCCTCTGCGGGTGATGCTGTTGCTATACCGCTACCTTTCCATGGTTGCCAGTTCTGGTAAACTAATTGCCAATTTGAAATTGGACGGATCAGGGTCATACCTGCTTAACCCACATTAACTCATAAGCCATAGAAGAAATACTCTAATGAATCGCAAGGCTCAACAGTTAATGTGCGTTAGCTCCCTGGTAAAACTGAGCAACAAAGAGCACCTAACATTGTTCCAATTGTCACCTAAATTAGGTGACAAATAAAATTGGAACAATTTTAGGTGCTCCTTGGTGCTTATTTTTACCAGGGAGGCGCAGGCATGGGCTTTTGGCCCTGAGCTCTTTGATTATATTCACGGAAAAAAGACGAAAACCCGGAATAAATTGCAACAGAAGCTTCATGGCTAAAAGTTATTTGATAGTATACTCTTAACATTATATTAAAAGGTTACCTAAGTTTTCAAAACGCAAAGGGAAAAGCTTCAAATCTCGGCTCGTGGGTTAAGCGTGGTTGATGCCGCATGCCGTTAGAGCTCGTTTCAGAAGTGTAGGCGGACCTAGACCGATAATCTTTGGAATAATTGTCAACATTATTTCTGATATTACTCGATGAAAAAGAATAAAAATGAAATTGAGTGTTCACTTTTCAATGAGGCACACGTTGAACACAAAAGAATAAAGTCAGGGGCAAATTCGGTATGGATTTGAAGGAATAAAAGTTGAAAATTCACCAAAGATTATGTTTTTGGTCCACCTACACTTCTGAAACGAGCTCTACCACTGCACTGCTCACTGATGTGTCACCTCTTCATCAAATTAAAACGGACACGCGTATTATGCCAATGTTTGGATAGTTAACTATTCGTGCATCACTGTTCGGTTTTTGTGTGTACTGGAAATTGAAGGCGCTTTTGTCATCTTCACTGCTTTGCCTTGATGGAATCGAAATGATTGACGTATAGAATTGTGTTTTACCTAGCCCAGTGACGTAGCTTGGTGTAACGACGCTCGACTTAACATTAACATTTGCGTCCCTACAGAGGCAGAGGGGTCTCTAATCTAAGACCTCCTCCTTCCTCCGGGGGGGGGTGTTCACTGTTCATGTGTCTCTTACCATTAGAATTCGATTATAATTTTACCCATCCGAAACTTGTTTATTGGGGACTCCTGTTCCAAACGTTGGCACCTCCTACCCAGTACCCCCTCTCCCTTCCAACCCTTCACTACTATTACATTTAACTCTCGTTACGATTTCGAACATAAAGTTATGTGATGACAGTAAATAATATAGAGTCTTTGTGGAGTATAAGAGGGCGCAACGGAATTCAAGATGGTGATTAACTGGCAAGTAATTCTAAGAAATGAGAGGATGTTAAAGGAGCAGAAAGCATACGGGGCGTGTGCCCCTCAGAAAGCTGAATTTTATATTATAGGGGCGTGATTATGGAAATCAACGCTTTTGTCAGTTGTCACATAAGGAGCTTGAAATATGCGCTTACTAAGCCAATTCGGCGCACATTTGTAGGATTTAATTTCATTAATTATTTTTTCATTTCATTATTATTTTTTTTTTTAAATCTCAAGACTTTATCCACCAAAACAGTGTTATCCTACTTACAAATTTACAAGTACATCCTATCTTTTCTTTTTTTTTTCTTTATTTCCCCCCTTCCCTTTTCTCCCCCTTTTTTCTCATCTTTTTCATTCTCTTAGAATCACTCCTCAGAAACTCGATTGCTCTGCGTATTTACGGGCCTGTAGCTGCGCTATTGAGCTGGCCTTCACGAAATTATGTAATGATGAGAAGAATATTGTTTTAGAATTATTGCTTTGCTCAACATCAATAAACACTGTTGGGTTCTTGCTACATCAAATCACAGTACTCACACTTGAACTCTTTTGGGATCGTTGTAAAACTGTTTGTATTTTGAAGAAAAATTTAGGACTCGCAATGCATTCTGTTTTACTTGTTTCATATAATGAGCGCCACATTTATACGGGTTTTCATTTTTTTAATCATAATTCATGCGGGCAGATGGACACTTTTTAGTGAGCATTTAAAAACAAAAGCAAACATAGGAACGAGGACTAACAAATTTAGAGTGACTCTTTGGTGCAAAAATCGGTCCTTTGTGGTGCAAGCCCTCGTTTTACTTTTCCGCGAGTAATTAAATACCTACGTGAAAGAGAAAATATTTTACCACTCTGCAAACATTCTCGAATTTATTAGTAAGTATTTCTGGCTCTGTTTCAGAAACTTTTTGCATATACGAGCTACAATTTATTTTAAAGTACGTCCTTTGATTTTTTTGTATGTTTCAGGAGTAGTGTTGCTCACTTCAGCAATAAATCATTTTAGGTTATATAAATTAAATAGGGTAGATAAATTTGTGATGTCGTATGGAGGTTTGCGAGGTGCCGTTGCTTTTGCCTTGGTTCTTCTCATTAACCCAAAACGAGTTAAACTTCAGCCTATTTTCGTCACAACGACAATTGCAGTCATTTATTTCACTGTTTTTATTCAGGTAGGTTGCCCGTATTTACGTTTACTATTTTGAATTTGATGTTTAGGCGTTTATAACTATCTTAACTATTTTATCTAACTCTGCAGGCCGATCATTTACTTCATCGTTAAACCGATCGTTATGACTGTCTATGAGTGATGCTATTGGTCGAAAATTGTAAATCTTGGCCGTTGCTATCGTAACCATCGTTAAGAGTCTCGTTATATAAAGGCTATTCATGAGTAACCTTTAAATAGTATGGGCACTTTAACGATGGTCACCATAGCAACGGTCAAGTTTTACAATTTTCAACCCATAGAATCACTCATAGGCATTCTTAACGATCGGTTTAACGATGAAGTAAATGATCGGCCCGCTGGAGACAGTTATATTGTAATGGCGGCATGGATACCCCTCTGTCGCTCAGCGAATCAAAGACATACTCAATTGAAATTGACGGTTTCAGAAGATTGATGTATCTGATCGATTGACGGTCGAAGGCCATCTTCGAGTTCCGCGAACAACGCTGATTGAATGGGATTTTCCTTTGAGAGTTTTTCTAAATGAAAGTTCCGAATCTAACGGTGAAATCAATGTGACCTATTTATACTGGCGAAGCGTGCAATTTGGCGACAGTGACTTTACTCCATTGAAATGCACAGTATGAAACACTCGTCTTTTTTGGAAGCAGTTGCTTCTTCAAGAATTGATTTTCACACAGCTTTAAATTAAGCAAAATCACTGGTGCCAAATTGCACGCTTTAATAGCTATCGCCTATTTGCGACCGTAGATTCTACAAAATACGTACTTTTCTTTATCGTCAAAAGATCGTAATATTGTCTTTGATGAAATACCAATTCTTTAAAAAAAAAAAAAAAAATACGATGACGGGAAAATAAAAAACCAGTTTTTGTTTGTTTGTTTTTGTTTTTGTTCAGAGCTAGCAGGTCGCCCCCGCAATGTGATTTTGAACTTTTGGACGATGCAACTCGAAATAGCGGGGTTCCATTAATCCTATCATTGGTTTAATTCCATGCGACTAAGTAAACAAGACTTTAAGGTCATTCGGTCACAGACGAACGACTCCAAGCCTTATTTACTTAGTCACGTGACGCCGTTTAAACCAATGAGATCCTCGCTAGCTTGTGTCGTATCGTTCAAAAAATCTGAATTAGCCAGCCGAATAGAAATCGATCGTCCAAAGTAGTATTTTTATTCAAATCAGCCTTCTTCTTAGTCGTTCATTGACATCACAATGAAAACGTCAACGGCGAAGCAAGCAATTTGGAAATATTAAATACTGTCCCATATACGGTGTCCGATGATTAAACCGACAAACTTCCAGGATCGATTATTTAGCTCAAAATAAGAACCGTGGCCCCCTACAAACATGTGTCCCAAAATACCCCCCCTCCCCCCTCCCCTTGATCTAGATCCGTCCTGAGTATTAAACAATGATGTTTTTGTTTGGAGTAGTAATCACAAAGGACATGGCACACCCCTTATGGGAAAACGGTCTCGGTCGAATTGGATGAAACTTTGGGATATTGTTCATTTTGACCTCCTGATCAAAAGTCTCCACGGGCCCAAAGTGGTCCTATGACTAGTTTTCGAGATATGGGGGGCCACAGGTCCCAAATTCGACGATTCTGAGAACATAGAATTTTGCTACTTATCACTTTCCTTTTTTCACCGTTTTGAACATAACTTTTTTTCTATTTGAGTAATTGAGACGCGGTTTACGGCATTTTGTTCCTCAGACTTTTGCGCATCTTTTGATGCCCACATATTTCACCCTTATATGGGAGAGGGGGGCGTACCGCTTCCGCGCAACTGCTGCAGTGACGACATCCTCTGGTATCACGATATTGTCCGCATTGAGGAGGCGACCGAACCATTTATTGCGGCATTCAGTAAAATGTTTCAATATGCAATACGCATACAAGTATGCGTTTATAAAATCGTGATTATGCATGGTAACCGTGGTGGGGGGGGGGAGGGGCGGGCTATCTTTCATTTCAAGTTAACGATTTGCTATACGTATGCATGCTTAGCTTGTTGTCCCGAATAATTTTTTTTTACCGAACGAGCTTTTCTATCATAGTATAAGCTACTTTTAATGCACTCGATTTTCAGTATTTGTGAGGCATCCATTTTGAGGGGAGACAAAACGTGAGGGAATTGGGGGGGAGGGGTTGTCAGCGCGACCTCGCAGCTCTTTGCTTAGTTTCTGATCAATTTATGGAATAACTTTCTTCCTGATTGAGATATCCGAGCGCGGTTCACGGCATTTGGCTCCTTCAACTCTTCCGTACATCATTTACTTGCCTCTACGACCAACCCAACATGTGGTGACGTGGGGTTGAGGGGGTGCGGCTGTGTTAAGTCCCTCCACGCATCTTCTTGCGTTAATTTTGTCATTCTCTCGACAAACTTTTCCTTTCCTTTCCTCACGGAAAAATCAGGTCGCCATTCGCGCATTTGCTTCCTTGAACTTTTACGCGTTTTACATAGGTACACGAAAGATTAGTCTTATATTATGACAAGAGGCGGTGGAGGGGACAGTCAGCACTCTTGCACCACTCATTTTGTTCGTCGTTGTGTTTTATGGAGTGCATTTTTTTTTTTAAATTGAGATATTAAATCACGGTTTACGACATTCCCGATTGTTCCGGCTTGTATTTAACGCTTTATTCTGGTCAATTTCTCAAGTGGGGAAGGAGGGGGGGGGTGTCTAACTGGTACAAACAATCAGCCGCGATAAAAACACAACAGTGGTGGCTTGTTTCATTTTAACAACGATGTTTTTTCGTGATTTGAATCAATGCACATGATTCTAAGTTGATATCTTAATTTAGAAAAAAAATGCACTCCAGAAACAAAACGATGAACAAAATGAATGGCGCGAGAGTGCTGACTGTCCCCTCCACCGCCTCTTGCCATAATATAAGACTAATCTTTCGTGTACCTATGTAAAACGCGTAAAAGTTCAAGGAAGCAAATGCGCGAATGGCGACCTGATTTTTCCGTGAGGAAAGGAAAGGAAAAGTTTGTCGAGAGAATGACAAAATTAACGCAAGAAGATGCGTGGAGGGACTTAACACAGCCGCACCCCCTCAACCCCACGTCACCACATGTTGGGTTGGTCGTAGAGGCAAGTAAATGATGTACGGAAGAGTTGAAGGAGCCAAATGCCGTGAACCGCGCTCGGATATCTCAATCAGGAAGAAAGTTATTCCATAAATTGATCAGAAACTAAGCAAAGAGCTGCGAGGTCGCGCTGACAACCCCTCCCCCCCAATTCCCTCACGTTTTGTCTCCCCTCAAAATGGATGCCTCACAAATACTGAAAATCGAGTGCATTAAAAGTAGCTTATTCTATGATAGAAAAGCTCGTTCGGTAAAAAAAATTATTCGGGACAACAAGCTAAGCATGCATACGTATAGCAAATCGTTAACTTGAAATGAAAGATAGCCCGCCCCTCCCCCCCCCCCCACCACGGTTACCATGCATAATCACGATTTTATAAACGCATACTTGTATGCGTATTGCATATTGAAACATTTTACTGAATGCCGCAATAAATGGTTCGGTCGCCTCCTCAATGCGGACAATATCGTGATACCAGAGGATGTCGTCACTGCAGCAGTTGCGCGGAAGCGGTACGCCCCCCCTCTCCCATATAAGGGTGAAATATGTGGGCATCAAAAGATGCGCAAAAGTCTGAGGAACAAAATGCCGTAAACCGCGTCTCAATTACTCAAATAGAAAAAAAGTTATGTTCAAAACGGTGAAAAAAGGAAAGTGATAAGTAGCAAAATTCTATGTTCTCAGAATCGTCGAATTTGGGACCTGTGGCCCCCCATATCTCGAAAACTAGTCATAGGACCACTTTGGGCCCGTGGAGACTTTTGATCAGGAGGTCAAAATGAACAATATCCCAAAGTTTCATCCAATTCGACCGAGACCGTTTTCCCATAAGGGGTGTGCCATGTCCTTTCGTCTAAAGTAGTATTTCACGTGTAAAATTCACAGATGACCTTAAAAACTCAGAATTTGAGTCTGATAAAAAGTTAACTAAAATATTTTGAAAGATGCTTGTAATAACATAAAACATTACTCAGTAACATTAAATTATAATTTTAATTACAATGATATTAACAATTAAATTTTAAAATTTAAATAGCTTAAACAAATAAAAGCACAATAGGTATTGAAGATATTAAGATAACTTAAAAGTTTTTAAGCATAAATTTGTCTATTTTTAGGTGATATTGTACCTCTGATGTCGAAAATTTCATAGTATAGAAAAAAAAATTGAAAAATTTTCAACAAGTTTTTTCCACCTTTTCTCTATTTCTTAATTATACTCTCTGTAACATAGAATTTTTTTGATTTGAAAGGTACGTATTTTTTGCTAAAAAATACAGTTCGACAAATTAAAATTCTGCTCTTTTCAAGGTCATCATGCAATGAATTTTACGCATAAGAATATTTCTGGAGACACATTTTCCATGACATTTGGTTCATATAATTGTGGACGCTACTCCAAAAAAAAAAAAAAAAAAAAACCATTACAATGTCAAAACAAACTCAGGGTAGCTCTAGCTCAAAAGGGGGTTCATGCTCGGACTCATGTGTATAGGGAAAAATATTATTTTGAGCTGAAGAATTTACCCTGGCGAAGTTTTTCGGTTTAATCCCACGAGACACCATATATGAAGGGTCGAATTAGGAGGGAAATCAAATTGTTCAAGGCTTATAATTGGTCACTTTCATGTATTATTTTACATATAGTGAGCCGTTTTCTCTAGAAATTTCCATTTTCCGGATCCACCTTGCTGATATTTCACGAACAAAGTCGCAGTCGCACAAAATGTTACGTAGTTGAAAGTTCAACATCCCTCGAGTTGAACGCGCAAGCGAACAAAATAACTTATTTCTACGAGTAATTTCCATTCAAATTCATGTTGAATGAGTTTGACTATTTTTTACTGTTTTGAAATGTTAGTGTTTTTAAGGCACGTGCGTATAGGTATACGCACGGATTCGACTTCCAAGAATGGCCATTAAATATGCATAGCACGTTTCTTTTATTTTTTGCACGCAGAGCACGGCGATTGAGTCAGTTATCACCATTTTCTTTCTCCTTTTTTTTCAGGGCATAACAATCAAGCCTCTAGTCAAAGTATTAAATGTTAAAAGAGCCAAGAAACGAAAACCAACAATGAACGAAAGGATACATGAGAGGGTGAGTACCGAGTATTATTGATTCATAAATAACTGCCAGCTCATAATTTACTTCTTCTTCTTCATTTCTCTTCTTCCTGTAATATATACCTCTTTTTCTCAGTATTGCTCAATTGACCGAACCCAAGCATCATATTTTACTTACACTTGTAATGCTGAGCTGGTTGCGGTGCCCCCTTCCCTCCCCCCCTTCTCCTCCTCTACACCAGGGTCATCCAGTCGTGACCATTTATATATAGGTCTTTGTTCCATGTTCGTGATATTGTTCCGAATAAATTTCCATTTGTTTTGAAAATCTAGTTCGTATTCGACCTTCATAATGCGCCACGGGATTCCAGATTTTCTTCAAAAAAGCTCAAAGCTTATTCAAAACCCTTTTCAGGGTTTAAAGCTTTTCACATTCCAGCGGTCAAAGCGTTCCCATTTGTTTACTCCATTTTTGTAGCTGCAGCATTTTTTTTTTTTTCTTATATTCGGGACGGACCCCATGTCATTTTCCCTCACCGACGCGCTTCGCGCGACGTGACGCCTTGGTTGCCTCACAATCATCTATTCACTTCATCTCCAATTCTGTTGAAACTTTCAATCAGAATAAATGGTCTCCCTCGTTTACACCCCCCCCCCCCTCTATCCTTCACCCTCTCCGTTATTTTTTTCAAACATTCTTCTTTTTGACTCTTTCTATAACTCTCATTCTTTTCCTTGTTCATGAAATATTTTTCAAAATAATCTCCGGCCGTCATCCGACCTTTTTTTTTTTTCATAGATCCTTTCTCAAGTCATATCCCATGCCCGAAATTTTTGAAATTTCACCGAGAAAATAATAAATATTTTAGCACCCTGATTCTTGCGTAATATATATTTTCCTCTTTCCTCTAGACCTCCAATCTTGTCACGTTCATCCTATCATCTCACTTGCATCAGGCATAAATTAAATTGAAATGCTTCTAAAAAAGACGATAAGGGCAGAGTTCACCTCTGATGAATCTGGGAAAAATGCTGTTGCATGAAAGCTTCAATATTATTTCCCAAGAAGAGTAGCTAGCAACAAAGTTGTCGGAAAGTCATGAATGGAAATTATTATTTGAAGATATTCAAGTGTAAAGTGTTATAATTGGCATTTAAATAAAATTCTTGTACATTTCGATTCATCAACAAGTCGTGAAAAGTGAAAAAACATATTGTGGTTGTAGATACTGATTAAAATTATACGAATTATGATTACAATAGTTCCTCGTTTCATCACAATCATCACAAAGTAGGTATGTGAGAATAATATGGAGTATCAAAAACATTTTTATTTTATTCAAAAAGTAAATAAATATAAAATAGAAATTTGTAACAGAATGTAGGTCACGTGAGAGCAAGAGTTTGGAACGCTAAACGAGCTTTTTCAGTGGACGATGTCATCACGAAAATCATCTGCACCAACCGAATACCGACAGACATCCGACCGATGATTGCGGTGCGAGTTCCACTGGGGTTTTGAACCGGCTACAATTTCGGTTCGATTCTGTTCACAGTTCAGAGTCCGCGAAGAAAATCTATTCGTGGTTAGGTTCGGTTTCAAGGGGAGAATTGGTTTCATTCGGACCGGTTCAAGTTAAAAAGAAAATTAAAGAAAAGGAAAGAAGTTTTAATGAAAAAGCTTTAATGTTTTCCAATTTTTTACTTTATAGTTTCTCTTCGTACTAACATTTTTTTTCGCTCTCAAGAGCAGAATATCACCAAGTTTGAATTACTTGTTCCTGCAACTTTTTTCAATATCGATTTTGAAAAATTGTCAAACTGGCTCACAAACCTGGTTCAGCTCGTTCGGTTCGCGTGTTTGCGGTTCACAGCGTTTTCTCCACAACGCACAGTGTGTAATTTTGGCAATCTAGCGCCCGAAAACCTCCAAAAAGTATATTGGCAGATCATTAAAAGAATATCTGAGATTGACAAATTAGAAGTACAAGAAGCAAGAAAATAGCATCATATATATGACCATAAAGCACCTTTTAAAGGGTAGGGGGGTCCTCAAATTCATCAAATTTAGTGAACACGAATCATACATCAGCCATCGAATCTCAGAAACACAACGGAAAAAAACAATAAACATAGATAGATTCAAATGAAATTTTCGCATGATGTACTCAAAAATACTCGATTTTCCTTTGTATTAAAAGAAAGCTGAGAGTCTCTAGTTTCTTTATCTGGAAAGACATCCTGCGAATTTTTGCGATTTTAAAAGTTGCGAGCATAAACGTGAAGTTCCTAATCGATCGGTTTTTTCTGCAAATCTGAGAAATGTAAAATAAACCGTAAACATGGATAGATTCAGATGAGAATTTCGCATGATGTACTCAAAAATACTCGATTTTCCTTTGTATTAAAAGAAAGCTGAGAATCTATGCTTTCTTTATCTGGAAAGACATCCTGCGAATTTTTGCGATTTTTAAAGTTGCGAGCATAAATAGAAGGCAAAGTTGATCTGTTAGTTCTGCGCTTCTCACAAACGCACTATTAAAAAACAAGTAAACATCATTAGATTCAGATGAGAATTTCGCATGATGTACTCAAAAATACTCGATTTTCCTTTGTATTATAAGAAAGCTGAAAGTCTCTACTTTCTTTATCTGGAAAGACATTCTGCGAATTTTTGCGATTTTAAAAGTTGCGAGCATAAACGTGAAGTTCCTAATCGATCGGTTTTTTCTGCAAATCTGAGAAATGTAAAATAAACCGTAAACATGGATAGATTCAGGTGAGAATTTCGCATGATGTACTCAAAAATACTCGATTTTCCTTTGTATTAAAAGAAAGCTGAGAGTCTCTAGTTTCTTTATCTGGAAAGACATTTTGCGAATTTTTGCGATTTTAAAAGTTGCGAGCATAAACGTGAACGTCCTAATCGATCGGTTTTTTCTGCAAATCTGAGAAATGTAAAATAAACCGTTAACATGGATAGATTCAGATGAGAATTTCGCATGATGTACTCAAAAATACTCGATTTTCCGTTGTATTAAAAGAAAGCTGAGAGTCTCTAGTTTCTTTATCTGGAAAGACATCCTGCGAATTTTTGCGATTTTAAAAGTTGCGAGCATAAACGTGAAGTTCCTAATCGATCGGTTTTTTTCTGCAAATTTGAGAAATGTAAAATGAACCGAAAACATGGATAGATTATGAGATCACTTTTATGCTCGCAACTTTTAAAATCGCAAAAATTCGCAGGATGTCTTTTCAGGTAAAGAAAGCAGAGACTCTCAGCTTTCTTTTAATACAAAGGAAAATCGAGTATTTTTGAGTACATCATGCGAAATTCTCATCTGAATCTAATGATGTTTACTTGTTTTTTAATAGTGCGTTTCTGAGAAGCACAGAAGTAACCGATCAACTTTGCCTTTTATTTATGCTCGCAACTTTTAAAATCGCAAAAATTCGCAGGATGTCTTTCCAGGTGAAGAAAGCAGAGACTCTCAGCTTTCTTTTAATACAAAGGAAAATCGAGTATTTTTGAGTACATCATGCGAAATTCTCATCTGAATCTATCCATGTTAACGGTTTATTTTACATTTCTCAGATTTGCAGAAAAAACCGATCGATTAGGACGTTCACGTTTATGCTCGCAACTTTTAAAATCGCAAAAATTCGCAAAATGTCTTTCCAGATAAAGAAACTAGAGACTCTCAGCTTTCTTTTAATACAAAGGAAAATCGAGTATTTTTGAGTACATCATGCGAAATTCTCACCTGAATCTATCCATGTTTACGGTTTATTTTACATTTCTCAGATTTGCAGAAAAAACCGATCGATTAGGAACTTCACGTTTATGCTCGCAACTTTTAAAATCGCAAAAATTCGCAGAATGTCTTTCCAGATAAAGAAAGTAGAGACTTTCAGCTTTCTTATAATACAAAGGAAAATCGAGTATTTTTGAGTACATCATGCGAAATTCTCATCTGAATCTAATGATGTTTACTTGTTTTTTAATAGTGCGTTTGTGAGAAGCGCAGAACTAACAGATCAACTTTGCCTTCTATTTATGCTCGCAACTTTAAAAATCGCAAAAATTCGCAGGATGTCTTTCCAGATAAAGAAAGCATAGATTCTCAGCTTTCTTTTAATACAAAGGAAAATCGAGTATTTTTGAGTACATCATGCGAAATTCTCATCTGAATCTATCCATGTTTACGGTTTATTTTACATTTCTCAGATTTGCAGAAACAACCGATCGATTAGGACGTTCACGTTTATGCTCGCAACTTTTAAAATCGCAAAAATTCGCAAAATGTCTTTCCAGATAAAGAAACTAGAGACTCTCAGCTTTCTTTTAATACAAAGGAAAATCGAGTATTTTTGAGTACATCATGCGAAAATTTCATTTGAATCTATCTATGTTATTGTTTTTTTCCGTTGTGTTTCTGAGATTCGCCGGCTGATGTATGAATCGTGTTCACTAAATTTGATGAATTTGAGGACTCCCCCTACCCTTTAAAAGGTGCTTTATGGTCATATATATGATGCTATTTTCTTGCTCCACGTACTTCTAATTTGTCAATATCAGATATTCTTTCAATGATCTGCCAATATACTTTTTGGAGGTTTTCGGGCGCTAGATTGCCGAAATTACACACTGTGCAACGGCGCGCAGTGCGGAGCGGTTTTCGGTTCGCGATTTGGTCCGGGTCGAAGCCCTGGTTCTCACCGCACAACGAACTTTACGCAGGAAATTGAGGAAATTCTGTAAAAATTGTAAAAACCCTGACTCAAAAAATGGCAAGAGCTCGGGGTTTAAAATAACTAGAAATGGATGAATTTATTCTTTCAAGAAGCTTTTTCCAAGATCAGCACGTTTTACGTTTTACAAGAAGAGTTTATTAAGGTCTCCATTTCCCTCTCAGTTCTCAATTTGATCGAAATTCTTGCTACTCTTTCTACCTAATAATGCGCTCTCGTTTAAAAAAGACGTTCTGAACATTTACGACTTTCATAACTTGCAATAAAAGTAAGAGCTTGAATGATTGATAGCGGTTATTCCGTATAAGCTACACTTATTTTAACTGCCTCTCGAGAACTTGAGTGAACGGTATAAACCATCTACCTCCACTTCGCGCCAAACAACTTTGAGAAAATGAATAAGTAGAATAATTTATGATATGATTTACCAATCAATAAACGTATTGCATTATCATTTGCCAGTAATATTGTCATTTTATGGAAGTTTCCTGTTTTGTGGATTTGTAATACCTACACGTCTCACGTTACCCGTTTTGTTGATTCAATAAGAACTTTTTTGAACGTTTAATAGACATTTAGGGAAAGTTGACACTTATTTGACGATAAGGTACGTTTGAAAGGGCACTCTTACACACAACCACTCTCCCTCTCTCTCACCCTCTCTCTCTCCCTCTCTCTCCCCCCCCTCTCTCTCTCTCTCTCTCTCTCTCTCTCTCTCTCTCTCTCTCTCTCTCTCTCCCTCTCATACTCACACACACGTATCTTTCCTTCTCTGTTTGATTGCGATGAATCCTGTTTGCACAATATAGATCTGCCTGTTTGTATACAGTCTATAGTGTTGTAGCATATACCGATCCCCCCCCACACTGTCGAAACCAGCACTATTTGAAACTCCCTTTTATTTTGATAGAGATAACTGCACGGGCATCCTCCAGTCCGTGATCAAGGGGGAGTCATGGACAACTCATAGGTGGAGCGATGTATAATTTAAAAATAAACTCTCCGATTGTAGGAAATATATTTTCAAGTCATTACAATAACTCGAAAATAATACAACACGCTTATACAATAATATTAAACTATAACAGACGGTTTTATAATTGACGTCATCGGGTAAAAAATTTCGTTGACATTCCAAACTATCTTTCACTCTCGCGTGACCCCTATATACTGTTATCTCTCTCTCTCTCATCTCTAAAATCCCTCTCGGAGATATTTTTTTTTGGAATTTATTGGCAGGAGTCATGACGGTCTTTAGGAGTTCTACTTTAGGAGGTATCTTTACTTTTTTAGATACCTTTATTGGAGACTTTTTCGAGGAAACTTGAGAAATGTGTTTGAGCCCCCCCAAAAACTCCCCAAAGGGGCTTCCGGGGGCTTTTGGAAACATCATAAACAGAAAATTTGGGGTCAATTCCCAAACTGACTTTTTTGTTTCAAATCATTTGGTTCAGTAGTTTTCGAGAAAAATGTCCTAATCGGGTGGTCTGGTACACCCTGTATATGAAACTGAATTCCAAGACCAACGCAAACGTAAAACGGAATCTCACGCAACTAAAATGGACAGAACATACTGATCAGACTAGAAAAAACGCCAAACTCGGCCCCTTGACCAAAACTCTTAAAATTTAAAATAATCATTAAACAAATCGCGCGAATCCCCCGGGAAGCCGTCAACTCAACTGACTTTAGAAGATTTCAGAAATTGCAAGAGATTTAAAGATTTAATTTCAGTTTCTCTCCTCCAGCGGTTCCATGTAAATCAGAAATCAGAAAAACAGGCATCAGGAAAAAAATGAAAAGAAAAAAAAAATCAGAAATCTTATTAAGTATTTCCGAGTGGAATATATTCACGCTGGAATCGAGATGCTAAATTTCATTATGATGCCACATTTTCTCAGAATCTCAAGACTTCGCTTGCGCAATTTCACCTTATAGTTACACAATGGTAGAGCTTGATATATGTAGAAGTGTAGTTGGATCCCGAAGGTGATTCTGCTCATTTCAAGAGACGAGACGAGATGACTCCGAGTCGTCTCGTCCCATCTCTTTGCACAAGATAGAGTCGTTTATCTCATCTATATGGTATCGTCTCGTACGAGATAGACATAGGGAGAATCAGCCTACTGGCGAATCATCTATGGCGAATTGTCCATTTTCATTCCTTCAAATCAGAAAAAAACTCATCAGCGAGTTCCACTTCTCATTAGCGGATACGGGGGGGGGGGGGGGGGGTGTCACCCCTCCCGCTCGACCAAAAAAGGTGGGAAAGAGGGGGAGGAAGGGGGAAAGGAAAAGAGAAAAACAAAAAAGAGGGTCGCCTAAGGGTGAAAATACCAAGTTCGCCCCCCCCCCCCCGGTTCGCGAGGGCTGGATCCGCCAATGTCATTTCTTGGTATTAAAGCGTTCTATACAGGGTGTTTCTAAAACTTATGTCATCCTTTCTACCACGTATTTTTGAGGTCAAAATAAGACTTTTTTTTCCTATAAACATGTGTCCGAAAATGCCCCCCTTTTGAGCTACAGCCCCCCAAAGTTTTAAAAAATCGTTTGTTTTTTTGGTATATCGACCATAATTATAAACCAAATGTCATGAAAATTGGTGTCCCGGGGTACTTTTACGTGTAGAATCCATTAATGACCTCGAGAAATTCAGAAATGAGGTCTGACTGTATTTTTCAGGCAATCTTATACCTTCAACGACACAAATTTTATGCAACGGGTTGGAAATTTGAAAAATAAAAACTGAAATCAGATGGGAAAAACTTTTAAAAAGATATTTGGTCCTCTTTGTTTTGGTCGATACGACGCGTATTAAGCGAGATAATCGCTGCTCAAGGTGGAAAAGTCAGCGCTTTTACCATGAAGAGCAACAGTAAGTATGCAACCCGCCACTCCGCTGCTACTTCGGCCCGCCCGCTATAGTAAAAGCGCTGACTTTTCCACCTTGTGCAGCGATTATCTCGCTTAATACGCGTCGTATCGACCAAAACAAAGAGGACCAAATATCTTTTTAAAAGTTTTTCCCATCTGATTTCAGTTTTTATTTTTCAAATTTCCAACCCGTTGCATAAAATTTGTGTCGTTGAAGGTATAAGATTGCCTGAAAAATACAGTCAGACCTCATTTCTGAATTTCTCGAGGTCATTAATGGATTCTACACGTAAAAGTACCCCGGGACACCAATTTTCATGACATTTGGTTTATAATTATGGTCGATATACCAAAAAAACAAAAACAATTTTAAAACTTTGGGGGGCTGTAGCTCAAAAGGGGGGCATTTTTGGACACATGTTTATAAGAAAAAAAAGTCTTATTTTGACCTCAAAAATACGTGGTAGAACGGATGACATAAGTTTTAGAAACATCCTGTATATAATGGAAATCAAAATATGATCAAATTAATTTTCATTTATTTCCATCATAGCCATGCAATGTAGGAAATAACGTTGGAAAAATTCCAAAGATTAAATCCGTCTGGGTCCGTTTACACTTCTGGAATGATCTGTGTTGGAGAATGAGCGCCATCTGGTAACGGGGAGATTCTGTTCATCTCTTCGCAAATTTTCGCTGAGTTCTTGTCCTGACAAGAAGTACGTTATCACCTCTTCATGTTGTTATCACACTTTCTTGGCTTTCCTACGTGGAAAAAATCCTAGTTTTCTGAAGACTATTTTATAACCAGCAATAATCTCTCAAACTTGCCATCAACTAAGTGTCTGCGCGTGAAACACACAAACACGTTACAGGGGAATACATTGGGCTGAATCAGTATAGCCGTATTGCATTTATTTTGACTGGTCAAAAAAAAAAAAAAAAAAAAAAAGAAAGATGTATCAAAGTCGAGAGATTCAATTTCCCTATAACCTGACAAACATTTCTGTATATCCTCAATATAAATTGTTCCACCGTACGCAATGCATTTCTATTTTTCAAATTGGTCTTCAAACGTTTTGACACAATCTCACGCCATTAATGCGCGTTGACGGAGAAAGTTATGTATGCCCGCAGAAGATTTCAAGCGTCATTGGTTTATTTAAATATATACACATACATAAATAAAAAAAGAAAAAGAAAAAGAATCCGAATGCACTTGCGCACGTCGAATGAAGCGGAAAACCCCGAGTGAGGCGGATTTCGTCGAAACCAAGTGTCAAGGGGAAAGTTATTAAAACAAGAAATAACAAAGTTAAAAAAAAAAAAAAAAAAAAAAAAAAAAAAAAAAAAAAAAAAAAAAAATGTTACCAGCATGGAAAAGTTTGTGACTTTTGCTTTTTTCCGACGTTTCTCTTTTTATGTTTTTCCGCGCGATTGTTTCAAGAACAGTATTCTCTGCTTTTCTCATTTCACTTCCGCCTCCATTATACGCGCTCCCTCTTCTTTGCTATTCCCTCCTCTCCCGACCTTCTCTCCCTACCCCTTCCCTTCCCTACTCCCTATTTTCTTTTCATCTCTTTTATTCAGAATGCAAAGAGATTTTTTTTTGTAATTCACTTCTCGCCTAAATTCATGTTGATCTTTTTCCTCCTCATCGGAGAGTCGTCCTCCCCCTCCCCTTCCTCCCCATTTCATCATGAAACACCCCCCCCCCGTTCTGACCAGCTACAATTAGTCTCAAGAGAATTTAATTAGCTCCGGATTTCTTTCAATTTTTCATTCCTTTTTCCTAAAAGCTTTTAAACCGAGTATCGTACGCTTATTTCGCTTTGATACAAGGCTTGAACCTCTATAGACGCATCTCAAGGATTTGGCTTCGTCGTAGACGTTCAAAATAAGAAAATGGCAATCATAATAATCATATCTAAAGTCTTGTTGGTTCAAGTTCATTATTTTCAAGTTTGTAGCTCCTCTATTTGAGATAATCTTCGAGGTGAAAAAAATGTCATGCACTTATCGGCTCTTCATATGGTGTATACCGTACAGTGCGACAGGGATTGTCTCGCAAAAGATAGATTGTATAAGAATGTGGTTGTCTCTGCCTTTTGACTTTAACCCTTTAAGGGCCAAGCCCGAGTATACTCGTTTTTCCTCTCTAGTCTACTTCACATTATTCCATTCTTCATTCCGGATAAATGCGATTATTGATTAAAACATGTACAAGATAAGATGTCTTCGGGCGCCTTCAATGTATAGTATAGGCAATTTCAACTCCCCCAAGTACGAACAGTTAACTACCTTCCCTTTATAAACGGATGAGTGGCGTTCTTTTGAAATAACCTGGCCCTTAGAGGGTTAACGCTTGTGAACCACAGAGGGGGTGAGGGGGGTCTGAAGGACAGTTTTTTTTGTTTCTTTTTTTTTTGTTTCTTTGTTGCATTAAACTCTAAATTTGTCGTACATTTCTAGAAACTTACGATGTATAAAGGTACTGAAATGATATAACCAACATTCGTGCCTTTTCGTTTTTTGAATATTCCGCCTGTAGACTGTAGAGTGTAGATGTTATTGGCCTTTCTGTGAGTTCCTTCCGCTTTTTAGGCTTATCAAACTTAAAGATTTTGGATAGAAACCGGTTTAATAAATGGGATTATTGTGGTTCACTTGTTCATTTTTTAATGACAAATAACAGAAAAAAATAAAAACAGTTTTTTCCCGATTTGTTTCATTTTTTTCGAAGAATAGTCATAAATATCCAAAAATTGGTTATGTATGATGAGAAATCGTCCTGAATCATTCAGTAAGTCAAACTTATTTACTTAAGATACTCAAAGTTAAAAAACAAACCGCAACAAAAAAACCAAGCATATACGGTGAAACCCCGTTTGCCCCTCTCTTGGTACAACACATTGGTCAAAAGCTTGAGCTTATGAAATCAATGGAACTGGCAGTTCTCAAAATGAAAAATATTTTATTTCACAAATATTTTACTGAAAAAAAAGAGAAAAAAATAATAATAAATTTAAAAAAAAAAAGAAATGAAAAATCTGCTGCTGAAGAAAAGAACTTCTCGAAAAAAAGTTTTAAACGGAAAACAGCTTATTTTTTCCAAAGCTCTCGATTATGTATAGTTTCGAGGACACATCAACTATTGGTGCTTGATTGGCAAAGTATATAAATATAAAATACAAAAAATAAAAATAACCTACTCTATCAGTTTCTTATGGGCAAATATGTGTCCTAAAGCAACCGTGCATCTCACAACATGAGAGTGGTTGTACGATAAAACATCTTATTATCTCACCATATAGTTTACAAAGTCTGCGTCTTCCCGCTGTAGAGCAATAGATTTATCAAAGACTCCTTCTTTCTACCTTTATTTGCTCATTTAAACAGATGAGTTAGGAAAGGGTGGAGGTGTTGGAGAGACTACCACGTGACTTCACAACCCCTCCCGCCCCCATCGCTGTCTATTTTTAAGTCATTAGTTCCAAATGGGCACAGGAGAGAGAGAAAGACTGATTCCTAGATACGCCGCTGTATTTGCGCCTCGATTTCTTTGTCGTGAAATGTCGATACATTAAACGTTGCGTTCATTAAGAGTAAGCGTTTGCCCTAGAAAGGTGAATCTTCACTTCACCTCAACCTAGATTAATGAAAGGCAAAGGCAACTAACGTTTCCCGCTCGTTGATTTCGTGGAAATATGCCTTCAACATCGCTTAGATCTAACCGCTTTTTACGTCAGCTTTGTGCTCCAAACGGCTTCATAAAACTAATTTTGAAGCCCCCTTCAACCCAATTAATCTTCTTGCTGTTGGGCGGACTATTTTATTACCTCGTCGAAGAAATAAATTATTTGAATGAAAAAAACATCATAGAAAAAAGAAAGGAGCCTGTATTATACGAGTTTCATTTTAGTGAAGCAATCGATTATTTGCTCACAGTCAGATTCTGAGAATAATTTTTACTATGAAAAGTCTCGGAATCAAAATCAAAGAAGCTAAGTATTAAGGCAGTTGCAGGAATAAGGGCCAGCAAATGATTAGGCAAACCCTTTACAACTTTCAATGGGTTGGTTGCAAAATGTCGCTACAGCATTATAGAGAGTCGATTCCTCTGTCATTTAATTTCAATTAGTTAGAGCAAAAGTATTATTTTGAGTATCTGGTTCTGACAAGTAGAATAGTAGATGTGCCTGCTTCCATGAGCGCCCGGAGCGAGGGCAAGAGGGGGCATTTTCCCCCTCCTGGAATTCAAAAAAGTCAAAATTCCCAATGAAAAATGAAAGGAAAAAAGAAAATGAAATGTTAATCAAAGGGGTAATAGTTGACAAACTTAATTCGTTATTAGTTTATTTTGTAATTTTAACGTATTTTTTGCAAGGAATGGTGATAAATTGTATATTTTTCTTACTATCGTTATCATCTGTCGTCCCTTTATCCATTATATCAAACACGTCAAAATTGTTATTATTATTTGATACACCTGAAATGGGTTAGTAATTTTACACTATTTGGATGGAAAAGCGTTTTCCATTTTTCCCCGGGGGGACGGGGGGGGGAGGTCCTCCGAGACCTTCCGTTGTGGTCCAAAACTCCCCCCCCCCCCCCCCCCTGGAAACTTTTCTGCGGGCGCCCATGCCTGCTTCCGAATTGCATCAAAGAGCATCGGTGAGCGGTTGATCAGCGACGAATCGAAACTCTGCATCTGCATTGACCAACTACTCACTGATGCGTTTTGAAGAAATTAAGAAGTAGGCACCATTGTCATACCGATGCTTAAAATGCTTCTGCTTGCTCTATAGGAAGTTTGATTTCAATTTTGTGGTTCCAAAAGAATCACATGGATTCCACGATACTTTTAAGGGCCTTTTTCAAAAAGTTTACACTACCCATTAGGAACACATAAAATTTAGGTTTTGCTTTTCAGTACTTTTATTGGCGTAAGTTTGGAAGGAATTTATCGTATAGGTATACTCAGTTTACATAATTTTATCGCAAGGGGGGAAAAAAAAAACAAAAAACTGAACCAGGGTCAGTAATAATGGACCCAGAAAGTTTTTCTATCTGGTGGGAGGGGGAACATATCTTTATAAATTAAAATTTACAACCTTTTCAGGTAGCATTTTTAGAAAATATTCTCATTACAAAAGGCAATATAAGTAGTTGAGGGGTCTGGGGGGGGGAGAAGCGCGTGTCCCAGTGCCCACCTTAGATTCACCTTAGATCCTCGGGGTTCGCGCGAACTCCTCTTAATTGGTAATTATAGCCAGTTATTTCGCCCAATTTGTGTTTTCTCGTAATTTGAAGAGATTGTAAATGTATCACCTTTCTTGTGTTACAGATCATGGATCATATGATGGCTGGCATTGAAGACATATTAGGTCGCCATGGCGATCATCATGTTAGGGATAGGTAAGAATTATTATTCTAAAAATAATGAACGGAATTAGAGGCTCTATGGCAGACCCTTCTTTGGAATTTGAAAAATACTTATTTTCACGGCAATTTTCAGAACAAAAATTTACAAAAATCAAGTCCCTATCTCCGGACTTTGGTTGTGAGGTTTCGCTTTCCCTCCTCTCTCAGAAAATTTTCTGCCGGTGCACGCGCATGCAGAGTACATACGAGCATGGGTACCCGGCGGATGAAAAAACAAAGAGAAAACGCCTTCAATGTGATACATACCACAAATTTTAACCTACCCAGGAATACTTAAATTAGCACTTAGCAGGATCAAATTCGGAGGCCACAATACGCTACTCCTTTAATCAAATTTTACGCCAAAATGAGTACCTGTAAACGCGCTCATTTTTTTTTTTTTTTTTTTTTTTTTTTACGAATATGTGATATACATATAGACATGTATGCACATGTGTAGTATGTACTAGTGGAGACAAAGATGTAGTCAGAGTATGTATTACGCAACGCACGTAATACATGTGTTGAATGGTTTACTGTGCATTGCGTATTGCATACCCTGGGCAGGTATCTTTGTCTTTGCTATTACGTACCCATATGTGTTTGTATATTCTATATCTATCATTGCGGTTGCGCCATTTTTAATTTGTGAGCCACCCTCTTCCTTTCTGGCCTTAAAATGGGATCAAGAAGGGCTAGCAATTTTGTGGGCCCAAATTTTCGTCCCCAGTATACGAGCCGCTGACGCGCTGAGGTATTCAGACTATGCCAGGTTTTTCAGCATAACTTTGACTAGCAGTGAAAAATGTGACTATACGATGAGAGCTACAAATATTAAAGATGTATTTTCTGGGTGCCCATATAAAAACGGATTTTTATTTTTTATTTTTTCTGTAACCTTGATGTCTTTGGAGCTGTAGTATTTTTGAGTTATGTGTATAGTTTAAATATTTTGAAATTATGTCATTGCAGGTTTAAACGGTTTGATAATCAATTTATTCGACCATATCTTCTTCGGAATCACCAGGGTGCGGAGCCTAAAATCTTAGAAACATATTCTAAATTAGCAATGAAAGATGCTATGGACTACATGCGCAAAATTCCCTCCACCATTGGAAATATCTCTGGGACGGAATCAATGTCTGCGATATTTAGGAATTATACATCGGGCAATCTGAACAGCAGGTGAGTCTCGTAATTTATTAATTTGGAGAGCTATTCCTTAACACAAAAAAAAAAAAAAAAAAAAAAAAAAAAAAAAAAAATATGCGGTAGCTGATTTGTTTACTTGCCCATAAAAAATTCTCACCTACCTTGAAAAATGAACGCGTGTATCCCTTCAAGAACTAAAAAGAAAAAAAGCTCTGTCTGAACCTATCACTTTCATTTTCAATCGATTATTCTCGTTAAAGATATCAGCATCGTTATTTTTCGATAGTTGCTGCAGCTACTCTAGAACATAATTGGCGTAGGTATATGTTTATGTACAGTGACTTATGTGTCTCTCTCTTCTCCACATTGAACACTGTACATTAGAAAAGGACGGAGATAGTGGCAAAAAAAAGTCACGTGATGGCCTCCTCCTGCTATCCTTTATCAGAGCTGCCGTTTTGCTTATAATTTTTTCATTATTTGCACATGTTTACACGGGCTACATATTGAAACTAATGCTTACGCACTATCTTACAATTATTTTCCTATAAATAATTTAAACTATTGCATACTGCTTTCGGCAGTTAATTTCTATTTGACTATAGGTCCTAAATATTTACATCATATAGCACATTTATTTGGTATGAGATTAAAGGTCTCATCCTTTAAGAAAGCGACCTGAAGCCAATTCAATTGTCTTCCTTCGTTTGAGTCTTCTAGTCATTGTTTAGTTGTCAAGCAATAAGTCATCATTTCATGATTGCCCGCCATTTTGATAATAACTTGCTTGACAGTATCTATCTCCAGATGCTTATAATTAATACCATTTTTAATTCACCGATGGTTCTACCGGTCGAGAAATTATTACACAGTTCAGTTTAGTGTATGACTGTAATGCACGAAAATACTCGCATCTGTAATCTTTTCTCAACCAGTGGAGTCGTCGATGATTTTAAAAAACTTGCAGACATTTTAACTAACTAACGGCGCGTTTCCACCGATTGAGAAAAGATTGAAGATCTGAGTATTTTCGTGCATTACAGTCATACGCTGAACTGAACTGTATAATCTTTTCTTAACAAATGTGTTCAAACGGCCGCAAAGAGAAGCACAAATTCATGGATCCACCGATCCACTCATGCCCCAGAAGCGTATATCGACTAAAGAGTGACGAGTACAAGGAAGATCCTTTAGCAAATTCGTGCATCATGAATACAAATGCAGAATAAATGAATATATAAATGAGTAAATGAGCCATTGAGCAAACAGAGTGAACAAAAACAATTTCGGGCGAAATCTTTTTTCGATTTACTTAATCCGTGGCTCCCAGAGTTTCATTTAGAAGCAGTTAAATTCTTCGTTCCGCTGCTTCGCTCCTCTTTTTTATGAGCCTCAGGCAAGAACTCTGTTTATCAGCCTCGTGTGGAATATTTCGTTTACTTCAATCTCCGAACAAAGCGATGTGGTTTCGAGTCGCTTTCGCCTGTACAAGTAAGAACAGTGCTGCCATATCAGGCACTCAAAATCCATACTTTATACGTTGAATTGTGTGGGAAATTTGTATGCTTTTCGCCTAATATGGCAGCACTGGCGAGTCAGAGTTTACTCAGCGCAGCGATCGGGGCTATTGAATGAAAATAGCCATCTGCACTTGACTACATCTTGCTCAGCATGTGTACATCCCGCCCCGCCCCCTTTTAAAGCGATTGTCTTTTACATCTCAAAGGCTCTGGATTATGTTTCCTGATGAGGTATCGCATAACGGCTTGACACGTGTCAAATATTTTCGAAGGGGATACACTCTCTGGGGTCGCAACTTTTTTTTAGCCTCTCCAGGGGTACACTGAGTAAGACTTCAGGAAATCGAATTTTTCTTATAGTAGAGCCTAATTTTTTTTTATTCTTGCATCTTAAAGTACAAAAAAAAAAAAAAAAAAAAAAAAACTGAGCTGAAACCGAAAGTCAATAGGGTGCGCGGAGAATAAATTGATTTCCAGATTTGTCCTCTTCAATACTGCTATAGACGCCGAGTCATTTTTCAAATGCAGCCTCAGCTCCAAATTCGCAATGATCCCATTTTTTATACACCCTATGTTTGTATGAATTGCAAAATTTCGATTATTTTTAAAGTTTAATGAAATTATTCCAAAATACTCGAGAACACGGAAGAAAAGCTACAGTTCTCAAAAGCACGAGCTGCTATTGCCAGAATTTTAAAATGGTAAAGTTGTTCTCTGAAGAAACCACGTATAACTTATTGAGTTATTATTAATCTCCTGCGCTGTTTTCAACGGCTTACCCGTTGGACGTTTGTATGATGATTTACAAGAGTATGCCCTTTCTAATTATTTTGAGTTTTATATAGGTAAATCGGAACGTTAGAATTAAAAGTACAACCAAACTTTAAAATGTATTTTTCTCAAAATAGCCTTTTTCGTCATTCGTGATTTTTTTCTAAAAATGACTCAATTTTTGATCTAAGGTAAAAAAAAAAAAAAAAAAAAAAGACGCAAGCAACTCAGAAACAAGTCGTTTATGCAGTCTCTCTTTGGGGATAGGTACTTATATCATGACATAACCCCTCTGCAGTTATCAGGAGCGTGCCGTGGGGGGATGTGGGTACCCTTGCCCCGGACGGAAAAAAGGGTGAACAACCAAAAAAAAAAAAAAAAAAAGTTATCAAATTTCAAAATGAATCACAGAGGGCGGGAAAATCAGTGTGTAACAAAAGCAAAAAAAAAAAAAAAAAAGTTATATTTATAATTTTGAGGGGCGGCAAGATTGCATTCCTGCCCCCTCCTCCACGGCACGCCCCTGACAGTTATAGCTCCGTTGCTCAAAATAGTTGGTGGTATGAAAAGAGTTTCATCTTACAATGTAAAGGAAATCGTGTAACTTTCATTGTTTTTCATTGTTATTACAGTTCGAGCTATCCGCAGCTTGATGCAAGCACGTGGAACATCGACCTGCAAGAACTAGAATATAATCCATCTAAAAAAGATTTGACCGACGCCAAAATCCATCATCTGCTATCCGAGGAACTGGTGCAGCCGCATCGGAGGGTAAGGAAACAACTTCATAAATCAAATATCCGAAACTTTCTCAATGCATCCATTGCTTGCACTTTGCACTCGATATTCCTCCACCTCCTCTCCTCCTTCTCCTTCTCCCCCTCCCCCGCCCCCTCCCCCGCCCCCTCCCCCGCCCCCTCCCCCGCCCCCTCCCCCGCCCCCTCCCCCGCCCCCTCTCCCCGCCCCCTCCCCCGCCCCCTCCCCCGCCCCCTCCCCCGCCCCCTCCCCCGCCCCCTCCCCCGCCCCCTCCCCCGCCCCCTCCCCCGCCCCCTCCCCCGCCCCCTCCCCCGCCCCCTCCCCCGCCCCCTCCCCCGCCCCTCCCCCGCCCCCTCCCACCGTCCTCTCTTCATTCTCTCCTCCGCTTTTCTCTTCACCAATGAAGGGACTTCAAAACTAAACAGGCATTGTCGCGTTGGGTCGCGGTCGTGGTGCGACAAAGAAAATGCTTTAACCGCGCGCCTTTATTCATTACATGATTTTGAGGCGCTTTGCGCTATAAGTACTATCGACGAATTAAAGATTGTCACGAGATTTTCACACAATTTCAGTTATAGGTGTGAGTGTGGGACTGATCTGCGACGGCATTCCTTCCCCACTCGCTCTGCGGCCTCTCATCTGCACCGTGTGAGGAGTATGAAGAGTGGCCTAATCAGAACCTTGAAGGCGAAACTTAGCTCGTGAAAATCTCGCGACAATCTTTAAATCGTCGATAGTACGTAGAGCAACAGAGCTGCCGTTTTGCGTATGCATATTTAACGGCAACTTTCAACTCATCGATGATTCTAACGGTTAAGAAAAGTTTACAAAGTTCAGTTACTAACTGCAATACTCAGTGGCGCCATTTGGGGGGGAACCCACCCCCCCCCAAGATTTTCAATGTGGCCGAAAAATCAACTCAGAGAGATTTTTTTGAAGATGCACGGGGGGGGGGGAAGGGCCATCCAAATTTTTTGAGGGCCTTGTCCCCCCCCCCCCCCCCCCCAGGAAAATCTGAAATTGCGCCCCTGGCAATACTCGAAATTACTCTGATCTTTAATAATTTCTCAATCCACGTGGAATTGCCATTAAATTATTAAAGAATCCGTAAGTTTTTTGAAGTCAGTGATGACTCCAAAGATTGGAGATCAGAGTATTTCCAGTCATAAAGTGAACTGAACTGAGGAATCTTTTTTCAACCAGTTGAATCATTTAGTGAATTGAAAAATGCCATAGTAAAATGGCAGCTCCGAAAAGCAACCGCATGCCAAATAAGTATGCGATCGACCAAAACAAGGATTGAATTTCGAAGTTTCGATCGATCGAAATTTCGTTAAGTTTCTCAAATTTTGACAATACGATCAAAAATACCATACAAATTCTCCACTTTTCTATCAATCCAAAGTTTTTTTCGAAGTTTCGATTGATTTTTCTGTATAAATCGAACCGATCGAGCCAACCATTGATCCTCAGAGTTATGCCCGATCACCGAAGAAAAATTTAAATAATCAGAAAAGTAATTAGTTCGTTGATTGGTTGATTGTGAGCTTTTGGAACTGGAGTAAAAGTGTAGAATATAAAGTATTGTAATATGAGGTCTCCACTTTTAAAACTGGTTCATTCCACAGAAATCAAAAATTGAGATATTAGTGCCTGTATCAGTTTGATGCCCTTTCCACAATTCCTCTTAACCCTTTATAGACCAAGCCCGAGTATACTCATTTTTCTCATCTAATCTATTTCACATTGTTCTAGTATCATGATGCCAAATTAATACAATTCTGGAAATCGGCACTCGCAAGGAGAGGTTTAGTCGGGCGCCTGCAATTCTTTGTATAGGCAATTCCAACTCCCCCGAGTACGAACAGTTAACTACCTTTCCTTTATAAATTAAAAAGTGGCGATCTTTGGAACAAACTTGGTCTGTAAAGGGTGAAGATGTGATGCACGAAATTAAACACGAAAAGAAAGAAAAGCAAACGAGCCTTCTATATACTGTTGAAGTTTTAAATTCTCTATTGACCCTATCCCGCAGCAATTAGGACAAAAAAATAAAAAGTTTTTTGTGCCTCCTGTAAAATTTGTAAAAATGGAATAAGCTGGTTTCTAGTGTGATAAGATCAAGGTTCGTTTACTTCAGAGAAATATTGAGTGTGATACCGCTGCAATCTCATCATTCCATTTCATTGACTCAGTATGGTAAAAGCGCCCAAATCGGTAACGCCCGAGAAGCGAGATGCAAACACTCCGTTCCCCCCTCGTGCTTGATTTACATAGTTTCCCGTCCTGTTCGCAAATATTTCTGCGCTTCCCGACTGACCTACAATATGCATGGACCTTGGTCCTTGGTGTACGATGATATGAACCTTGAGATACTTGAAAAGCGACGAAAATCTTACTCTGCCATATCTTTGTTAAATAAAGATCCTTGCCGCAAGTTTGAGGCAAACCATTTATCTTAAATCCCTCGACGCGATATAATACCGGATTCCGTTGCTTCCTTTCTTGAGGGACATAAGTTGGGATATCAGAATTAAATCTAGCATTGTCGTATCTGAACTACAAAAGACCCGCGTCACGCTTCCGTGTAGTAAGCGCGTTTGTTATAATCTCGGAATCTCGGTACATGACAGAGTTGAGCAAATGATAATCGCCAATTACGCGATTATTCTTTCCTAAGTAATCGAGATTGGTTTTAGCGGTAATCAGGCGCACTAGTTTTGATAAAAGTAGCAGCGTGGAATTATGAAAAAAATTAATATTTTTCGTGGGAATAACTTTGGTTTCATTGAGCTCTCTTATTGGCACGCTTGATTACCTCTAAAATCCTCTTCGTCTACTTCTACTTTTTATAAAAAGTAATCGGTCAGGTAATCGAACTCGACTCTGATATACAGTCGGGGTCGTCGGGGACAAAAAAAATATCAGACGACTCCTTAGATTTTAGCTTAGAAGCAGGACGTCTGCAACGTCTTGCAACGTTGGACAAAACTTGGTCTTCCTTCACGTTCAAACGAATCTCATTCTGTGATTGGGAGGGGTGATGGGGCGGGGGCGGGGCTCAGGGACGAAATCTCCTCTCTGCAGTGCCCTTGGCCTTGGTCCAACTTAAAATTATTTACTTCCTCCACGACGCGACGTGGGCCACGAGTGACATTCGATATACTTGTGTCGGTTTACTTTCTCAAGAAAAGTTTACTCTTTTACACGCTTGATTGCAATCTCCCCTTCCCCATTCCAAGAATGTTGCACGTATCTTGCGGTGACCAAAAAAAAAAAAAAAATCATGATTCTTTCTCTAAGTCTTTCAATACTCAATAGGTGGACATAGAAATTCCGTCTCTTTGCCGTTTTGATTCACTCGGGCAAAAATATCAACATCGAGAGTAAGGTTCAAATATTCTTGGAATCTGAACTTTCCTATAGAATACTTCTCGTAGGAATGTAACATCTCTGACCGAAATTCAGGCCGCTCCAATGGAGGCTATTTCCGGGGAAAATGCCCATAAATCAAACGGGTGAGCTCATTCTAAAAAAATCATTTTTGCGGTTTAATACAGACTTTTTTTCTGAAGAGCGCATATGTTTTGTTCTATGGGTCCATCCTCCAAAAATAGTCTCAATTCTACACGGTTTTTTCACTGTGGAAGGTTGAGCGTCAATTTGAGCTGCGATTTAATGGATAAACTACAGGATGTATAAAAAAAAAGGAACCAGGGAAAATATTTCGGTAATGGCTTCATAATTCGAAAAAAGATCGGACACAATAAGTTCGCTGATTCGGAGGGGGATATATTTTACGGGAGAGGTGCATGTTCCGCGCCCTCTAAGGGGAGGGAGGACCCCTAAATTCGGGAGGTCCCCATTTCTTACCACAGATTCGAAAAGGGCACACATTTTTGTGGTTTTTAATACAAACCGTAAACCAAGAACGTTTTTTTTCTTCGCTGTATCAAACCTAGCTCCAAAATCAGTATCTGCCAAATTAAAAAAAATCAAAACTCCAAAAAAGCGTTGAAATTTAAAAAAAAATGGAAAGCCATAAGTAGGTGCTCTGTAGGACAAGTCATTTTCAAAAAAAAAAGTTTCACTTTAGCCATTTTTGGACCCCCCAAATTTTCTTCAAAACTGTCGACATAGATTCGAATAGTCGACTTTCTCTATAAATACGTAAGTTCCAGATTCTATATTTTGGCTCGGAAAATGTCCACCAACAGTGATATAATACTCAAACACGCGAAGATGCCTTTGAAGTCTCAAATTTTCATTTACACCACTTTAGGCCCTAAGAATACTACGCCAGTTTTGAAACAAAATGACAATATTTTTTTTTTGCTCATTGAGACTTCATAGGGGTCATTCTGCGAGTGTTTGAGAGCTACCTCACACTAGACTCTGCATACAGTTTCCGAGCCAAAATTGTGAATTTGGATATAGTTTTTCAAGAAATTCGCATATTTAAAAATTGGAGTCCAAAAATGCAACAGTGTAGATTTCGTGAGTTGAACGGTTTTTTTATCTCTGGAAATAGCTTGCTCTGTTTCTTGGAATCCGATTTTTTTTTTTTTTTTTAGTGAAAATTGGTCCATATCGAAGCTTGATATATATAGAAGAAAAAAAACTCGATCTTGACTTAAAACTGTTTGTTTGAAAGAAGCTTTCCTTTTCAGATTTCCCTGAATCTCTCTTATCAGATCCGAGGAGGGGTTTGTCGGGTGGGGGTGGATTTATTGACCTATTTGTCCTTCCATACTCCCCTGCAGATATTTTTTTCAGTTACGCAAAATAGTGTTTTCCTCATTTTCAAAATGCCGAAAACTGTGAAAGAAGTAAGAGGGGACTTATGATATAGTCTAAATGCAGACAAAATAACAGATGCTGTCTCAGCACTGAAAAATCGTCGATATCACCTCTCGCAAAGTTCAACACCATTTCCCACGATGTTTACTTTTATGTCCGGGAGGGGCTGGTAGTCAGCTCCACTCCATCAATTACGCAACATTCGAAAAAGGAGGGAGGGTTTTTGGCAAGCACCATATACAACTTCAAGAAGGGAAACGCGGGCCCACTGTTGCGCAACTCATCTTTTGTTTTTGGAAACTTTCCTCTCGTAATTAGCTTCTTTTTTTCTCTTTCTCTCCAAAAGAGGAAATCGTACTCGGTTTTGAGACGAAAAAGTGAAACTCCAACTTGGAAATCAAAGAAAAGACTCGTTTAAGAATCAAAATCCATCACTCATCAAAAGAGTAAAATGAAACAAAGCTTAGTCTTCGGGCCTCCTCTCGAGAGAGAAGCCCATGACGTGAATAGTAAGTTTAACGGCGAATATTTAAAATTAATTGCCACGTCCATTTGTCTCTTCGCTTGCTCAGACTTATTTTGTGAGCTGATGGTGAATGCGGGGCAATCCCAGTTGGAATGAAAAACCATTTCGTTGAGGTCGATTGTAATGAGTTCGATTAACCTCGCCAGTAATTTGAACCGTATTTTTTTTTAATCGTTGGAGTCACTGATAGAACCGAATCCAATCGGAAACTCGGCCAATTTTATTTATCCCTACAAACTGGAAAGATCCCGAGCTAATTACTTTAATCAGGCGGTTCTCTTTCAATGTCAATGAGCAATCTGGACCAGACTCTGTGGATCATCCGCGCATGGAATAAAATAAGAAAAAATCGGAGCAAATGATTTTAAAATTGTTTTAACCTTTTGTTGCCCGACGGTGCGTTCGATAAGCTATCAGCGTGTTTCAATCAGCCGATAACTTATCGAATGTAGCGAAGGGAAACTTGGTTCATGGTTACAGAGCTTTTCTTTTTGATAAACAATTCAAACGGACCAATAGCAGCCTTTCATTTATCCAGTCTACCAACCTCACCTGATGATTTAAAAGATCGGCCCGCGGGTTACCAGAAGAAATCAAAGTTAATGCCAAAGAGTAAACAAGAGTCGCAATTGAATGGAAGGCCTGCGTGGTCAACGTAGATAAGGGATCCGAACGCGGGCTGGCCTGGGCTGGCCTCTGATTGGCTGCAACGGGTGGAGCAAAAATGACTCGGGGTATAGGGAAAATAACACGGGATTTTCGTTCCGGGGCGTTTATCTCGAAACCTAAGCAAAATCGTATCTAAACAATTTATACGAGTCGATTCAGCAGATTTTTCCAAACAATTTGATAGGTCATAAGTGCCACTTTATTGCAAATTCGAAAAGACTGTTTCAGTTTAAAAGTACGCACAATAGTGAGTTACTCAAACACTGCTCGAACACACGGCAAGCATGTAATCACACTATTGTGCGTACTTTTAAACTGAAACAGTCTTTTCGAATTAGCAATAAAGTGGCACTTATGACCTATCAAATTGTTCGGAAAAATCTGCTGAATCGACTCGTATAAATTGTTTAGATACGATTTTGCTTAGGTTTCGAGATAAACGCCCCGGAACGAAAATCCCGTGTTATTTTCCCTATACCCCGAGTCATTTTTGCTCCACCCGTTGCAGCCAATCAGAGGCCAGCCCAGGCCAGCCCGCGTTCGGATCCCTTATCTACGTTGACCACGCAGGCCTTCCATTCAATTGCGACTCTTGTTTACTCTTTGGTTAATGCGCTCTTTCTATAGAGGGTACTTAAATATTCGTACTCCATGGTATTCATTTTGCCTATTTCGGTAATTGAAGGCACTCGAAGAAATATTTTACAAAAATGTTGATCATTTAGAGTAGCTTTTGCTGTCAACGAGAATGAGAGATCAATTTACGAAAACAAATAACTCATGTGTGTTATTGAAAGGGTTGTTATTAGGAAAGACGAGATGACGCGATATGGCTTGATCGGCAGCGTGCGCGCACTGAAAAAGAAAATGTTTGAATTAACAATTCAGTTTGTCCAGAATGGAGCCCTCAATTGGTTTTGTTAATTCAACAAAACAGAATGGTAAATCATCAAAATAAGATTGTTAATCTGACAAAATAGATTTGATTTAACAATTCTAACAAAATGTGAGGCAAACTCTCGAGCAATTTGTTGATTCAACAATCTATTTTGTCAGTTTAAGAATCTTATTTTGTAGATTCACCATTTCGTTTTGTTGAATTAACAAAACCAATTGAGGGCTCCATTCTGGAGAATTTAATTGTTAATTTAAACAATCTTTTTTTTTCAGTGCGAGTTGAGTAGAGACACTCGGATTTGTTTGAAATGTGGACCTTGCGTCGCGCTCCTGAGAGTTGCGGCTGGATCCAGCGTGCGTCCACGATTGTCGCGATTCTAGCCGCAACTCTTGGACACTCTTGACGTGTGCACTGTGCAAGCGCAGGTGTGCGACTGGAGACTGGAGTAATCTAATTTAATCCCCCCTTCTTTTCCTTTCCCTTCCCACACCCTTACGAATACCCTCTACCTCGCTCATTCCTTATCTGTTCCGTGCCGCTATACCGTGTACCTTTTCACACTCGCTCCTGCAGGAACCGCGATGTGATGGTTACCTTTGGCATTTATTGGATAAAATTGGAACGAGTGTCATGCCTGGGTTCGTCGACTGTCGTTCCCCGTCAAATTCAGGGATGAGAAGAAGAGGGAGGAGAGAGAGGATCAGGGATTTCAGGTCGTGATTAAACCCATCTCCATCGCGTCACGCTGTAAGTGGTTTCCATTTACAGACGTTCATATTCAATGTTTGACCAAGATGTCCGGGGTCAAGCGACTTCGGTTGCGATCGAAGGGCTTTTTAAAATACAGCGTGTACAGAAAGAGAGGGTATAATCCTTTTTTTTTTTT
Organism: Trialeurodes vaporariorum; assembly: GCA_011764245.1. Taxonomy (NCBI): domain Eukaryota; kingdom Metazoa; phylum Arthropoda; class Insecta; order Hemiptera; family Aleyrodidae; genus Trialeurodes; species Trialeurodes vaporariorum. The sequence continues at coordinate 23,474,897 of VMOF01000388.1, read as the reverse complement.
TTTTTTTTTTTTTTTTTTTTTTTTTTTTTTTGTGTGTTTTTGAGTCTTGAGTGAGATTCTGATGAGTCGAATTTGATTTTTTTCTTATTGATTCGTCAATGTTTCAGGTGAATTAAAAATTCAAATTTTAAGCATCCTCATCCCGTAATAAAACACTTTAAAAAGGAATTTTGTTCATACCCTCAGTTCTGCAAGCCCTTGTGCCAAATAACTTTTTACTCCTGAAATGTTGGTCGAACATCGTTACGGGCCAAACTTTCGTAGAGTCCAATTGCAGTCTAATTGATAACGCCAATTGGTATAGTTTTTATGAATTTGGTATTTTTCCGGGTGACTTAAATGAAAAAACGAAAGTTTACCTTGAGTTTGGATCGTTTGAATCCCTGTTTGTAAGATGGGGGGGGGGGTGTTTTTTCGAGCTCTTTGTGATGATCAAAACTAGTTTCGATTTTAATAATTCACGGAAAGTACCATATTTTTAATGAGAGTGCAGAGTGAGTTAGGAAAGTTATACGTATAATGATAATGTACACTTCATAAATCGGTTGTCGAACGTAATACATCAATAGAATTTTCGCGAATATCATCGTTCTAATTCTCAACTAGTTTTAATCGTTTGTCGCTTGAATAATCCTTTGAAGAAATTGCGGAGGTCCTGAAGATCCGGTAGGTACCTACTCGGCGTAAATGATTGTTATCTGATTCAAGCTGGCCGAAAAATCCTACATTTAGAAAATCGACTGGCGTGGATTGACATATCGATAAAAGTTCTGCTTAGAATCACGTTAACACAATTCAGAAGCAAGGAACCAATCGCGAGAAATCCTCGAAAACTTACAGGGTCAAAGTAAGAGGATGTTGACATGACCGAGTTTGTTTTACAAAAGCCCGGTGACTGATAGCTACGTCCGTGACCCCGACCCCCCCCCACTTTTGAATTTCTAAAATCTAAGCATGTAAACGTTTTGTACCTGTTTTGTACCGTTTTGTACCCTTAAAAAAAAATTTTGTACCCACAAATTTTTCTTCTCAGGGTAGAATTTAAATTGGGGGGGCCGGGGTCACGCCATCCCCCCCACATTGGAATTTCTACGTTTTGAGAACGCCATAATTTTGTACCCGTTTTGTACCGTTTTGTACCCTGAAAAAAAAGTTTTGTACCCCAAGCATAACCGCGAGGGGGGGACTACTTCGAATTTGGGGGGGGGGGGGGGGTGGGGTCAAATGACAGCGATGGCAACACGAAACCAAAGCCATCTTTTTGTACCTGATTTGTACCTATTTTGTACCTGTTTTGTGCCGTTTTGTGCCGTTTTGTGCCCTTAAAAATAAATTGTGTCCCCAAATTTTTTTCTCCACAGGGTAGAATTTAAATTAGGGGGACCGGGGACACGCCATCCCCCCCACATTGGAATTTCTACGTTTTGAGGACGCCATCATTTTGTACCCGTTTTGTACCGTTTTGTACCCTGAAAAAAAAGTTTGTACCCCAAGCATCACCGGGGGGGGGGGGGTGACTACTTCAAATTTTGGGGGTTGGGGTTAAATGACAGTGATGGCAACACGAAACCGGTGCCACATTTTTGTGCTTGTTTTGTACCGTTTTGTGCCCTTAAAAATAAATTGTGTCCCCAAAAATTTTTCTCCTCAGGGTAGAATTTAAATTAGGGGGGTCGGGGTCACGCCCCCCCCCCCCCCCATTGAAATTTCTACGTTTTGAGGACGCCATCATTTTGTACCCATTTTGTACCGGTTTGTACCCAAAATAAAAAGTTTTGTACCCCAAGCATAACCGCGGGGGGGGGGGAGGGGGGCGTTTTCAAATTGGGGGCTGGGGTCAAATGGCAATGATGGCGACACGAAGCGGTTGCTATCGTCCTTGTTCCTGCATTATCAAATGTACTAAAAAAATTTAACTTTAATAACAATAGCTCCGAGAAAAGCTTTACATTTTTTTTTATATTGCCTCTTATACAGGGTGTCCCAAAATTGATAAAAAATATTTTTACCACGTATTTTTGGGGCCAAAATAAGACTTTTTTTTCCTATGAACATGTGTCCGAAAATGCCCCCCCTCGGAGCTACAGCCCCCCAAAGTTTTTTAAAAAAATCGGGTTTTCTTCGATTCTTGCAACGGATCTCCGTAAAAATAGACGAAAATTGGTTTCCAAGGGTAATTTAAGACGTTCTTTCCGATTCCGGGGTCAAAAATTTCCGAAAGGGTCAAGAAAGGGGGGTTTGAGGGGGGTTCAAATTTTAAATTGAAAAATTTTTTAGTGCTCCGTAAGAAAATGAGAAAAATAACTAAAGAATCTAACGGAACAAAACAAAAGGAACATGTTTGATCACTTGTGTTTTTTTCATAAGACACACGGGAAACGAGTAAAATCGATTTTTCGCCGGGAGCGCACAGCCCGATAGCGCTGTTTCAGTGCCGCGTTGCGTCGAGTCGATTGTTGAGTCAGTTGAGTGCACAGAGCAGCGCTATCGGGCTGTGCGCTCCCGGCGAAAAATCGATTTTACTCGTTTCCCGTGTGTCTTATGAAAAAAACACAAGTGATCAAAAATGTTCCTTTTGTTTTGTTCCAATAGATTATTTTGTTATTTTTCTCATTTTCTTACGGAGCACTAAAAAATTATTCAATTTAAAATTTGAACCCCCCTCAAACCCCGCTTTCTTGACCCTTTCGGAAATTTTCGACCCCGGAATCGGAAAGAACGCCTAAAATTACCCTTGGAAACCAATTTTCATCTATTTTTACGGAGATCCGTTGCAAGAATCGAAGAAAACCCGATTTTTTTATAAAACTTTGGGGGGCTGTAGCTCCGAGGGGGGGCATTTTCGGACACATGTTCATAGGAAAAAAAAGTCTTATTTTGGCCCCAAAAATACGTGGTAAAAATATTTACTATCAATTTTGGGACACCCTGTAGATACCCCTGCTCTTAAGGGTAAAATGTTTTTTTAACGTTGGGGAGGAAGAGATGGGGCTGAGGAAACCACAGCCCCCCCCCCCCATTCATGGTTCTAAAATTTTGACTAAGCCGTTGTTTTGTACAGTGATATTGTAGCGTTTTGTAACGCCTTTAAAAAGTTGCGTAACTCAAAATTGCGTCTTCCTGGTAATTTCAAAATTATGGGTGGGGGGCAGGGGGATTTTTCTACAATTCGTAAAGTCACTGTGACACAAATCCTCTCATGGTTTTATCATATTCGTCGGGTTTTTTGCCTTCATTAAAAAAAATTTTCAATCCAATAAGAGCCGCTGCAGGAGCAAAATAAAAATTTCGAGAGCTGTAAAGTGTTAGTATATTTGAATCCCCCGCGCTTACGAAAAGGCCGGGTCACACTAGCTTACTGTCACTGCAGTCTGGCGCCAGTGGAACATGAGAGGAGTTTGGACTCCCTATACATATAATAGACTGTTTTAGTAGAGCGATATATCGTATCGATTGCCGTCCGAGGACCTCTGGTTCCAAACAAACTCTGATTCAATGCATTTTCCCCATAAGCGGATTTTTTAACGGAAATTTAGACTATTACATCAAAAAAATTTAAAGCGATTTTTTTGCGATTATGAATTCTACGTCCTCGAAAATGTTTAATTTTTTCTGGTTCTATCGCTAAAACTGCAGAAATCAACAAGATATAACTGATTTAAACAATGCGTTTGAAGGTTGGAATCACCCAAATGTTATTGTTGTTGTGGAATTGGCGGGATTTCGGGCAATTCTAACCAGGCAAAATGAAACATTTTCGAGGACGTAGCATACATAATCGCAAAAAGGTCGCATAAATTGTTTGATTTAATAGTCTAAGTTTCCGCTCAAAAGTTCGCTTATGGGAAAATACATTGAACCAGAGTTTGTTTGGAACCAGAGGCCCTCGAACAGCAATCGATACGATATATCGCTCAACTAAAACAGGCTATATGAGAGTTTCTCCAAGTCGGAATTCTTTCTGATTGGCTCTCAGATTTAGGCTCTCACAGAAGCCCCAAGCGGCGAATCGCAAATGACCGTAAGTACAGTCAACTTTTCGCGCTCGCTCATTTTACACACTGAAAAAAAAAAAAAAAATACAAAAAAGTGTTAGATTTAACTATTTTATAGTGAAAAGTATGGACACCTCTTAAAAGCTGTCGGTTTGACTGTTTGAATTAGTTAACATAATACGGCATGGACTTAATTTAACTAATTAAAACAGTTAAACTAACAGTTTTTAAGTGATGTCCATATACTTTTAATTATAAAAGAGTTATTTATTTTTTTTTCAGTGCACATACCCAACCCAGTACCGTGACCGGGGTAGGTAGTTATCGTTGATTTATTTTCTGCATAGATATTATTCCGGAGGACGTTATCTCATACAAAACCGACTGTTATTGCTTAGAATTGGAACCTGCTCTGTTTGTAAAAGCGGCATCCGCCATTTGCATTTTGCCTCTTGAGCGCTCCTTGATCCGTTTATTTTCCTTCGTTTTTGAGGAAGAATAATATTATACGGCGCAGCTCTTACAGCACACAGGGTGTCTCAGGCCACCTAGCACGCTTCTTTTGTGGCCAAACCAAGGCAAATATGAAAATTCGGGTAAACACGTACGTGTGTCGTGTAACGTATATCGACTCCGCAAATAATTCGGAGGAAATATTTCCAGCTTCCTAATTCTGTAGGCCGCCGCAGGGCTCTGATGTTTTTTTATTGAAGGTACAAACCGGAACAAAATGAGTAACAAACGATGGCATGATCCGATTTGAAGATTTCAAAAAATGGTGAGAGGTAGGCCGACCCCAATACTTTGGACCCCCAAAACCCCCCTTTCCGTGGGTAATGTAAGTACTTATACGATTGTTCGTTTGAAGTTACAAAACAGTTAAAAAATGAGTGCAAAACGATGGCATGATCGGGTTTAAAGATTTAAAGAAAAGGGGGAGCGGGGCTGCCCCCAATACCCCGGACGCCCAATACCCCCCTTTCCGAGGGGGTACCATTTTTTATTTGAAGGTACAAAACGGCACAAAACCGATACCAAAATATGGTGTTCTAAGAAAGTAGAAATTCCAATGTGTAAAGATGGGTATTTAGGGCAACAGGGCCACTAGGACGTACATTTCCCCACCCCCCCCAACTTAAAATTCTTACTTCGTTTTTTTACAGGCGTTTTGTAATAGTTTTGTAACGTTTTGTCACACCAAAAAAAATGTTGTAACCCAAAATTTTAGGGGTAAAATGTACTTTTACGTTGGGGGGGGGGGGGGCTGGGGAAACGGCACCTCCCCCCCCAATTTAAGATTTTCAAATTTTGATTAAGCCAGTATTTTGTAGTAGTTTTGTAATGTTTTGTAACGCCTTTAAAAAATTTTGTAACTCAAAATTGCGTTTTCTAGTTATAAATTCAAAATTATGTGGGGGCAGGGGGATATTCGTAAAGTTACAGTGTCAAAAATCCTCTCACAGTTTTGGAACATTTTTGTAGCGTATTGTACCTGCATCAAAATTTCTTCCGACAAAAAAGAGCCCCTGCAGTAGTTAAAAATTTCGAGAACAGTGAATATAGTATTAATCTATTTGAATCCCCCGCGCTTACGAGAAGTCCGGGTCACACTAGCTGATCCACTGCATACCAGTGCCAGGGAAACATACGTGTAGTTAAGTCTAGAGTCACCATATAGGGTCTCCAAAAAGTCCGAAAACGACCCTGTAATTTTTGAACGGTTTATTTTTAAAGAACCAAATTTTGCAGGTGATCTAATATGCCCGTGATGCACTTTTAAGTATGATTAAAACTCTTAATGCCCTCCAGGAGGCGTTAGGAGGGGTTACCTCCCCTCGAAAATGCAATTTGCCTATTGGGGCTTCTGTGAGAGCCTAAGAGAGTCAATCAGGAACGGATTCCAACATGATAAACTAAACGCATGTTTCACTGGCAACGGGATGCAGTGAGAGTCAGCTAGTGTGACCCGGCCTTCTCGTAAGCGCGGGGGATTCAAATAGATTAACACTGTTCAGTGTTTTCGAAATTTTTAATTTTACTCCTACAGGGACTCTTTTCAGGTGGAAGAAATTTTGATGCAGGTACAATACGCTACAAAAATGTTACAAAACTGTGAGAGGATTTTTGAAACTTTACGAATAGCGGGAAATCCCCCTGCCCCCAAATAATTTTAGATTTATATCTAGAAAACGCAATTTTTGAGTTACACAACTTTTTAAGGGCCTTACAAAACGCTACACAACTACTACAAAACTACTACAAAACAACGGCTCAATCAAAAATTTAAAATCGTAAGTTAAGGGGCTGCCATTTCCCCAGACCCCCCCCCCATCCCCCCACATAAAATTTTCCTTAAACCGTCAAATCTCGGGTTAACATTTTTGGATTAGTGTTACAAAACATTACATAACTGTTACAATACAATGAGAGGATTTTAGAATTTGTAACCCTACAAACAGCGGAAAATTTCCTCAGCCCCCCCCAATTTTAAAATTGCCTGGACGACGCAATTTTGAGTTCCACAACTTTTTAAAGGCGTTACAAAACTACTACAAAATTATGGCTTTATCAAAATTTGAAAATCTTAGTTTGGGGGGCTGCCGTTTTCCCAGCCAACCCCCCCCAACGAAAAAGTACATTTTACCCCTAAAATTTTGGGTTACAAAAATTTTTTGGGTGTTACAAAACGTTACAAAACAATTATAAAACGCCTGTAAAAAAACGAGGTAAGAATTTTAAGTTGGGGGGGGGGCTGGAAAAATGTGCGTGCCACAAGGCTATTCTAAACTTCATTGCCACCAAAAATTTTAAAGCTTCTCTCGGACCTATTGTTATTAAAGTTAATTTTTTTTAGTACATTTGATAATGCAGGAACAAGGGCGATAGCAACCGCTTCGTGTCGCCATCATTGCCATTTAACCCAAGCCCCCAATCTGAAAAAGCCCCCCCCCCCCCCCCCCCGCGGTTATGCTTGGGGTACAAAACTTTTTATTTTGGGTAAAAAACGGTACAAAATGGGTACAAAATGATGGAGTCCTCAAAACGTAGAAATTTCAATGTGGGGGGATGGCGTGACCCCGGCCCCCCAATTTCAATTCTACCCTGAGAAGACAAATTTGTGGGGACACAATTTTTTCGTGTCGCCATCATTGCCATTTGACCCCAGCCCCCAATTTGAAAACGCCCCCTCCCCCCCCCCCCCCCGCGGTTATGCTTGGGGTACAAAACTTTTTATTTTGGGTACAAACCGGTACAAAATGGGTACAAAATGATGGCGTCCTCAAAACGTAGAAATTCCAATGGGGGGGGGGGGTGGCGTGACCCCGGCCCCCGTAATTTAAATTCTACCCTGAGGAGAAAAATTTTTGGGGACACAATTTATTTTTAAGGGCACAAAACGGTACAAAACAAGCACAAAAATGTGGCACCGGTTTCGTGTTGCCATCACTGTCATTTAACCCCAACCCCCAAAATTTGAAGAAGTCACCCCCCCCCCCCCCCCCCGGTGATGCTTGGGGTACAAAACTTTTTTTTCAGGGTACAAAACGGTACAAAACGGGTACAAAATGATGGCGTCCTCAAAACGTAGAAATTCCAATGTGGGGGGGGATGGCGTGACCCCGGTCCCCCTAATTTAAATTCTACCCTGTGGAGAAAAAATTTGGGGACACAATTTATTTTTAAGGGCACAAAACAGTACAAAACAGGTACAAAATAGGTACAAATCAGGTACAAAAAGATGGCTTTGGTTTCGTGTTGCCATCGCTGTCATTTGACCCCCCCCCCCAAATTCGAAGTAGTCCCCCCCTCGCGGTTATGCTTGGGGTACAAAACTTTTTTTTCAGGGTACAAAACGGTACAAAACGGGTACAAAATGATGGCGTTCTCAAAACGTAGAAATTCCAATGTGGGGGGGATGGCGTGACCCCGGCCCCCCCCAATTTAAATTCTACCCTGAGAAGAAAAATTTGTGGGTACAAAATTTTTTTTAAGGGTACAAAACGGTACAAAACAGGTACAAAACGTTTACATGCTTAGATTTTAGAAATTCAAAAGTGGGGGGTTGGGGTCACGGACGTCTGATAGCTCTCAGCTCTGTTTACCTCGTAGAGGTGACCGATTTATTCACTTTAGCAAATCTTGTGGCTTTTTCAAGAGAGGCTTCTAAGGGCAAAGAGCTCTGAAAACTTCATACAACTTGGAGCAGGGTCGTAAAGATACTCGTTGAAAAATGAGTTTAGACTTTACAAACATGTGCTTACACTCTTTTGAAACAAGCTCCGCGGCAATATTTGCACTGTCGCACAGTGCATTGTCCAATGGACAAAAGTCGAAAATTCGACCATCAGGGATAGTGTTGGTAGACGATGGATTGTTTAGATGAACAACCAGAGAACGCGTTACAAGTGTTTGTTTACTTCAAAAGTGCCAAATGAGGGGAGGGGAAGGGGTGGAAGATAAGGCCGCCGCGCTACCTCAGCGCTGATACCTCAAAAGGTGTGCGAGTCATTGTGACAGTGACAAGATTGTGGACCTACAGTCACGTGCATGCAGCGAAACTGCGGCTGATTTAGTATGCAGGTAAGTTATTCTTTACAAAAAAAATTAATTTGGTTTTTTTAAATCAATCTTGGGGGGTGAAAGCCCCCCTCTTTTTAGGAGTACCAAGCGTTGCTGTTTTTACACTAATTCAAATGTTTAGGCAGACATATAAAAATATATATAAATATATATGTGCAGTTTTCACATATGTCATAGGAAATTTCCTCAGGATTCAAAATCCGTCGAGATATCTACCGAATACCTCCGATATTTTGAGATATCTTAAATTTACGGACCTCGGATCTAGCGTTTTTCCAAGTAAGATTTGCTTTGTCTCGTGCCACGCATATAAGTCACCTAAACAGTGGCGTCGCGTGCAGTCTGGCAACGCCGTATTCTGTCCATTTAAACGCACGAAAAAGGTTGATTTATTGGAGGTGCACAGTGCACTCTCTCGAATCGATATTTTGAATTGATTTAAATGGACGAATCGCAGCGTTGCCAGATTGCACGCGACGCCACTGCACCTAAATGTTTTAAAAATACACCTGCATTTTTTCCCCCACAACTTTATCGACTTTTAAGAATCACAATGCTAGTTGTGTTTTGAAATCACGTATCTAATTAGCGCATAAGAGCTCATAAAAGAGAATATTAGAATATTTAGATTTTAAGACTTTGCCGCATTAGTGTGAGAATCAACAAGTTGAAACTGGAATGAAGACTGACGCTCAGAAAACATCAGACTTTTAGAAGGCAGTGCTTTTATTTTGCGATTATTGCAACCCGAGTGCATTGCTTTTGAGACCTGAGTCTCAATTGAACCCCCCTCCCCTTAATTGAGACTCAAAAATGATGCACAGGTAGTAAATACATTGTTTTAAAACTTGGTTTCGGATAATTTCTTCATGATAAGATTCCTCTTTGACGTCCCGATTTGCTTTTTCCAATTCTTTATCTCTTTTATTATGTTTCTCCGATTTTTAATATATTTTGATTGTGTGATTACAGGTTTTACAAGTTTTGTGACTAATTTCTGTGGCTGTGATGAACAAGGTTCCTCATTAATCTTTCTGTTTTTTTTATTTGTTCTGATTTTTTTTTTTTTAAATGTTTCTTTTTTGGTTTTTCAATTTCTATTTGGTTATTGTAGTTTTTAGGAGATTGGTTTTTAATTAATAATGTTAATTTTTATAAGTTACTATTTAATTTTGTGACCTCAAATACCAAATTTATTTTTCATAAAGTTTACTTTTCGTTACCAAAAGTTCGTTTTAATTTTTATTTATATGTACAAAGTTTTTAATTAAACTGCCACTTTATATAGTTTATTTTACCTTGGAAAAGGGGGAATTTCGCAGCCCCGTAGAATGACCGCCATTTTGAAAATTGTTAAGCTACGACTTTACGCTTGTTTCCGTATTAATTCAAGGTATCATTGAAGCAACAGTGTCTACAAAAAAGCACATTATGAGGATTTCAGTGCATCTTTTTGGTCAACCGATAAATTAAAAAATAATGGGGCCCAAACCCCCCTTTGGGTTTGACTAAAAAAATGGTGACCTCGTCGAACGATAGCACATATATCTGAGAACATCTCCACCAAATTTCACTTCTTTACGAGCCTCCGTTCATGAGTTATGAATTTTGTCCCTACCGCCCATAAGGTCACTGCACTGTGTGTCGCAGCAACTCTTAAATCATGATGTGCTGGTATTTCCTCTACATAAACCTAAACCCGGCAAAGGGCTCAGCGTTCGTAAAAAGTCCCAAAAACTTTTTTAACGCGGTAACTTTTCCTCGTGTTTATGTACGTCCGGAAAAATACTGACTGTCCATTGGGCATTCAAAAAAATAATACGTAAATAATAATTCAAATAATAATTATTTTAGATGTGAAGCGAGATAAGCTGCCGGTATGTATGCTAGAGCCATGAAGGGATTCCTTGAATCCTGGCGATGCTGTCTACGGCTCCCCTCCCCTCAAGTAAATTTCGAATCGCTGTCAGCTAGCTTAACCCTTTAAGGGCCAAGCCCGAGTATACTCGGTTTTCTTCTCTAGTCTACTTCACGTTATTCCATTCTTCATTCCGAATAAACGTGAATATTGATGAAAACATGTACAAGATAAGATGTCTTCGGGCGCCTTCAATGTATAGTATAGGCAATTTCAACTCCCCCAAGTACGAACAGTTAACTCCCTTCCCTTTATAAACGAAAGCGTGGCGTCCTTTTGAAATAACCTTGCCCTGAGAGGGTTAAGCTAGGTTGATCTAATTGATCTTTAGGAGCGTATTTTTATGACTGATCTGGCGTGCATTCCACCAGACCCGATACAGATGTTAGAAACCATGCATCAGCAAGCATCAGCCTCATCTGAACCCCACCTCATGATGGGCGGGGTTCAGAAAAACCTATACCACGAAAAGCACCGGTTATCGCTCAGATGGCCCCCCCAAAACCGTTGGATCGGGTTAAAATAAAATACAAACTAGGTGGATCGCAGGTTATCATGATCCACCAGATAATTCTCGAAAAAAACGCCAATTGCTCTGCAGACGCTTAGACGATCTTCATGTCCTCATCGGTTTGCATCATCCAACATTATACTTTGACGGCTTTACACGCCTATGTCGGTCATTGATGTTGTCTGGGAACTTTATCTATGATGGCTTTAATAAATTTCCCGTCAAGATACGCAACCTGTTGAAAATTTTGACGTTCAATTAATGTCAGTAAAATTACTATAATTTGAATATGATGCATGATGCGCACAGGTCACCAAAATGCCTCGTTTGTCGCTTTTCAAGTTGATCGTCTGTAGCTGTGGAGGCTTTTTCAGACTTTTTGAGTGTTATTTTGAGGAGATCTGTGACATGCTAGAGTTTCTGCTCGCAGAGAGTTAAGGCAAGTATAAAACCATTATAGGTGCCGTCATTAGATGCGTTTTTGCAGACTTGTTTACATTCTGGAGGCCGCTGTTGTGTTTCGGTCCACTGCTAAGATTACAGTGCCCTAGAGTTGTTAACGATGCGTATTATCTTTCACTGCTTTTGTCGATCGACATCCATTCACGCTTATAATAATTATTATTGGATCTACATATAGACATTCCGGAAGTGCATCATGAATAAAATTAACAAGTTCATCTACAATTAACTCTTTCATCCATAAATTGCCATGAGATCCCTTCGTTTGTAAACAAGTGTATGTAAACAATCTGTGCAAAAACGTATCCAATATGGAGGCGCCCGTAGGGCGTAGAGCCTGAAACTCATGCATGACCAATCAGAGGTTGACAGCAGTGTTGCCAATCGTGGCTAGATTCGTCCACACGTGGACTATTGGATGGTACTTAACTAGTTATAGTTTTCACATAGATTTAAAACAAACTTTATGGGATCCTTTCGATCAGATATAATTTTTCTGCGACTACTAGGATATGGGTGGCTTGTAAAAAATCAGCCCTAATTAGTTTAATCGCTCTCCAAAAAACCAACGATTACGATTATTCGGTAATCGTGTAATCGCTTACCGCCCCTATTTGCCCAATTTTGCTACCCATGCACGTTCCAATTCTAATATCATCATGCGTGTTGAGAACTCAAACATGTATGTAATTATTCTTTCACATTTTGCTTATTTAAAGTCAGCTCAACATATTATGCATCCAGCATTAATCTGCAATCGCGTTTTGATAAGTCAGTTTAAATGTATGTGCATGCAAATAAATCCTCAATAATCCGTTTCTCATTGCTTGCTCTGTTGTTGTTGTTGCAGCATCGAAGACTAAGCTATAGCAGACACGCCGTCGACGATAGGGATTTGTCAACGCAACCAGTCAATTATAGAATGCACATGAACATTCGTCGTGTGATGGGCGACCAAAGGAAGCATCATCATAAGAGAAGCAAAAGACTGAAGGTATGAGTTCCAACTGTCAAAGGCAGATCCAGGACTTTGTTGTTTTCCCCTCTCTCTCTCTCTCTCTCTCTCTCTCTCTCTCTCTCTCTCTCTCTCTCTCTCTCTCTCTCTCTCTCTCTCATCCCATTCGAACGCACGTGTTAAAAAAAGACGGAGATAGTGGCGAAAGTGACGTGATCGCCCCTCCTTATTATTATTCTGGCATTTTCCAACACCTGTGTTCTCACATGGGCGGAGAGAGATAGTGAATCTCTCTGGTGGTGTGTAACGTGTAAGACGTATTTGTCAAGTATTTTTGCTTTTACTATGTAACAGTCATAATTCTGGGTTGTTTTTTTTCCCTCTTTTTCTTCACGACATTTCTGATTGGTCAATTGGTCATAGGTAATATTTATTGAGGCATTTATGCATATAAGACCAATTTTTTTGACTCATTTGAGTTTATGATTGAATATAATGTTGACTTTTCTCCGCTCCATCCCATCAGACTTTGTTTTCACTTTTCAGTTCGGATCAACATTGACAAAATTCAGGTCTCTTAAGCGGCTGTAGACACAAGTTTGCAGCAAAAGTAGCTGAATCCACGCCATGTGTGAAAATCAGAGCTTTCGTAATCATAAAAATGTATGATATTTTATTTCGCTGTAAAAAATCGAAAATACACATTTTCTTCGGTGGCTTTATGGCTCATATTAGATCAAAGTGATTAGACAGTGCGTTGGCCTAAAGCAACTAATAAGATTTCGCCGACATTTTTCTATCCGTACGGACTTTGCATATATCTGTATACCTTTGCGGAAAAATCACGGCAGTACGATGCCTCAGGTATCTAAAGGCCAAGACATCCTTTGCTTTTTCATTTGAAAGCCTAAAAGACGTCATTCGTCCTGGGTGGTTTTTTTTCTGTGATTTTTGGTTTTAAAATTTCAATTTTTCTCAAAATTTTTCTCAACATGAGTTATTTTATCCACTCGTTCCATGATTGAATTAAAATCGTCTAAATAAGGGTTTCCCGAGATTTATGGGCTTCATTACATGTGCTTCAATGGGGCTCTTGCAAACTTTTGCTACGGGGGATTGAGGAGTTGCTTCTTGCATAAAAACCTGTAAAAATGACGATGAGTACACTGAAAAATTACGAAATTCACTCTCAGAATCAGGCATAATGGCGGTTCAAAGCAGGTATTATGGTAGATTCCTATCTAAAATGAGACTTATCTCTGTGTTTCCGTAGAGAAAGTGACAGATTAGACAGGAATCTCCCATGATACCTTCGTTGAAGCGCCATTATGATCTTGCCGGTAAAGCAGTTATGTGAGTTTATTACTGAATGGAGCTGTTGCAAACTTTTGCTACAGGCTTATTAATAGTTAAATATGGGGTAATACCCTGTAAAAATAACGATTAGCGCACTAAAAAATCACGAAATCCACCCCTAAACTCACAAAATGCTTTTAAATGCGAGACCGTAATGGCGGCCAAGGCCGCGGTTTTCTTATGGCAATTGTATGCTTCTTCTTCTTCTTGCGTGGTGTTGCGAGAACACCTCGTGTAGATGGCGCTGATTGAAGATAGGGAACCCCAATGAAAACCGCGGCCCCGGCCGCCATTACGGTCTCGCGTTTAAAAGCATTTTGTGAGTTTAGGAGTGGATTTTGTGATTTTTTAGAGCGCTAATCTTTATTTTTACAGGGTATTACCCCATTATTAACAATTAATAAGACTGTAGCAAAAGTTTGCAACAGCTCCATTTTAGACTTTTTCGGTGTGATTTTCGTAATTTTTGCTGGTCATTATATCAGATTGGACCATTTATTTGCTTATAGCAAAAGTTTGCAAGAGCCCCATTCTGCTCGGTCAGTATTTTAAGTTTTTGAGAAAAAGATGCGTTGGAAATGGATTGAATTAATTTGTTTTGGTTGCCTAAATATAGCTGGACCGTGTTCATGAATTTATTTCGTGATTTAAATGCAATAATTATCCCAAAAAGTGCATTTGTGTTGTCAGATCTGGTTTGTTTACTTCTTTCAAGTGGTTAATTTGTTATTAAAGTGTTTATCTTCATTTTTTTGTGCTTCATATTCGGCAACACTGTATCACATGAATGGGGGCTTTTTGTTTTGGATGAGTTGGCCTTTTTATTTAATCACGGAGTCATCGGGCAATGTCAATTAAACCTGCATCGTTGGAAGATGTGGGTTACAAAAATTGACCTAGCATCACAGTGATCGGTATTCCCAGTGGCGTCGCGTGCAATTTGACAACAATGTATTCTATTCATTTAAACTCATGTAAAAGATCGAATTTAGGGGGTGCACAGTGCACGAAGAAAAGTCGGTGTATATTTAATGAGTTTAAATGGAGCAGTTGCATTGTTGCCAGATGGCACGCGACGCCACTGGGTATTCCAAAAACGAATTTTATATAATTTGCGATTGTTATTGTTTCACTGTTGTAACATTATTATATATTTGTGTTCAGGATGGGAAGCAGAATCATGTAAGCTTTCCTGGAATCCAACAAAATGGATCCGCCAAACAATTCACCCACGGTGAGTTTCTTTATCAACTTCCTTCTTCCGCCTTCTTTTTCTACGTCCAATAAAGAAAATAGAGGGAAAAATAAATTATGGAAACGAAAAGCTGAGAGTAGGTCAACTCAAGACTTTCAAGACAAAATCAAAAGGACTTTATACCAGGAAGCTCCGGAACAGATTTGTATTTAGTGCGAGAAATGGGGTATTTTAAACTATATGAAAAAAAAAAAAATAGAATAAAAAAGAGAAGTCATATAAATGTCGAGGGAAAGTTTTTAACAAGTAGCTCAAAAAAGTTTTTTCCCTCCCTCTAAACTTCGACAGTAATATTTTGAGTTGTTAGAATGCAGAGATGTATACGAGCCTTTCCCACACCTATAAATTTTATCTGTATATAAGAATTTTATGATAAGAATTTTTTGAGAATCTACAATAACTATACCTCAGAACAGTGATTGTTTTATCAATTCTAAATTAACCGCATCATCGACTATAATGCAGGAAGTTCCAGACTATCCATGCAGAATTTTGTTTGTTTTTGTTTTGGCGAAATATTGGCTTGAGCGGTACATAAATGTTGACTAGATTTTCATATGAAAGTCAACCCAAGGAATTTAGGGATAGTACTTTAAACAGATCTATTCAAAGGGGTGTTTAAAGAGTGGGGCAATGCTATGTTTTCACTAAGGGACCTAAAACTGCTCAAAAAATAAGTTTTTTTTAGTTTTAATAAATTTCACCAAAAATTCCTCTTTTTCGAATTTATAAACATTATAATCTAACGGAATATATTTTGAAAATGCAGACAGCTTCTTTTTGATGTGTCACAAGCCTATTAGGAAAAAATAATTGCGAATTCCCTATAGTTCTAGAGTACTGCGTATTTGTGAAAACTACAAAATGTGAGGATATTCACTTCTTGAAATGTTCATTATGTGGGTATAGGAGTAATACCCATTTCAAGGGTTTAAAAAAAAAAAAAAAAGATCAAATGTTTTAACCTGTGCCTTTTTTTTTTTTTTTTTTTTTTTTTTTTTTTTTTTTTTTTTTTTGCTTGTTTTATGGCTTATACTCCAGTCAAGGAGCCTACAGCCAACTATAGACTAATGTCAGTGTGTGAATGTTTGTTTAATGTCAGAAGACAACAGGGGACTTGAAACATCCATGCTCAAAGCACTCAGATTTCCACTGTAATCTTTGCCGTGGACCCACTTTTAAGGAGACCGAGCGACAAGACGAGTGAAAAATCTGCTGCCACTACCGGGATTCGAACTCGGGACCTATGGAATGGCAGTCAGGTGTCCTGACCACCAAGCCACCGAGGCCGGCTAACCTGTGCCTTAAAGAACCTAAAGTCATGGGTTAGATAGCAAAGGCGGCGATTTTGGGAGTTTGAAACGTCAATCCTGTGAGACTTTGCTTGAGATGTGGGTCGACAGGGCGAAAACTTTGACTATTTTGCCTACTTCATAATATAGTTTATTCGTAAAGAGGCCATATTATAAGCGTCAGAATGCTGAACTGTAGGCAAAAAATTACAGAGGCAAGGGCCTAAGCTCAGCAAATTCTTAAAAGAATGATGTTTCAAACTCCCGAAAATCTCTGTCAGAAAGGCCATGGCTTCACAAGAATTATCACCCAGAGAGCGGTTCATTTTAAAAAATTTTAGACGTAAAAATTTAAGTAAAATGTAAGTGAAATTTAAGTAAATATTAAGTGAAACCGAACATGATTTTTGAGTAAAATTTTTAGTAGTTGATGCAAAATTGCTGACAGTTACGTGAAAATCGGTTTTACGTGATATCACTTAAAAATTATGTAACTGATCTCGTGATTAAAACGTTATGTTACCAGTTTTGCATCAACTTTTAATAAAATTTTACGTAAAAGTACTTTTTCATAACTTAAAATTCGTTTCCAGTTTTAATTAATTGTTACTTAAATGTCATGTCCAAAATGTTGGTTGGGTTTGCGCTCTTTAAGGTACGGGTTAAAATCTTTTTTTTTTTTTTAATCTTGGAGATGAGTGTTTCTCGTACCCATGAGGGTAAAAGGTACTGTTTACAAGGTAGAAATCGCCGAATTTTGCAAACTAAAAGCAATATCCTGTATGGTCCCCTTTTTCCCAAGATGTAGGGACTTTGGGCCCCCTCCATAAAACTTTTCAAATATGAAGGTATAAGTTGTGAAATATTATTCGAACTTCTATCCAGTAGAGGGAAAAAAACGCTGCCACTCGCAGAAGTCATACCAAGCAACCCTTTCAATTTGAAGATTCGGGGGTTTAAGTGGGGACGTTCACATAAGTTTTGGACAGCTTTTACTGCCAGAAAACTATTAAGTTGTAAAATTAAGGCGCTCCCCACTGTTTTTTTAATCATTTTTAAATCATGAATAAGAGCTAAGAAAAAACAAAAATACAGCGAAACTCTGAACTTTCCGAACAACTCTCAAACGTAAAATCATCAATGTTGCGTTTATCGATCAGAGGGTATATTCTCAGATTCAACGTAAATGCATGGCGGTATACCAATGCTATGAGAATTCGCTCTGAGTCGAGATAAAAAGTAGCGAACTTGATGTGTATTTCTATCACGTGAGATCTACCTGCTGCACATTTTGAAATCCTCTCTCTATCCGCTCTTGTGACGTATCGCATCGTCTCAACTCGATAACACGTCGAGAATTACATCTCGAAGACAAGCATCTAACACCACTGGTGTGAACTGGAAAGACATAATGGTCCTTATCGGAGCATCTTGAAAGTGTCAAAAAGTTCCGGGACCTGATCCCTATCACCTATCTAGGAGCATTGTTGAAATGTGTCACAGACGGCTTTATGGTGACATCTAACTATACTTAGCTGTATCTATAGCTGGTGCTCTTAGAACTCCAATCCTTGGATGCCAAATTTCTCGAATTAATATGGTGCTCTTGCAAAGATTTTCTGTATCAATAAATGGATTTGTCAAATCGTATGTAAAATTCTGCGAGAAAAACAACGAGCTTATTTGAAAAGTTTAGAATTCACCCCTCTCGGAGAAATTTAAACTAGTGTGCTTAAAGATCGCCTGTGATTCAGAGGCGTCGCATGCGATTTGGCAACATTGTTTTACGGCCATTTAAACTTGTAGAAAAGGTCGAACTATCGGAAAAGCACAGTGTACACTCCTTTGAATCGATATATTACACGTGTTCACATGGAAGAAGCGAGGCGTTGCTGCATTGCATGAGACTTCACAGCTGTGAATATAACAAGACATAATTGCATTTGGTTTTAAAACCGTGAATTTGAAAAATGATTCTTACAGATTTTGTCTTGGAGAACACGATAGTACTAGCCAAAAAGTTCTAAAGTGCAAATAGTGAGCAAGAAAAATAGCAATTGATTCAGTGTACTGATGACGTAATTTTCATAAGACCTTGTGGGAACGATGTTATCAGTACATTGAATAAATCGCATTTTTTTTTCGCTCACTATACAGATACGCAACTCAGAACTTTTTGGGTGGAATCTCTGTGCGAGTTCCTCGCGACGAAATCCGTAAGAATCTACAATCAAATTCACGGTTTAAGAACCAATTTGAAACTACCTGATCGTTCTAATTTTTCGGTTATCTTATTTTGCTAGGAGTGTGCCGGTGTGAATAGTTCAAGTAGGCCTTCTTTATGCGACATAAGACGTGTCCGCGAGAATTACCAAGCATCAGTATTGAGCTTAAATTACGCGAAAACAGCACGGTAACTTTTTTTGGTGCCGTGAGAACTTTTGATCAGCTCGACAAGCGGCGTCGATCCATGTAAAAAAAATCAACTTTTGGCAAGGGGCCATTTCATGTAAGGAATGTGCCCCGTCCTTTGGAGAAAATTAGTCAAATATTATAAACGCACTACTCTAAGCCTCTTCGATACGAGGTACTCATGAGGAGATCGCATATATAAATACCGTAGATTTATATACAGGGTGTCCGAGAAATGTCACACTTTTGCTGTGAGCGCCTGGTTGATTGTAAAAATCTGAAAAATTCAGGAAGTATCTATTATCCCTAAGCGACTTCAGAGAAAATATCAGGGGGCTCCCACCCTCCTTAAGGGGGGGGGGCGTGGGCCCCAAAATGTACCCCGTATTGCCAATATATCGCATGTTTCAAATGGCAGGGGGTATTTTTTATATCATCATTCAAAAGGGCTCAAAAAACTGAGTAATTTCGTTTTTTCAGATTTTCGGTAGCCCCTCTCAAAACAAAATGGCGGCCAAATAGTTACCCCATACTTTAGAGGCCCATAACTTCGGTTTGAATTAATATTTTTTCAAAAACTAAAAACTCTCTGAATCCTCAGAACGTCTTCTTTCCAATGATGTACCACACTTAATCATTTGGTGGAAAAAAATGGGGCGCGGAGCCCCCCCCCCCCCAAATTTTTGAGATTAAGGGGCTGTAGCTCAAAAAAGTCAAACGTAAAGGGGGGTCGTGTTGTACATCAATCGAAAGGTCTTAAAAAAAGGAAGAATTTGGCGCAAACCCGAAGTCGCTACGATGCGTCTATTTAAAATGGCGGTCATTTAATCATTTGGGGGTGGGGGACGGTCGTCGTATAGTCGTATACTGCCACGAGTTACTAATTTCATACGAACAACAGTTCAGAGGAGTATAATACGTCAGATTTTGATCCGTATACGTAAGTAAGGAGAGCTATCAAAATCGAACGTGCTTAGTGAACTTTGAAGTTTGAGGAAAGTTTCGGAAAGTTAAAGCGGGAATTTACGAAGTTTTTGAGAAGGCTCAACGATAGGGGCGCCCGCTAGAAAAGGGCGTGGTGATGAAAGATGAAATTGCAAAAATGTTGTTTGGACTTGAAGAGCGACCGCGTCTCAAAAACAGAGAAATTAGAGGTGCAAGGTCCCAGAACTTTTTGGAACCGGCTCCTATTAGTTCCCTTTATTTATGATTAAATTCGGGCGAGGGGTCTTTTCGTTCAGGGAGGGAGGGGCTCCAATTCTGACGTTACTTACACCGTACGTTCCAGAAGTTCAGGCCCAAGTAGGAAAATACATAACTCACTTCAATAAAAAACAGGCCTGCTCGTTAGCCTGTGGTTGGCAGAATGGGTCTGTTGCAAACTTTTGCTACAATGATAAAGAGTGTTTCATCGTATGTAAAATCGCCCGAAAAGTCCATTGGTGGCATCAGAAAGTCATGAAATGCGATAATAAACTCACAAGAGACGTTTAATGAAATCCAAGATGGCGGTAAAATATCGAGCAATCTGTATGCATGCACTTTTAACATCCAAGGATTGCCAACGTTGACAACCTCACAGCTTCAGAGGTTATGTATTTATTTACGTTGTGATTGGGTCTGATCGATATTGTGAGGTTGGCTATACTTGGATGTTCGTGGTGCATGCATACAGGTTGCTCAATATTTTACCGCCATCTTGGATTTCAGTTAAATACCTCTTGTGAGTTTGTTATTGCATTTTATGACTTTCTGGCGCCACCAGTGGACTTTTCAGGTGATTTTACATTAGATTAAACACTCTTAATAGTTGTAGCAAAAGTTTGCAACAGACCCATTCATCATGTTAACCGTTGGAAAATTCTGCTGACCTACGGTTAGCTATCAGACCTGTTTTGTTTATTGATATGAGGTACATGTTTTTCAACTTTAGCCTGTGGTTATAAGCCTTCAAAGTTGAATTCTCAAAAAGTGACCAGTGACTCTATCTATTGAGTCAGCGAACCCCTTTTCAGGCGGATGAGGAACCACCAATACCTTGTTGTTAGAGATGACTCGATCTGTGGGAAAAACATCGCTGCCCCTAGAAAGATGTAATTTAATCATTAAGTTGAATTTTAATGATGCCTGAACTCGCTGCCTAGTATTCTAGAGCAATGGATGCCTTTAATTTGCTTTAAACACTTCGATTCTTCCGTTTTTTTCCGGATAGTTCTTTAATATCCATAATCTTTTGACTTGTTCACAGATTATATCGATGAGGTACTGCAGGAAGCAGAGGGCAATGAAGAAAATTCAAAAGACGAGTGGGAAAATGGAATAACATTCACAGCAAATCCATCTCGTAAGTGTATCATAATAAACAAAGCTTTATCATAATACCATACTAAACCATAAAAAATAAAGCATAAAAAACCAGGTTTTTGGCTTTACCATTGTACTCAGAATGTCAATCAGTGACGGTTCGTGCAACTTGGCAACAATGCAACTTTTCCATATAAATGCATGCAAAACATTCGATTCTCTAGGAGCTTGGCAGTCTCCATAGACATCGATTTTTTCAACTAAGTTTAAAGGGAAAATTGTACGGGCCGCCACTGATTTATTTATATGAGTGTCGCGCCATTTCAGCAGAAGGGAACTTATAGTCGGAAAAAATAATAAAAAAGGTCCAAAATGGTAAATTCTTTGTATAACAGTAATACAGTATGATCCGTTAGAGACCACCACAATGTGCCTTGATACTTGATAGTCTTCCTAAAATGAGTTTTTAAGTCCCCTAAAAATGGACAAAAACTGCTCTCATGTTATGCACAAAATGCGTTCAATTTAGCCCTACAAGTCCTCAAAAGAAATCTAAGAAGCCCCGAAATCAGTTTTTTTTTTTTTTTTTTTTTTTTTAATTGCATAGTTCAATTTGGAGAAAAATGAGGGAGTATAGACTGTCGTCTACTAATTAAGTTGTTAACTTCAAATCCTCGTAACTATTTTTTTCTGAGAGCAAAGCAAAATTTCACCAACTATCATCATTAAACAGTAAACTACGTAATAAGTACTCTATAGAGGTAGTTTCAGAAGTGTATGTAGGCGGACCAAAACCATAATCTTTGGCGAATTTTCAACTTTTATTCCTTCAAATCAATACCGAATTTGCCCCTGACTTTATTCTTTTGTGTTTAAAGTTTTCCTCATTGAAAAGTGAACACTCAATTTCATTTTTATTCATTTTCATCGAGTAATATCAGAAATAATGTTGAAAAATTCCAAAGATTATCGGTCTAGGTCCGCCTACATTTCTGAAACTACCTCTAGCAACCAATTGTTGAATCTCGTGGGAATTCAGAACATTTTTAACATTCTTTTTTCCCCTTTTTATCTTTTTTTTGCTTTAGATGAGTTGCCTTTCGAATTGAATAGTGCTGCGAAGAAATTAGCGAGAGAATTTACAAATGGCCGTAAGTATTCTTCTAATAAAATTGTCATTGTGTCATTGTTTTGATTATTTATTCCTTTTTTTCCGAGTGCGAATCTCGCGCAATTGATTTCACTCGCTCAATTAGACATCAACATTCAATAATTTTGATGGATGTAATTTCCATAACGCAATTTCGCGAAACTTTAAATTATTCTATGAAATCTTCGCCGTTCCCTTCTTCCTTTCCTTCCTTAGAAAACCGCGGAATCGTATGACAGTATAAAAATGGAGGATATACAAATAACCTTTCTGCACAGTGGCGTACGCAGGGGGGGGGGCTAAGGGGGCTAAAGCCCCCCCAGACCTCCGATTTTTGGGGGTGGAGGGGAAGGGGGGAACAATTTTCAGTCAAACGCTCATCAGTGCGAGCCCCTCCCAAGAAAAATCCTGCGTACGCCACTGTTTCTGCATCTATTCTATTTTGAAAAACATTTGTATAATTTCAGACTTATTTAGAAGTAACTGTCTCTTACGAATGCTATACTCCTTTTTAGGCGTGCGACGTTGTCGCCAGTATGCACTATGCAACCTCTTTTTTGAAAACAAAAAAGTGAAAAAACCCCCAAAAAAAACAAACAAAAAACCTCTTGTTTTAGAAGTATAAGTAGAAGTAAAAGACTTATTTAGAAGTATGACTGTCTCTTACGAATGTTACACTCCTTTTTAGGCGTGCGACGTAGTCGCCAGTATGAAACCTATCTTCTCACCTCTTTTTTGAAAACAAAAAACCGAAAAGACAAAAAAAAAAAAAAAAAAAAAAACCTCTTAACTCTTTTTCTACCGGGTTACGAAGACAAATCTCCCTACTCGCTCAAATTACCCCTTCAACGACCAGGTTAATTCAAAATAACGCCCCTGATTCGTTTATTAAGAGAAGGTAGTTGACTATTCGTACTCGAGAAAGCTGGAATTGCCTATACGAAAAATTGAAGGCGCCCGACGACATTTTATTTCGTAAGTGTTTAATCGAGAATTACTTTTATCCGGAATGAAGACCCGAACGGCGAACAATATGAAATAGACTTGAGAAGAAAAACGAGAATACTCGGGCTTGGCCCATATGCGGTTAAGTAGATACGTAAATATTCCCACTCTGCGGTGTTCATTTTGTCTACCCTCTAAATTGAAGGTGCTTTACGCAACATTTTTTTTCTCCAATGTCAACAACTTGGAGAGCTGCTTTTGTCAATACGAAATTGAATTCGTCTCTGGAAGAAGGGCCTATGAAACAACGGGTGAGCTCTACCCGAGAATTCAGCATTGTGAGCGAATGGGGGCTTTAGCTGAAGAACGCACCTGTGGTTTCATAGGCCCTTCTTCCAGAGACGGCTTTACTTGTGATGTTGTGAAGCAGATCTATAGTAATAGAAACGAGTGTTCTGTGTGGTATTGAAAGGGTTAAAAGTTAATTGAATTTTTGAAATTAATTGATCTGATTTCCTGTAATGGGGCAATTGCAGGGGTCTGAAATTTGATTTTTATAAAGAAAATCATAGTACTTGATGAGCTGAGAACAATGGTGCCTTTGGTTTTTTTCCAAGTGTCCCGGTTTTGGAGATACACTTGTTTAAAGTGGTAGAAAATCGTGTGCATAGTGACGTCACTACGCGGAATTCCCATTTAAAACAATGTATTTTGGGCTAAAATCTCATCTCCGGAACAACGGGACTAAATTAGAAACCGAAGGCACCTTTGTTCTCAGCGCATCAAGTATACTTTCATTTTCTTCATAAAAAGCGCAACATTTCAGACCCTTGCAACTGCCCCATTCAGCCAAAATCTACGATCATATACTACTTATTATATGAATGTTTAATTTATAAAATAGTAAACGTTTCATGGAACTTTGAATGTAAAAAAGAATGCCTTGTTTTGTGGCGAACGTTTTAAATTGATGGATATAGTCATTTTCAAGGAAAGCTTGAGATCAAAGGCCATGCCACCCGCTGCCATTTTGTTTTGCTGGGATGGAAAACAGGGCAACTGTTTTCTATTTTTGTAACTCTGAAACTTTTTAATGCATCCCTTCCCCTAAACCCTTCCATACGCACACGAGCCCCAATCTGCGCTGTTTAACAAATATCAGATGCGGATGTCCAACTTTAAGCTTTGAATAATTTAATGCTTTTGTTGATGTAAAGGAATGACGCACAGTTCGAAGAAGTAAATGACATTGTGTTGAGGTATGGTAGGTAGAAAAAGAACCCGCATAAAACAGTGGCGATCTACTGAGCGGGGTTAAGAGAAATTTGTCAGAACTGTCCGTTTGTCCATTTAAACCCATTAAAAAGTTAGAATATCACAGAATACGATACAATCAAAACGGGCGGAGGAAGTTTAAACTCATTTTGAGATATTTTTTTCTTCGGGTATCTTTGGGTCAGCCATTTTGGAAATTTTGGACAGTTGCAAGCGTTGAAAATTGTGCGTTCTTTATAATGAAAATGAAATTACTCGACGAGCTGAGAACAAATTTACAAACAAAGGTGCTTTTTGATTTTTGCTAAAGTGTCCCGGCGGTCTCGGATCAGATCGTGCAAATTCACGAACATTTTTGTGTGTTGTGACGTCACAACAAGGAATTTCCATTTTAAACAATACATTTTGGGGCCAAAATTACATCTGTAAAATTTTGAAGCCTAGCCTAGCTAGAAACCAAAGGCATCTTTATTCCAGCTCACAAAGTACGAACTTTCATTTGCTTTATAGTCCGAAAAAAGTCAGACCCTTGCAACTAAACTGCCCCATTCCAATTTTCCTCACACGACTCGGCAACTCTACTTGAGTATTTTTTAAACCAAGCCACAAATTGTCAAGCCGTGTAACTTCGACTGTCCGGACACTCGATTATCCGGACAGAGGGTCCGGAAACGTTTTCAAAACTTAAACGAGAGAAACCGAGGAAAACAAAACCGGGCCGTGATCGGGAAATACGTCTCGAACGGTCGTAGTTACTTCATCTATAGATCTAGAGTTGAAAATGTCGGGCAAAAGAAATAAGAGAACAGTATTACAAAAGATTATATCGGCATGAAAATGAAACGATAAATCCGTCCAAAAGATGATAGATTCGTTCTTCAAAAGAAACAATCAAGGTAATATGCAAGTTAGTTCGATTGTAAATACATTATATTGTATGTAGAAATGTATGTTCCCGTTAATACAGCCCTAATAGTGCAAATTTCGCTGATTAACTATAGCGCATTTTTCACGTCATCCGATCCTCGGAATTTGATTATCCGGATATTTCGGTATCCGGATGCTGCCCTGTCCCGATCCGTCCGGATAATCGAGGTTACACTGTAGATCTCAAGTCTCTGAATAGCTCCTGAAATATTTTTCTCGGACAACCCCCGAACGGCAACGTCCCACTTCATCTCATGATAGCATCCTTGCTGTGTCAGATAACCTGTGTTTTATTATCAATCGTAATCGCGCGATGCAATGGCGTGAGTGTCGAAGACAAGAGGAAACATAAAAATAAATGTTTTTCATCGGAAATAGCCAATTCCTTACATACAACCCTTATTATACGTGAAATGTATACGCTGAGCGATAGAAACCATGGTCTGCAGTATCATTTCAAATAAGTTATAAGCTTCTTCATAGTGCAGAAGGGTTGACGTTTCATCGGTTGATTTCTTCGGAAATCGTGTATGTCATTAAAATGATGCATATATAGATGTGATTATAACGATCACCGATTATGCGTATATTAACGATGAATGAAACTAATTAGTTTCATTTATCGATGCATTATAAGGAAATTTTATTTAGTGACTGGTTTCGGTTACGGTTTGTTCACTTACTAACTCCATAATATGCTCGATTATTTGTTTAATATTTGTTGGTTATGTTTTGTAAGTAATTTTTACACTATTTAACATCATTACATCAGTGGCGTAGCGTGCAATTTGGCAACGTTGTACGTTGTCCATTTAAACCCACGTAAAATATCGAATGCGAAGGTGTTCTTTGAACACCCAATACTTCGATATTTTTCATGAGTTTAAATGGAAGAACTGCAACGTTGCCAAATTGCATGCTACGCCACTGCATTCCATAACATATTCATAGTAGACAAGTATTTACAATATATTACAAATTGAAATTTGTCTATTCACAGATTATCGTGACTGGGTTACGAATTTGTAACCTACCTCGCTAGGTAGATAGGTTTCAAAAACCGTAACCTGGTCTCGAAATTCGAAACCAAAGATGGCGGAAACGCTTTTGTTTGTCCAGCAGGAAAAGAACGTAGTCCGATTACTAAATAAAATGTGCGTAATGGGTGAGATCCGCGTGTTTGACCGCAAGATAGAATCGAAACGTTTCAACAATTTCAATCTATCGAAAAAGTTCCCTTTTTCTATAGTATTATTGATTATAGAATCAAAATTGAAAAAAACAGTAAAGCTTCCATCGATCAAAGTTGCAAAATTTTCGATCGATCGAAACCTCGAAATTTCGAAATTCTCGAGAAATACATTCTGGTGACCGAATTAGAAATTTCAATCATGTCCATGATTCAAGAGAAGAAATACACGTACCTCACCAAAAGAGACTGTTTTAGTAGAGCGATATATCGTATCGATTGCCGTCCGAGGGCCTCTGGTTCCAAACAAACTCTGGTTCAATGTAATTTCCCCATAAGCGAACTTTTAAACGGAAATTTAGGGTATTAAATCAAACAATTAATGCGACCTTGTTGCGATTATGAATTCTACGTCCTCGAAAATGCTTAATTTTGCCTGGTTCCTTGACTAAAACTGCCGGAATCAATAAGATATTACAGATCAAATGTTGCATTTGTAGGTTAGAATCGCCCGAAATCCCGCCAATTCCACAACAACAACAATAACATTTGGGTGATTCCAACCTCCAAACGCATCAATTATCTGTAATATCTTGTTGATTCCGGCAGTTTTACGGGTGGAACCAGGCAAAATTAAGCATTTTCGAGGACGGAGAATTCATAATCGCAAAAAGGTCGCATAAATTGTTTGATTTAATACCCTGAATTTCCGTTCAAAAATCCGCTTATGGGGAAATTACATTGAACCAGAGTTTGTTTGGAACCAGAGGCCCTCGGACGGCAATCGATACGATATATCGCTCTACTAAAACAGTCTAGTACGATTTTATCGAGTTTGTGACCTGTAGCAGCTGCTCTTATTACCCCAAATCTTCTTATATTTTAGCTAAATGTAGGAAGAACAAAGATTAACCTTTACTCCTTAAATAAGCTCTTCAGCGCAGAGAGTTTCGGAGAAACAGGGTTTTGCATTTATACTTATACGATTCAAATGATAATGCCATGGCGGGAGTTTATAGATAGCATGAGTGTCTCATGAGAAAGGAATCGTTCCCCCCTTCTCCTATGTGGAGAAGAGTAGAGTGCACGGAAAGCAGAGTTCCTTAACTCAGTCCTTCAATTAATTGTAGTGATACTTACTCAGCTCATCTGCAGCCGTTTTATTGACTCAACGAGGGATCTCAGGCTTTTGTTTTCTGTATACACGTTCTCATTATTTTGAATCAAAGAGTATAATTCCTTGCAAGATAATAAGTCTCTTTCAAACTTCTGCTGCTTATTGTGGAGGAACTGCTCCTATATTAAATCGAGTGAAAATCACATGAAATGCATTATCACAGAATAATACAATCAGAACGGAAACTCCCATAAGATCCAATGGAAGCAAGTTTGGAATTTAATGGCACCAATAGACAACGCTGTGGTCCTATATCCCAACATGGCGGACGTGTGTGATTTGTGTTGAAACTCATTTATTTCTGTTAATTCTGGAAAGAATCTTAAGTTTCCGCCCTCACTTTTATTCTTTTGGCATTTCAGAACGAAAATTTCGCGGATCATGTCCTATATTTTTTTATTCGCGCGCGAATGCAGATGTAAACATCCTATATCCCAACATGGCGGACGCGAAACCACTTTGCTTCAAAATCCGACGGAGTTTCCGTTCTGATTGTATTATTCTGTGGCATTAATAAGTCTCAAAATCCACTCATGAACCCACAAAAAGCGTTTTAAGACAAATCCAAAATGGCGGTCAAATAATTGCGGGTCACAATGAGGGAGTCCCATCTAATTCCAGCTTTCGAAACCATGAACCACTTTTCTGAGTATACAGAGTTGCGATTAGACGGGACTTCCCCCGTTTGTGACCCACTCATTTGACCGCCATCTTGGAATTTCGTTGAGCGCATTTATTCAGTTTGTGAGTGGATTTTGGAACTGTTCTGATGCTCTCAACGTGATATATTCAAGTGACTTTATACCACAACAGACCCTATCTAAAAGTACAGCTACATATAAAGTTTGCAACAGACCCATTGAATTATTCGAATTAACGGATGTATGAGGATTATAATCATTCTGCGAATGAGTTAAATCACTCGTTTTGGCAGGGCTTACCGTCTTCAACTTTTCAATCTCAGAAGTAATAATCGAAGGCTGAATCAAAAAGAGTTTTTGGTCGGTCTATCTATCACACAGGCTCTCAAACTTTTCCTGATCACGAACTTCCGAGTTGAAGATCTCCCTTTTTAGGCTCGTCTGACTCGCGGAAGCTATACTTGAGTTCGTCTCAGAAGTGTAGGCGCACCAAAACCGATAATCTTTGGTGAATTTTCAATTTTTTATTCCTTCAATTCAAAATAAAACTTGTCTTTGACTCTGAAATGTTGCTGTTAAAGCGTTCCTCAATGAAAAGCAGAAGCCATGCCAAAGCTCAAATTCATTTTCACTTTGTGAGATGAGAAATAATGTTGGAAAGCTCCTAGGATTATCGCGGTCTAGGTGCGCCTACACCGCTGAAACGACCTCTAACAAAGGTTATATAGTGGGGATCAACGAGCTATAGCGATAGTTAGGATTTGTGGGACGTTTTGTTGAGACAGCACGGAGACAGCCATGATCAAAATCTCTTACGGACGTTTTTTACACAGGCTCAATGAGCTATAACTTTAGAGTGGCAGCGGACTGGTTCACCTTGTGCCACACAGGGTAGAAGGAATTCCGGGAAAAAGCGGAATTCGGACGGCAGATTCCAAGGTTTGAGGTTAAATTTTGTAGGTCGTTCGGAATTTGGCGGGAATTTGGACGGCAGATTCCAAGGTTTGAGGTTACATTTTGTAGGCCGTTTCCGGCGATGCCCGAGTTTGTTTACGAAACGACCGGAAACAACCTACAAAACTTAACCTCAAAATCGATTTTTACGGCAAGATGGCGGCGCCCTAGGTGACAACAATGAACCAGCGGAACGTTCCTTGATGTGCCACTCTAAAGTTATAGCTCATTGCACAGGCTCGGTTTGTTTGCCTCACTTTTTTTAACCTTTACATAAAAAAAAAAAAAAAAAATAAAAGAAAAAAAAATTAAAAAAAAAAAAAAAAAATGACAAATATACGTTTGAAATTGGTTATATAAACGAAAGTGCGAGTGTTTTAAAGTGGCTATCTGGACAAAGAAATCGAAATAACTATTTCTTCTGGAAGGATTTGTACGAGAAAGAAATTGACACGTAACAGAAATATGCAAACTTTTCTCACCTGTATAGTTATGTATATTAGAATGGGTCTGTTGCGTACTTTTGCTACATCAATGTAACTCATTGTTTCTAAAGTAAAATTCGGCGAAAATAACGATGCGCACATTAAAAACTTTCAAAATCCACTCATTAACTCAGAAAAGACCTTCCATTTCAAACAACCCGCGCTACACTAGACACTATATCACCGACTTATAACTACATAGATGGAGCCATCTCGTTTATGTAAACATGAACAGAACTTACAAACATGGAATTTTTCGTTAAGATGCGTACTTTTCTTATATTATTTTGTAATCTTTGATAAACCGAAAAGACCAGACAGTAAATGCAGCCAATAGTTCATGTATTTAGAAGGGAATGCCATCATTTTGTGGTTATGATGTTGTTTACTTATGCTCGGTGGTTCCGTCTATGTAGGAGGTACAAGTAGTGTCTAGTGTAACGCGGGCTGTTTGAAATTGCGAAGTGATTTCCTGAGTTAATGAGTGAATTTTTAACGTTTTTAATGTGCTCATCATCGTTATTTTCGCCAAATTTAATATAAGGATCAAGGTTCTATATTGTTGTTGCAAAAGTATGCAACAGACCCATTCTCTTCTATACTTCTACTAATTGATAAAATTATGTGTGCCTTCCATACTTATATTGAATGTATCCTTCTTTGACAGCGTCTGGTGGTGATTCGAGTCGCGTGACGACACCAACTGCCCTGGAGAAAATGCTGCCTTGGAAACGCGGAGACAATGTTGGAGAAGTGGATACGGGACCACTAAAACAAAACGAATTCCCCGCATGGTGCTCAAATAAAGAATATCTTGCTTACAGCTCGCCCTCTGCAACTTTTCTCGGTAGGAAGATTATTACTGACCTTTAATTCGATTCCAGCTGCAAAGCTTGTCTAGATTTCAGTCCGACGGATAGCGCCACTAGTCGCTTTTAAGAAAAGTCGTATTTTCGGCGTTTTTTGAAAACAATTAAAAATCGCAAAATCCATGAACGCCGTCAGCACATGCGAAATTTTTTATAGACTTTTGATCCCAAAAGCGAGAAAAATTGGTTGAGATGTAAAGCTGTAAATTATGAAATTCATTTCGCTACAAGCTTAATAAGTGCGAGTGATAGAATGTCTATCTGCCCTATTCGCACTCATTGAAGCTTGTGGAAATTTTCGGCTTTCATATTGAGAATTTTAGCTGGAAACTAACAAGATATCTTCCTGAGATGTGACTGCAGGTGCTGACGTTCTTCAAATGTGTACTTTTGACGTAAATTCATTAATTTCAGCCAAAAAATGTAAGACTTTTAGCTGACGTCGAACACTGGATCGAAACGAATTTTTTCGGACACGAAAATATGTTCGTTTACTTATTTTCGTCAAAAAGCATTTCAGTGTTGAAAAATTTTCCCCAGTGAAAGGACGTTAATTGGTTCATTTTAAGCTCCCATATGAATGATTTCTCACATTCATTAGTTATATCTTGAAATTTATTGTTCATACTCGTATCATCTTGATTTTTATTCGTAAAATGATGTCCGGAAAATGTTATGTCTCAATCCACTGGGCGCTAGGAAATTTCAGGGAGAAGGCATAATTGAAACATTTACAGCTAACAAAACGGAGTATAATGCCACGACGAAACTCGTAAAAGACGTTGAATTCTGCAAATGTTAATAACAGACTGTGAGGTGAATAAGCCATTGAAACCATTTAGCTTTTTACGTATCTTTAATGTCATGAAATATCGCGACCTACGGCCAGCGGTGGCCTCTCCTAAGAAGATAATTTTTCGCGTTTTCTAAGAAGATTTGGAAAAATTCCGGATCTGGGACCTAGAACCCTTCCCTTGACTATTTTTAGATCTCTGAAAGTCGCACCTTTCTCGAACAATTTCTAACTAAAAAGTGGCAGAACGGTGCCCTAATTTGACATTAGAAAAGCTGCACAAAACTCCAATGTTTAATTCAGTTTATGAAACGTCATTGTCTAAATTTCCTAAAAACCGGTGGCTATCACCGAAATATTTATTCGTCTGGCAGTTTTAAATTATTTAATGATATTTCACTTCCATGAAACTTCCCGTTGTCAACAAGAAGTCCTAGAGTGTGGAATTTATTTGCGGAAAACACGGTGATACCATTAAAAAGTTATTTACTTACCGCAGTTCAAACACAAACAGCCTGTAAAGGTTTAAGTCGCATAATGCTTTTTATAAGAAGCAGGAGGAGAGGAACTCTTCAACGCTGCGAACGAGAGCGTGCGACTGTGCGAGAAAATACCGTTCTCACTCAAGTACGTGGGATAGTTAACTGTTCCTACTTGGTGGAGTTGGTTTTGCATATATCAGAAATTGAAGGCGATAAAAATGGTTATTTGAGAAGACTTTATCGTCCTTATCAAGTCTCCGTGGGCAGCGAAGTTTTTACGAGTAATCGAATGAAACATTTTATTGCATCCGTTAAAAGCAAATTTCTCCTCAGCAATACAGATTATCTTAAAGGTCATATTATTTTTTATTTTTATTTTTTTCCCAAATAGGAGGCATATATCTTGACATGAAGGGAGTCTAATTTCATCTGTCAAAGCGCATATCACACTCAGAGACGTTGCGTGCAATCGTTGCTTTTTGTCCAATAGCTTAAGCTCATTTAAAACCTCGATTTGAGGAAGTGCAGTGTGCACCGCGAAATTTCGACCCTTTCCATGTGTTTAAATGCACGAAACACGATCTGTTACCAAATTGTACACGACGTTGACGCCTCTGATTGCACTTACTCAGTTCTGTATATCATTCTGTACAACCAGCGAAGCAATAAATTTACTTTCTACCTATTCGGCATAAGGTGATGGTTATAATGAGATATGTCAAAGACCAAAACGTAATCACGGGATCAAATCTAGTTTGCACCGCATAAAAGAATTTCGACTGGTTGTGAGATAACCAAACCGGTTCGAAGCGTGCACAATTGAGTGTACATCGGGCAGTTAGACGCAAGCTTTTTACATATTTTCAGGAAAACCTCTGCTGCATTGTTTTGATTCTGTTACTCACCACTTTGACTTTCGATAATGCCTTGTAAACTTTAAAAAGTCCTATTGGAGCAATATTCTTTGCATATCTGAGTC
This sequence comes from Trialeurodes vaporariorum, assembly GCA_011764245.1. Lineage (NCBI taxonomy): Eukaryota > Metazoa > Arthropoda > Insecta > Hemiptera > Aleyrodidae > Trialeurodes > Trialeurodes vaporariorum. The sequence goes on along the minus strand of VMOF01000388.1, from coordinate 23,441,990 downwards.
ACAAATATTTTGTACCTTCGGAGTGGTGTGCCGTGGATATGAAATTAATTAAGGCAGGCGATACGTACCTATACTGATGTTGCTATGAAGAGTATTCGAATAGACTCTTCTTTTCCTGTAAAATCTTGATGTTGTCTACTTCCTATGCGCAGAATTTATTCGAATGGCAGAGAAATTAGGTATCGGAAATTAGTATAGGTTATAACCTGGTATCACTGTAACAAATTCAGAAAATCTTGGGGGCAGGCAGTGCCTGTCTTGCCTGATGTAAAAACCAGGAAAAATAACGAAAATTACCTTAAAAAAGTACACGGAAAAAAAAAGATTAGTGAAAATAACCATACGGATACCTGATTTTGGCACCTGCTAGATGTTATGGTAAACTTGACCAGAAGTATGGTACATTTACCGATATTTTGAGTAAATTCGACATAGAATCAGGTAACATCACCTAGTACCTAGTCAAAACATAGTATACTTCTGGTTAACATTACCATAACATCTAGCAGGTACCAAAATCAGGTATCCGTATGGTTATTTTCACCGTAGTTTTTTTTCCGTGTATAAAATTCAGTAATGAACTCAGTAAACAGCTTTAACGGCAAGATCCTAATGGCGGAGCAACGCAGGTATCATGGGAGATTCCTGTCTAATTTGTTACTTTCACTACGGAAACACTAAGACATGTCTCAAATTAGTTAGGAATCTCCTAATGATACCTGCGAGTAAATTTTGTGTTTTTTCAGTATGCTCAATCGTCATTTTCACAGGTTTTTATGCAAGAAATAACTGTTCAATCTCACCTGTAGCAAAAGTTTGCAAGAGCCCCATTAACGGAGTCGTATCTGAATCGAGCAAATCGAGAAATCTCACAAGTTCATGGAATTAAACTCTCGGAAAATTAACTATTTACAAATTCCGAAACTTAATTCTCTGCGGTTTTTCTACTAAATCAAAACTTTGAAACCGCGTCACAAGTAGATGAGTGTAAAAGGGTTTTATTTATTTATTGTCCTCTTTTAGAGAGCAATTTCATCTACCAGGAACCCTTTTCCATTGATGACACAATGGGGCAGTTGCAAGGGTCTGAAATATTGTGTTTTTTATGAAGAAAATGGAAGTACTTGATGAGCTGAGAACAAAGATGCCTTTGGTTTCTAATTAAGTCCCATTTTTCCGGAGATGAGATTTTGGCCCAAAATACATTGTTTTAAATGGGAATTCTGCGTAGTGACGTCACTACACACACGATTTTTTGTAACTTTACACGTGTGTATCTCCAAAACCAAGACACTTACGAAAAAACCAATGGCACCATTGTTCTCAGCTTATCAAGTACTATCATTTTCTGTATAAAAACTACAACATTTCAGACCCTTGCAACTGCCCCATTTCGCGGAACAGTAGACCCAAGCAGTTTCCTCGAATATAATACCTATACGGCTCACTCATTGCTTTTTTATTCGTATTCAAGCTGATGCATATAAAATATTTGATTTGTTTCCATTCGACAGGCCTCTTTCGACGAGAGAGTAGCACCGGTCATAACTCGCAGAGCTCTCTAAATCAAGACGGATCCGCCCCTAACTCCCCGTCATCTGTTCTTCTAATCGAAGAAGGAGGGAATTCCGCAGCAATTCTCATAAGTCCAAATAAGAACAGACGGGTAATCACACCACGGAGAGGATCCATGATGGAGCTAAGTCCTGATACGATACCGGAAGAGGAACTTCTTACAGGTGTGTATTTATTAGTCTTTAATTTGCGCAGTTGAGGCAATGGGTCTGTTGCGTACTTTTGCTACATCAATATAACTCATTGTTTCTAACGTAAAATTCGGCGAAAATAACGATGCGCACAGTAAAAACTTTCGAAATCCAGTCATTAACTCAGAAAATAACTTCCATTTCAAGCAATCCGCGCTACACTATAGACACTATATCACCGACTTATAACCACATAGATGGAACCATCTCGTTTATGTAAACATGAACAGAACTTACAATCATTGGAATGTTTCGTTTAGATGCGTACATTTCTTATATTATTTGTAATCTTTGACAGGGGCGCCATTTCAGATTTTCCTTGGGGGGGGGGGGGGCAAGGCCCTCCAAAAATTTGGATGACCTTTTTTTTTTTTTTTTTTTTTTTGCCCGTGCATCTTGAAAAAATCTGCCCATCTCTCTGACTTGTTTGGGGGGGGGCCTCCAAAAGTTTAGTTTGGATGACCTTTTTTTTTTTTTGCTGTGCATCTTCAAAAAAATCCCTCTAACTTGTTTTTTTGGCCACTTTGAAAATCCTTGGGGGGGGGGGCAATTGCCCCCCCTGCCCTCCCCCAAATGGCGCCACTGATCTTTGATAATCCGAAAAGATCATCAGACAGCAAATGCAGCTTCTATTGTACGTATTAAAAAAGAAAGTCCTTCATTTTGTAGTTACGATGTTGTTTACTTATGCACAGTGGTTCCGTCTATGTAGTAGTATACCGGTGCAAATAGTGTCTAGTGTAGCGCGGGCTGTTTGAAATTGAAGTGATTTCCTGAGTTGATGAGTTGATTTTGGACATTTTTAATGTGCGCATCGTTATTTTCGCCGAATATTACATAAGAATCACGGTTCTATATTGTCGTAGCAAAAGTATGCAACAGCCCCATTTCCGGAGTAAGGGTCTATAAAACCAACATGTGTGTACTCCTTCTGGAAAATCAGCATTGTGATTGAATATAGTTTTTTTTTCGTCTGATGAGCGATTTTGTTCATCGTATTTTTTAAGTTTGTTACAGGAGTTTTTATGCTAGTTTCACGTGGTTTTACTCAAGAATCGACCCTCCGCAACGCTGCACAGTGCAGTGAGAAAAAAGCCCCAAAATCGCTTCAGGCAGCTTTGCTCGGCAAATTATAGAGTTATTTAAAAACTGAAGAAAAAAACACATTTTTATTTTGTGGATAGGTAGAGATTGTTTTTTCAAGTTCTAACGTACCTCAATTTTTGACCGAGAAATGCTGCCCCTGAGAAAAATTAATCAGGGCAGGGTTTCTCGGTCAAAAATTAAGTTTTGTCAAAATTTGAAAAGGCAATCTCTTCCTTTCCACAAAAGAAAAGTGTGTTTTTTTCCATTTTTTAAATGTCTCGATAACTTACCAAGTAAAGCTGCCTAAAGCAATTTTGGAGCGTTTTTCTCACTGCACTGTGCGCTGTAGTAAAAGTTTGCAACAGAACCATGAAGAAAATGCAAGAGGTTTAAGGTCTTATTCGAATCTTTCATTAAATGATGCGAAGATCACGAGGTCAGTCGTGTAAATCGCTCTAAATGTAAGCGCGCTCTAGCCCTGTAGAGTCCTACACCAAAATGTAAACACGAGCTACTGGGTCGTTGACCTAGTTTCGCGAATCCTCTGCCTTGCGTCTATCTCGAAAAGAATGCGCAAAACGCAACTTCCGCGGGTAGCGCTTGATAGATACGCGGAGACAAAACGCGCCTTGCCGAGCCGCGGCCGCTTATCAGTACTACGGAGAGGAGAGCAGGTGGGTCCTTAATAAAAGGCGGCGGGCGCAGCCGGCGCTGCAAGGAATAGAAGGACGAGGAAGCTATCGCTCACGCGCACACAGTTACACACAGACACACACACTTACTACTGACTTTTTGCTCCCCAGCACAGTGGATGTTCATTTATTTACCGCGAGAAAGCGCAAATTTTTAGTTCACCATTGGAACCAGCCTAAAAAAGGCTACTCCATCTCGAGGCAATTTAATGGGGCAGTTGCAAGGGTCCGAAATGATGTGTTTTTTATAAAGAAAATGAGAGTGCTTGATGAGCTGAGGACAAAGATGCCTTTGGTTTCTAATTTAGTCCCATAGTTTTGAAGTTGAGATTTTGGCCCAAAATGCATTGTTTTAAATGGGAATTCCGCGTAGGTCACTACGCACACCATTTTTTACAACTTTTTATGAGAGTATCTCCAAAACCGGTACGTTTAGTAAAAAAGCAATGGCACCATTGTTCTCAGCTCATCAAGTACTATCAGTTTCTTGATAAAAATCACAACATTTCAGACCCTTGCAACTGCCCCATTGGCTCAACAAAACTTTCATTCGGACGCCTGAAAGGTTCCTAAAATTGGTCTGTTAGCATGCAACCTTTGGCGATTAAGGATAAAAAGAGGGGGAAGGAAGGGGGGAAGAGCGATAAAAATGAAAAAAGGGGTAACCGGAGGGGGGGGTGGCTAAAATCCAAAGTTCGCCCCTCCAGTTCGAGGGTTATATCCGCTTATGCGTGGAAGCATCAATATCATGCAAATTGGTCCAACATTTTGCTAGTGATTTATTTACGTCATGAAGCAGCATTTTCAAACGGCTACATCTTGGTTAATATCAATCGGATCGCAATGGTTTCGCGCTCGTTGAAATTGTTTCGGCATTTCTTACGTTACGGGAGCCGAAGAATAGGGCGAGGTGCCTCAAAAACCAACCCTTTTGGGTGAGAACTGTGGGCTCTCTATTTGTGCGAGCTAAAAAAGCGATGAGAGAGAGATAGATAGAGATAGAGAGAGAGAGAGAGAGAGAGAGAGAGAGAGAGAGAGAGAGAGAGAGAGAGAGAGAGAGAGAGAGAGAGAGAGAGAGAGAGAGAGAGAGAGGAGAGAGAGAGAGAGAGAGAGAGAGAGGAGAGAGAGAGAGAGAGAGAGAGAGAGAGAGTTAATCATAAATAAATGTACGTCACAAATTGTTATTCTATTTATTTGTTTTCTTGTGTGTTCCAGTGAGTGGTGGTGGATCGACCGCCTCCCTCTCCGAGCGATGGAGCCTTCGGCCTGTGAGTCGAGCCTCTCAAATCCGTCAACTCTCACTCCCGAGCACTCTCAACACATCTTCCTTCGACACCTCCTCTTCGACTGAGGAGGAGGAGGAGGAGGAAAAAGAGCCCAAACTTGAAGATTAACAATTATTAAACGAAAGTTTCTTCCAGCAGCTTGACGACGACCAAGATCTAAGTCACACTCCGCCGTCTAACCGTGGAGGTGGCAAAGGCGGAACCATGGTCTAAAATAAATTTATTCTCAATAGAATATGTAAATTTTGAATGTTCGAGCTTGTGATATTTAGTAATTCATAAACATTTTAAACTATGAATATAATGTTGACGAGTATGTAAGGTACGACTAGCAAAAAAAAAAAAAAACCCTCCAATAATCTCGAAGATTTTCTGGACACCATAGCAACAAATATCGTTTAGAGCCGATTTCTGCCATCCAAGCGTATTTTTTGATTAACCCTTTCAAAATCTCGCTCGATTAATACGTTTTCGCAACTTCCACAAATGGCAGTGAAAAAGCTACTCCGAATTGTCAACGTTGGCAAAGAAATGTGTCGTCGAGCGCACGGAGAAAAAAAGACTGGTATAATTTACCATCATGATAGCTGATTTTGACCTTAGCAAAAAATGATGGTAAATTTCGCCAGAATGATGGACAAAGAGAGGCTCTGTTGACTTTGCCCATCATGTCATTCTAGTGAAATTTACCATCATTTTTTGCCAAGGTCAAAATCAGCTATCATGGTGGTAAATTATACCAGTCTTTTTTCTCCGTGCGCCTTCAATTACAAGAACAGGCAAAATGAACACCGCGGAATACGAATATTTATCTACCTTTTTTTTGAGCGAGTTACGTACAGCTTTGATTTTCTCTCGATTCCTCGAACATTAGTAGAACGGTAACGCTCTGATGGTGGCAGCAACCGGAACTGATTCAACTAACTCTAATAAAATTAAAAAAAAATTGTGTCACTTGGTTGTTGTTTCGGACACCAAGTTGCGCAGACAGCGTTTGAAAATCTCAAAACGTGAAAATGTCTTTGAAAACCTTCGAGCATTCCGAAATTTTTTTTGCATATCTTTTTCTTTCGTCTGTCTCTTTCTTCTACATTTACTCAACTATTTTGATTAAAAACAACTGGATTTTACTTGTCGGTTACTCCCTAGATTGCGCGTAACTTTAGCTGGGATACGTGTTTGTCGGAGGTATCCATGCGGCGATAAAAAATATCGCAACTTGAAGATCAAAGGGAAGAAGAAACTACAAACTGTGAATGAAGAAAAAAATGTATTCCCCTTCCGAATGAAAAGAAAACTAATTTAACTTTCTCGACATACAGCCCTCCACAAAGGTCATACAGCTCATGTAAGATTTAATTTCAGAACAAACTTTCAGCGTCGCAGCCAAAAGAAGGAACTTTCGTTTTCACTGCAACTACACAGTACTCACGCTCAAAAAAGAAAAACATATGGGTGCTATCGCTATCTTAACAAACCCTCTATCAGATTTTCTAACCGGTATTTTATAATTTTTCACGGTGCCACTTATAATATAGCTTATTTACTATTTTTGAGGCTCGGATACTTCACCGATCTATCGATCGTAAAATCGATTAAAGTCACGGGAAATTTCTCACAATAAGTTTAGTTACCTATACAAGATCCACTTTGAGTGTCGCCCAGATAAAAGTAATCAACCTAAAGATCAACACAATTTGTATTCTAAAACCTGCAAAACCACCTAAATTTTATGTGATTAGACGACTTTTGAAATACAAATCATGTTTTACCCGGGTGATGACGCCTCGAGCTGAGATATTCCAACAGGCAACAGGTATTATTTATTTTAAATCTTGAAAGATAGCCCTTTTAATCGATGATTGATATTCATTCAAGCAAAGTACCCACTTACCTTCCGATTGGATGGTGCTCAAATTTAAAGTCATAACTTTATAGCTTCTTTTCGTTTGTTTCTGTTTTCTTAGCAGGCAATCTAATTCAGGTAAAATTAACGAGAGGATTTTAGAGTTTTTCAGTGCCACCGTCGTTTTTTCGCTGAATTTTACCCCGTTACCGATAGGTAGTTAGCTTCATTTTTCTGTAGATAAAGCTTGCAAGATCCCCATTAGATTATTCTGAGGTCTCGGTTTTTTGGCTCCTAATATCGATATCTACTTCAGAAAAACCTTTTGAAAACAATCGATTTTATGGAGATTTACAAGCCACAGCCACCGCATCTGCAACTGCGCTTAGTGGCGTCGCGTATAAACCAACAACACTGCAGTCCGTCTATTTAAACTCGAGTAAAATATCAAATCCAGGTAGCGCACCTCCAATAGACGCGACGGTTTTAGTATGATGACGTCATCCGGTTAAAAATTTCGTTGAGCGCTCCAAATTATCTCTCACTCTCACGTAACCTCTATGTACTCAGCACTGTCATCTCACTCTCATCGTTGAAATCGTGTATATAGAGACATTTTTGTGAGCATTTTTTTTTTTTGGCAGAAATGAATTCGTCGAGTCATTTCAATGCAGTTTTGATATTAAAGTCACTTTGGTAGTGCTGACAAAACCTTTGATTGAAAAATGACCCAGCAAAAGACCTTGGTTCAGCCAACTAAATCTTTGGTTCACCCATCAAAATCTCTTTAGGTAGGCATACAAACCCTTTTGTTAGCTCTACGAAAGTGTTTTGCTGGGTCATTTTTCAACCAAAGATTTCATCAGCGTATTTGGTATAGACCAAAGCGTATTTTTCTGGTTTTTTCTTTGTTGTCGTAAAACAAGGCCGTGTATACGAATTTTGACACTAGAATGAGATTACTATGCAGTATGCATTGCATGAGGGTCACAGGAGAGTATGAGAGAGAGATAGTTTCCAACAGTGATGGGCAAAAATAATTTTTTGAATAACCATGAATAATTAACTAAAATTATTCGCATTATTCTCATGTTATTTCTATTAGTGAATCAAAGTTTTTACACTACCAGTCATACATCTTATGACAGATGAATATGCTGGAATTGTCAAAACTTCGATTTAATTGCTAATAGGAATAACATGATAATAATGCGAATAATTTTAGTTAATCTTCCATGGTTATTCAAATTGAACCTCAAAATAATCGATACTTTTGCATACGCTGTAATGGGAGATCGACGATTTTTGATTGTTTGTTTGTGAGCCGCCACTGCACTGCTACCTGCCGATGCCCTCTCTATACACGCTCGCGTTTCTGTACCACGCACAATCGCTGTTCAAGGTCAAGACTGATTGGAGCTATAAACCTTCGTGCATTTTCATTTTTCAATTACTTCGGTCAAACGATATTAACCATGTAAGTACAAATTAGAAATACCCAAGGTATTAGAAGAAAACAATAATAGGTTATGTACTGAATCCGCGTTGATAATTCATAAAAATTATCTCATCTCTATACTTCACCCATCATTTTAATGGAAACCAGTTCAATTTTTTTCTCGTTTTAAGTTTAGGACCAGTTTAGAGAGTACTCAACAATTACTCAACATTCAACCTAGGGAGCTTGTTTTTCTCGCCCGCGAAAAAATCCTCAGATCGAAATTGCGCTCTCAAGAATTTTCTCAGCCATTTATATTTTAGCGAACGAGTCAGTATAAGCAATGTCATTGGTCGGACTTTGGACGAACAAGTATTTAATCTTTTTTAGTCTCCCCAAAATATTGAACAATTTTTGAAACACAGCTCGAACGGAAATGAATCTGAATGAAAATATGTGACTTTGGTTGATTACTTAGATATGACTTCGCAACGATATTCTTTTTCATTCGTGAAAATGTGTCAAAATAACTTCACAGAAAGAGAAGAAATAGAAATTATTGATTTTTAGTGGATTTTTGCCAATGGGGCTTTGCAAACTTTTGCTGTGAGCAAATGAATAGTCCATTCTGATGTAAAAAACCAGCAAAAATCACGAAAATCACACTATAAGAAAGTTTTAAATTCAGTAATAAACCTACATAACTATACATAAATGGCAAGATCGTAATGACAGTTCGACGCAGGTATCATGGGAGATTCCTATCTAATATGCCACTTATTCTGTGTAAACACAGAGGTATGTCCCAATTTAGATAGGAATCTCCCATTATACCTGCGTCAAACTGCCATTAAACTCAATTCTGAGGGTGAATTTCTTGAATTTTTAGTGTACTCAGCGTCATTTTTACGGGTTTATATGCGAGAATTAATTCTTCAATCCAGTGTAGAAAAAGTTCGCAAGAGCCCCATTAAGTAACTGTTTTCGTGCAATGAAGATATTATAGGGTTCAGTATGCAAGGGGTACAAGTGTCCTTTTATCTCATCTGTTTAGAAATATTTCGAAGCAGAAATTCAAGATACTTTTTTTGCACGATGAATTTCAACTTCAACACGCTGTAGCATGGTAACTGCGTACGTACAACGATTTTGCCAAAATTCTGTTACAAGTGAGTTTAAGATACATTTTAGGAACATGTTCAACTAGCAGGTCTTTTGAAAACTTTTGCTGCAGTTATATGGAATATTAATTTCTCTGGTTTAACTTAAAAGAAGAAAAAACTGATGAACTAACGAAGATTCAATGATGCCATATTTTGTATAATTATCCGATTTTTCGATTTGATTCAATGCACAAATTGGAAATTTATAGGAAAATCTGGCAACACTGCCAAGAATCTTCAAAATCCACTTGTAAAGTCGTAAATTCTTTTTTAAAATCCTCGAATTCAAACTAAACGGCGTGCCCGCAATTTCTATACCATCAAACACGCAACAACTGCCAGTCCGATACATTGTCACTGAACGTGAAACGGCGTGGAACGCAACTTCCCAAGTCGAGAGCTGTGTTGCTACATTTACGACTTTAGCGCCGTATATTCCCCATATGAATCATTATGCAAAATATACGGCTGTTTACCTGAAAATCGGACAGCTCTAGCTGATAGCGACAAAAGTTATTATAACAATTGTTTTTCGGTTATTTTATAACATCCTTGGTTTTTGGTTGCTTCTCGACTTGGGAAATTGCGTTACGTGCATCTATAGTGACTGATGATTATATGACAGTTGCTTTGTGTTGCGTTTGACGGTATAGAAATTGAGACCAAGCTGTTAGAATGAACGAATTTTAAAAGGCATCAACAGCATGTTGAACAAAGGTGGTCGACTAAAACTAAGCACCAATAAAGATCGCCTAAAATTGTTCCAATTGTTACCTAAACAAGGTGATTTATAACCAACAATTTTTGGTGATATATCACCTAATTTAGGTGTCAATTGGAACAATTTTAGGTGATCTTTGGTGCTCCGCAGTTTTACGAGTGAAGCAGGGGCAGAGTGTCCCCCTCCCAAAGAGAATTATGGAAACAAAAAAACGTTTAGTCCCACATCCCGAAATTTCCGAGAATTCATGGAGCAAATAGATAAAAAAGGTTTTTAAATACAGAAATGTGGTTTTTCCCCAAAAGCCTGGATTGTAAGAGGGAAATGATCATCAAGGACCTCGAAAGTCGGAGTTCTGTTAGATCAAATGCATGAGAAGTAGAGAGAGAGAGAGAGAGAGAGAGAGAGAGAGAGAGAGAGAGAGAGAGAGAGAGAGAGAGAGAGAGGAGAGAGAGAGAGAGAGAGAGAGAGAGAGAGAGAGAGAAAGAGAGAGAGAGAGAGAGAAAGTTACCCCTGGCAAGCAAGCCCCCCCCTCAGAAAAATTCCTAGTTCCGCATATGATTTTGAAGGTTCTTTGTGTGTTCATCTATGGTTGAGTTTCTTCGGATTAAATTACATGGGAATTAATTCACGCTCCATACTACTGTATCAAAAGCAGAGTGGTGTACGGTGATGGATATATGAAATGAAGACAGGCAATGCGTCCTGCGAGGAGCGTATAATTCAGAGACTCACTTGAAAGAGAAAAAAAAGAAAAATCTTGTTGTTCTCTGCCTCCTAAGCCCAAAATTAAGTCGAATGAAAAAAAAAGTTGGCTTACAGGCAATTGTGACAAACAAAAATATCGGGGTAGTACTTAGCTTGCTTGCTATACCTACCTCACGCCGCGGCCGCGCTGCCCCCCCCCCCCCGCCACTGAGCAAAAGTATATTATACTGAGTAAAAACGCTCAATTAGTGCAACTATAATTTACAAAAATTAGATTGTTGACCAATGATATCTATTTGGACCGTCAGGCGCCAATTGAAAAAATTCGCAAAATCAATAGTTTAAATAATTCCATTGTGATATTTTTTTTTACAGTTAAATAGGATCACGTGTAAATGAATGAGTCGATGTTAGCCCTTTTGGTCACCACTTCCCTTATCAGGAGACATGATAATCATGGAGTCTTTTTTTGGGTCGGGGGGGGAGGGGAGAGAGGATGACATACTTATAAAATTATACACATGAAAAAGTAATTTTCACCAGTAGGTAGTATCTGACAGTTATAAACTTTTATTTTATAACTCGTTACTGAAAAGGTTGATACATTGTAGTAGCGTTTTGACAACTTCTAGACACCTCTGTGCAACCTCTGCTGGTAAATACATATCAAAGAATTTAAAGCATGCAAAATTGTCCGATCGGTGCGTTTTGATGGAGTGAAGTTCAGTGGGGTAGCATGTAATATACTTAGGTAAGAATATACCTATCGTAAATTCGCAGTTTTTCCATTTAAACCTATACTCGAATGCAAAGTTTGGACTCTGAGGTGTTTCTTTTTAGCTCAAACTTGACTGCAGTTTGATCTTTCTAAGCTTTGTCCGGACGCTTAAAGCCGCGTTACAAGATTTAACGCGACACTATACTGGTGAAGTTACTTTGTTCCCCAGAATGTGAGCTTCAATTCATTTTTACAGAAGAGGCATATAAACATATTTCCAAAACCTTAGATTAAGGTGTCGCGTGTCCTGTATGGATGGAGATTTTAACAGTGGTGGCTCGTGCTACTTGGCAACAATGTCTTCACTCCATTTGATTGCATGTAAAACAATCGATTCGAAAGTGAAGCAGCGCTTCACCAGCAATCGATTCTTGGACTTAGATTCAAATGGGATGAAGACATTGTTGCCAAGTAGCACGAGCCGCCACTGGATTTTAATGTATTGGGTACTTGTATACTACTCCATTTTTTCATTCTTACAATTTTTCGGTAGGATCGTAGTCTCAGTCTCCCTTTATAATCGCTAAGAATTACCATTACCTAAATACCATTTATGAAACCTATAGGTAAAATTATCGATTTTTTAGGAGTTTAATTGCAACTCCTGAGGATCGATTTTTTCTATAGGTTTATATGGAAGAGATAAAGAATTTCACGAGCTGTTACTAAACGTAATACATCGCGGTTTATCAATTTTTCGTTTTAAAATTTTTTCAATACATATATATACCAATATTTCAATATTTCAATAAGTTGTCAAACTCTGATTCTAAATCGATGAATGTGAATAAATACTCAGCCGCAGTAACCGTAGCGTGTTGTTCTCTGCACGTTTACTTTCAACAGTCAAGTCAAAAGAGAGAAGTGTAATTTTTAGAATTTTTCTTAGTTTAAAGGAGAGCAAAAATATCTCTCAATTCTTGAAGCATAAGCGCTTGTCAAGTGACATCAAATTTTGAGCTGCAATTAGGGCGAGAGTATCAAACCGAAAGTCTAGGCTCTATACTCACTCAAATCTTCTTACGTATTTGATTTTAAACCCTTCTAGTTTCAGCTATCTCTATTTATGAAATTTGTCTATCATACCTCTATTCCATCTTGGGTCTTACATTCAAGAATCCTGGCTTTATGAATGTGTCCGCAATCTAGCGGAGACAACTTTGAATTAAACCTTTATCTCTACGTATCTCGACTTCCTAACAATTTAGTTTCTTATCAAATTATAAGTTTACTTTGTAAAAGAAAACGTACGCAATACCTACGATACCTACAATAATTAGTTGCAGAACTTGCAAATAATAATTTATAATTATATATAAATGAAGAGTTTCTGAAATTGTTAAACTTTTTAGACTGTCCGAACATTTCAGTTTGAAATTGTATCAAGTGTATTTTTTAAACAGCCTCTTTATTTTTCTTCGAAACATTTTTATTAAAATTTAGGTTCCAAATCAATTACTTTAATTTTAAGGAACTTACGATACGAAATAAGGATATTGTCTTAAAAGTTAAATTTTAGACGAAATAATTACTTACCTAATTCATGAATTAAATTTTTTTTGTTATCGAAAAATTGTCTTGTATTTTTTTTCCTACATTTATATAGGTAAGTATAGTATAAGTACTTACATATAGTCAGCAAATGAAATAATGCCAATTGACTCCTTAAATTTTTGCGAGGTAGACCACCTGCAATGCTTCCAGTGGCGTAGCTAGGAATTATTCTAGGGGGGGGGGGGGGGGGGGGGGTCCGAGGTCCAAAATTGTCATGGGGGGGGGGGGTCCAAAGATACTAATTTGGACAAATTTGTCTGAAAACGCAAAAACGCATGGGGGGGGGGGGTCCAGACCCCCTGGACCCCCCCCCCCTTGGCTACGCCACTGAATGCTTCAATTCATTGTGATAAGTATTGGTACTTGCCTATACCAAAACCAAAATCGAAGGAATCAACTGACATTATTTAATTCGTTGAACCTTTCTCGTTCCTTGCTGGATCTCCTTATCTCATATTTTCAATCATTCTGACAAGTTGAACCTCACCCGTGGCAAATCCAAGGAATCTACAATAAATCGCCTTTTTCAACAGAAAATGGCCGAAGAAGAAGAACGCTACCCAAGACGCTGCAAATGTCATATATCAAAGCCTCCCCCTCCCACCCGAAAAAACTCTCTGGACTCGCCACTGCTACTCATTATGGTTTCATTTTAAACAAGTATAGAAACAGGGCGGTCTACTTATTCGCAGTGGCACATCCTCAGGGACCCGGTCACACGATCTTATCGATTTCTCTCATTTTCCCTTATCCTTGGCGGATACCGAGGGGGCTCTCCCTCCCTCCGTTCGGACATAAGAGGGGGGAGGAAGGGGGGAAATGAAGGATTTTTACGCTTTAACAACATAGATGTCCGCCCCCAATGAACACAAAACAAGGGTTGCTAGAAGAAAAAAATGTTTTTTTTTTTTTTCTTTTTATTATGATTAGACTTCTGCTGGCGTAACGAATTAGTGCTCTTGGGATAAATGGAGCTGTTGCAAACTTTTGCTACAGGCTTATTAATAGTTGATTATGGGGTAATACCCTGTAAAAATAACGATTAGCGCACTAAAAAATCACGAAATCCACTCCTAAACTCACAAAATGCTTTTAAACGCGAGACCGTAATGGCGGCCGGGGCCGCGGTTTTCATTGGGGTTCCCTATCTTCAATCAGCGCCATCTACACGAGGTATTCTCGCAACACCACACAAGAAGAAGAAGAAGCACACAATTGTCATAAGAAAACCGCGGCCTCGGCCGCCATTACGGTCTCGCGTTTAAAAGCATTTTGTGAGTGTAGGAGTGGATTTCGTGATTTTTTAGTGCGCTAATCGTTATTTTTACAGGGTATTACCCCATTATCAACTATTAATAAGCCTGTAGCAAAAGTTTGCAACAGCTCCATTGACCAGCTGAGTTTTTGGCCTTAGTTTTGATCGAAATATCCTAGTTTTCCCACAATTTAAACTTTTTAGCGAAAAATGCCTAAAAGTAGAATGTGCGTAAAATTGGGACGAGTTAAGTAAAAAATTACTTATATCATTTTTGACATCAGCGTCCCAAATACTACCAGAATTGCACAGTTATAATGTAATTAACAAGAAAAAGACATGAACATTCATTGAAAGACATGAAAATTTAGTTAAAAAAAAAGACTGGTGTTTGGTGCTTTTCGCGGACAGTTATGTCGCTCAAGAGCTGCCTGCTTGAAAGAAAAGGGGAGAGAAAGAAGAGAAAAGGGGTGACCGGGGCGGGGGTGCGTAAATCCCTAGTTTGCCCCTACCCCTTTCCCAAGGACCGTATCCGCTGATATCCCTTATAAGTAATAATGTATGAGTTGGACAATCATGAAAGGAGCGGGTTTTATCTTCCATATTTCTACAGCTTTCTTTAAAAAAAAGTCCCTTGATGGACGGTTCAATAGGGAACGTATGGACACGAGTAGTACCTCGAGCTCAGCTTGGTTGAAACAGTGGCGTCGCGTCGCCAGAAATTATTTCGGGGGGGGGGGGGGGCTTTTGATTGATAATCCCACCCTTCACAAATCTGACAAATCCCATAAATCTGAGAAAGCTGCGGGGGTCCTCCCCCGCAAATCAATTACCAAATGGTGGTTTGGTTTGAAAACCAAATTTTAATGGGATTTTTGGGTTTGATATGAGAGAAGAACCGAGAAAATATGCTTGAGGTACCCAAAGATTAACTTTTAGCTGGCTTTGAATTTGAAAAGAAGGAAAACGAGTATTTAAATAATCTAATGACACAATAGTTTCCTTGGGGGGGGGGGGGGGTCTTTCTATTTCCTGATCAGGCCTGTAGCTAGCTCGGAACTCCTGGGGGCGGGGGCCATAAGATGGGGAGGGGGCTAAGATAACATCTTCCATGTGAGGGTCTTTGTGACCCTCGGCTCGTTTTGGAAATGGTGCAATTGCAACTTTGAAAGCGAAGACTCATCGATTTGGTGGAGATATAATGTTCTCTAATTCAGTATAGCGTGTATAGAGACATGAAATTGAGGGAAACTGCGCGGAGAACCCCCATTTAA
Organism: Trialeurodes vaporariorum; assembly: GCA_011764245.1. Taxonomy (NCBI): domain Eukaryota; kingdom Metazoa; phylum Arthropoda; class Insecta; order Hemiptera; family Aleyrodidae; genus Trialeurodes; species Trialeurodes vaporariorum. Next base: position 23,426,423 of record VMOF01000388.1, on the reverse strand, counting down.
GGGTTTGATTTCGCATTTTTTTAGTGCTCTACCAGCGTTATTTCTGTAGTGGTTTACATCTACAGTAATTAAGAGACCCTTAAACCGCCCGAAGAAAAAGTTTGCAACAGCTTATAATCGAGGGGTGCCCTCTGGGAAACCCAACTATACCCCTTTTCAATTGGCCGTATAACTTTGGGTTGAAAAGTAGAGTTGACTCGCGGTCTGCGCAGTAGGGGAAAAATGCGGGTATAAGCACAGCGGGTTTAAGCACAGCGGGTTTAAGCACAGCGCGGGTTTAAGCACAGATCCAAAGAATAACTTATAAAAGAGCACGATGATTTATGCGACTATATTACGCAATGATGTTAACGGAAGAATTTTCATATGTAAAGGTATGGCTTGTGATACATCATGAGAAAGGTCTTTAAGAGACAAAAAAATGATACCCCCCAAAATTCGTAAAAACTATATGTATACCCCCTTTCATAATGGGGGCCGTTTTAAGATTTGGGGACTCGAGGGGGACCTTCAGAAACATGACCCAAAATTGAAAAATAATTCAAACCGCGAGTCAATCCGACTTTTCAAACTAAAGTTACGGCCGATTGAAATTTAGGGGCGCCTTTTTGGGAAACCCAACTACCCCTATTTATTTCAATCGGCCGTAACTTTGGTTTGAAAAGTCAGATTGACTCGCGGTTTAGACCATTATTTTTCTCTATTCAAGACCTTTTTAGCTATGTATCGCTCAATCTTGAGTCATGTTTCTGAAGGTCCCCCCTCGAGTCCCCAAATCTTAAAACGGCCGCCATTTTGAAAGGGGGTGGTTTTTACGAATTTCGGGGGGCATAATTTTTTTTGTCTCTTAAAGACCTTTCTCATGATGTATCACAAGCCAACTCCAACAGAATTTGCAACAGCTCCATTATATTCGATGCCCACTTATTGAATATGCTCTTTATTTAAAGACCTATCATTGGCTTCATATTTGGCAACGAGGCATTTTGTCCATTTGAACCCATAGGAAAGGTCGAATCCGATGGTCATCGGCGATTTCTAGATAGCTCGATATTTTTCTCGAGTTTCGATGAGCCAGATGCAACATTGCCAGATTACTCGCTTCGCCACTGAGACCAATCACCTCTCGCAAAATTTATTTCATAAATTTGTTTACTGTTCAAAAGTTAGGGGTGTTGGTGGTTTTGACTTTGAGCCTTATCCTTCCTCGGGAGCTAAGTAATACGAAGGAGGTGACAACTTACAATCTTCCGACTCAGAAGCAGTCGCGGAGGCGGACCCAGAAATTGTTTTTGGCCAGGCACATATAAAACAGTGTTGCCAGATCAGGGTGGAAAAGCCGTACGTTTTACATTACTTTAAATGGGGACGATACGGCTTTTTACCCTCGATCTGGCAACACTGACACTTAAGAAATTCGAAGCGCTCGCGCTGCAGGAAGCAATTTTGGGCTATTTTCTGTTAGAAAAACTAAAAAGGCAATGTTTGGGGCTGGGGGGGGGTACATGTCCCATAATGCTCCCCTCGGATCCGCCACTGCACAGAAATGTCGCAAATCATATGATTACTTTTTTTTATTAATCTTATTTTTGACGGGAGCCCGTCTCGAATGGGATAAGGACCAACCTCTTTATAAGGATAATGCAGGATAATGACCAATGAGGAAAGTAGATCTTAGTAAGGGAGCAACGTCTCCATTTCGAGCGATGCATATCGATCGTGAATCTTCCTCGATCGGAAATAGTGGAACATTGACTGCAGACACTTGGAGTTAAAATGTAATTTGTATGTTGTATGATTTCACGGTAAATACTCGTACGAAGGTTCATGTCTCCATACAGTAATTATTATTTTTTTTTTTTTCATTTTTTAATTTTTTTTTCCCCCAAAGTAAGTTCTATTAACGCTGAAGCAAATCGGGAAAGATGGTTTCACAAATCATATTCCAAGCTTCTCACCCATTGTTGAAATTTTAAGTTACATAAAAACCGAGAAATGGCAGCAATTTTTCCATGAATTGCCAGGATAACCAGAATCTGCTGCGAATAGTCTTAACCTGATTTTGGCGCGCTTAGTTCTTGGAATGGACAGGAGGATAGGAGAGGAGCGGGCAGAGACAAATAGCGGGGAGCGTCACCACCACCACCGCGCACCGCACCGGTCCAACGCGCTACCCCGACAAAAACTTGACTTGAGGTGACCGGGGAATGATAGCCGAAATTATTAGCGCCTTTTCGTAACGATTGGAATTCGGAAAGGGAGGGAAACGGCATTCACCCTCGAGACACCTATTTTAAAAGCGGTGGTAGCGGTGTCGGGTATTTGGCGCGAAGCGCGGAATACCACATGCCGCGCCTGCACTATTTTAAAACATTTTTAACGAATTTCGAGGCGGAACGGAACGTTGACGTCTCAATATCCGCAGCAGATAAACAAGTACATAATTTTGATCGTGTATGGAATAGTTTATAATTCTATATCTGCTGTTTGGGTTATAATTCTGATCAACAGATAATTCCTTACGAAGACAGTTTGATAGAAAATTAGACCTACCAGTGCGATTTGCCGATTTGCAAACGAACATCTATTCGAGAACAATCGTGTCGAACTACCAACTGTAAATGCTCACGAAAGAGGAATTTACTGATCCATAGTTAATGCGTGAACGCATGGCCTCAGGTTACTCAGGTAGTTCCTTGAAGTGATTTCGAGAAAATTAATTTGCCTTATTCCTTTACGGATCACTTATCTTTCCTTCATCACGCTGAAAAACCGGCATACAATTTTACATGACAATTTTGAATACTTAGTGCAGATAGGTTTTCATGCAAGATGTACCCATCCTTTGATAACGACCATAACGGCCACTCCACTCCTTAAAAAGCTCTTGAATGATTCAGCAAAAATCCAGTAACCAACAATTTTACTCTGAAAAATACGTGATAGGTCACCCTACAGAATATCCAGCTCCAATAACTATAAAAACATTGATTAATTTCCAAAGTTTGTCGTTAATTTGAAATCCGAATTTCAAATTCTAGCCAATATTGCATTGAGAGTGGAATCATCATCTGGTTGGTACCACTGCGGTAGTCTACAGCGTCACGTGACCCACGCTAAGTTTGTCAAGATTGCTTTTATAAACAGTGAATTTGTGAAAGTGTCTCCTGTGGTGTAATTTAATAAAGCATTATACGTCTCTTTGTTGGATATTTATTAAGTTTTAGTGTTTAATCATGTCAGAACCTAGTGCCGATGTTACTACGGAAAATAACGTTTCCGCGATTGAAGAGGTAATTATCGTCCCTTTTCACCTAGTTGTTCAGGATAATCCTCGGTCAATGTGATACGATATCGGTGTTAGGCCTAACCCCAAGGTATCCATTGCTTGCACCATTACGGTGGGTGCCATCGTCAGAACAATGAAAGTATGGTGTAATTTATGCCGCTTTTTGCGAAGACTCATGGCGAATTATTTCTAACTGTTTCTCCTCGCAACATTGAACAAACTTTTGTTTCCAAACATTTTCTGGGTAATTTGTCTGATGCAGTGTGCTCTCAGCTTATCTGCCGTCTGCCCTACGTCTGGTCAAGGCGAATTTTCCGCGGAAATTTCGCTGATCTCCGACCTCACCTTGACCACTTCTACCTTGTCCTCGAAATTATTCGTTTTAGATTTGCTTGTTAGCTAATTTCTTTTCTAACTTTTCTCGTAACAACTGTTTCTTACTGAGACAGTAATTTTCCATGATCTCTAATGTGTTCCTTTCAGCAGTGTCTGCAACATGAGGCTCAAAAATGTTCAATGGCTAAAGGGAGAAATTAGGGATGGGTTTAATTATTTTTGGTTTCTTAATTAACCATTCGTTCTTCTATTATTATCTGGATTGCTAGATGTTCCTTAACTGCATTTCTTTGGGGTCGCAACTTCTACTGTAGCAACATCATTATTGCAAAATTTAGTTTAGATTCAGCATGTTTGCCATTTTTATTTACATTTCAGTCCATTGGCCACACCACTTTACTAACCCCTAAACTCATGCCTGTTGTACTTTCTTCATTTATGTATCCATGGGCCATGCTCCATTCGCATTGGTTTCTTTTAAATATATTACAGGCGTTAACTTATGACAATTATCAAATCACTGACCTACCATGACTTACTTTTTTGTAGTTTCACCTCTCTTGACCCTTGACATTGCAGCCAATATACTGAAGTAGGCAATGCTGATGTAGTATTCCTGTGGTCTCATTAGCTAACAATAAGTCTAGTACAGCCTTTGGATTTGCCAATTTTTTTAATGCACATTTTGAATGAGTTGTAATAGGTATCATTAGAGTTATTTAACACACATCTTTTCGTTTTTGATCTACTGTTCTTCAATGTGTTTAGGTTATCTTCGTAAATTTCATTTTCAAATGGAGTACCTTCCTGAAGTAAATGTCTTCAATTTACTGAGTGTAGTCTTGTTGACTTAAATTGCCAACCCAGTACCATCGCTATTAGCTCTTGTTAGCCTTCGGCTAGTTGATTAGTAGTTACTCTCATCAGTCGATGAAAATACAAGTTGAGCCCCAAGCTTGAGACCGGTTTATACCTGGAAAATAAAGAGTAGCAACGACAAACTAAGCTCAGAGTTATTACTTTCATGAATCGAAATTGCTCCCTTTTGTTGTCTGAATAGAATATAAGTTGAATGACCTGGATCAAGCCGCAGGACTCACCTTGCGTTGTGCCAACCATAGGTGTAGGCCTAGTCAGTGTAACTACCCCCACATTACTGACCAATTTGCAACACCTAAAATCAATCATGTTCTCGCAGTGATGAATTGTCCTTTCTTAAATTTAAGCTGTCTCATCCCAGGGACTTGGAACGATTTTTTATGGGGACTGTTCAGTTTGTATTCAACTTTGTGTATACTGCCCAGTTCTCCATCATGGTGAGTATTTTTGCTCTGACTTTGATGTATCATACAAAGTGGTAATCATTTTGCACATTTTTCAGAATGCAAATGATGTTGAGGAAACCGAGAAAACACCCACACCCAAAAGAGGAAAGAAAAGGACCGCAAATCAGGATCTACAGACTGCTCAGGAAGCTGAGGCTCTTCTCAAGGTAATGTGTATTTAAGAAACTTTTTTTGGATCAGAATTCATTCCTTGTGCCAAAAATGTGTTGATTACATTAAGGTGATCCCTTGCAACTTACAGTGACACTAGCATTCAAATATGCTAGCTATGCGCCATTGTTGCGCACTCTCTGAAACCAAAGGTTTACCGTCATTAGTGAGAGCTGGGGTCAATTTTTCAAAAAATGTTTGAACGCTGTGTTCAAGATCAAATCTTGAACATTTGGGGATTTTACGTTCTGCAGACAATTGCGCTACCAAAGACTTTGTGCGCTTCCATGAGTTGAATTAGATGAAAGGTCTCAAAAGCTTCATTAAACGTGCAGAATTGCACCCGTACGCTCTGATAAATATAATGTATGCCCTCTATTATCTATTTTCCATTCTTTTTACCTCTTAAGAGGTGAATTTTTCCAAAAAAAACCTTTTAGTTTTGATGAATTTGAGGTTTTGTGCCAGGAAAGCTAGATTCAAGAGGAATTATTGAACATTTGCTCCAAAAGCTATCAAATTCGATGTCAGCGTTCAGAATTGAGGCGAACTGACAAAATTTTTAAAGACTCTTGAGAGAAAATGTTTAAACTTTATGTTTGTTTTGGTAGCGCAAATGTCTGCAGAACCACTCACTTAACATTTTGATGCTATTCAAGCTTTGTACTACCAATTTTTCGGGTTAAAATTATTGGCTTAAAATGGTGGGTTTAAGGGTCTTGAAAGAAGTTGAGACCATGGAAGTGGAGAAGCGAGTGATGCTCTCTGTTGAAAAACAACATAAGCTCTCAAACTTGTTGTTCTATTGCTCAGTTACTGAGAGATCAGCATTTTGAGTTTCTTCTAAGTTGTGATGAGTTTGATTTGTCACATTCATTTAATGGGATAAGACAATCTCTTTTGTCTTTCAAAGCTAGATTGAAGGCTGTTTTTTTATCTGGGTTTAGATGATATTATCCATTCAAGAAAAATATTCAGACTTGTTCTTAGATCCGAAAGATTTCTAACTTTTCCTCCTCTTTCAAGAGTTTTGTTAACTTCCACTTGGTAGGTATGCACCTAAATTTAGAGAGTTTTTAAAAACTTATCATCTTATCGCAGTATACATTTCTGTTTTCAGGATTTAAAAACACCAGATAATGAAAGTGAAGGACGGAGAACGACTCGATCTCGAACCAGAGGGGTTACACCAATTGTTACACCCACTCCCCCCAAAAGGGAACGTAAATCAACAACGCCTGGAAGTCGAGGCGGTGAGAAATAAATTGCCTTAATTATATTCTCTTTACCCTTTTGACATTTACTGTCAAGTGGGGGTGATTAGTGACCCTTAGATTTTGATAATGGAATACTTGAACAGAAAATTTTCTTTGAGATTTTAGCTTTAAATTCCATTTTTCTGAAGTGTGTACTGATAGAGGTTGTTTCAAAAGAGTTTACTGTCCAGTGTCCATTGCTCTCTGAACACGCGTGTAGAAGGGCAATTTCCGTTTTTTGCGCAACTTCCCGTCAACGCAACCAGTAAGAACACTGAATGTACTTTATTTGTGTAAATTTTGGTCACGACAACCTGCGCAGGAAATAAAAATATGCCCCTCAGTGCATGTGTCGAAAGAGCTTTAAACGACCTCCACAATGCATCAAAAAATGAATTGAATGTTAAACAATACTGAAGAACAATCCGAGTAGTTTTTAAAGTATCTTAAGGTGGAGGTGATTTTTCTGAATGATGAGACCAAGGCCGATCAATAATGAGCTTATTGCATATTTTGGAGCTCCTAATTTAACAATTTTAGTTGTAGCCCAACAGATGCAAAGTTTAGCATGATTGAGAATCCCTCGAAGCGATCATGTTCTAGGCTGACAGATAGATCATCATCATCATATGGCATCCTATTTTATTCACAAGCCAGAATTTAAATGAGTAACCACCGCCGCCATCCTCCTCTCATTAGTGAAAGAAAATCAATAAGTAAGTTGAACTCAATACGTTCCGTAAATCAAGTCAAGAAACGTCTTGCCTGCTGATTTTTGGTTATAAAGTGCGCCAAGTTTCTGAGTCTTTTCAAAGTTATCATTGCGCTGATGAGAAGTATTTTGAGACACATGTTCAAAGCCGGCGAAGAGAAAATCTTATGAGTTGGAAAATTGACTCTGAAATTTCCTAACGCTGAACTTGAGAAACGCTCTGTATACCATGAAATGTCTCAATCGATGCTTTATCCCTCTTGTCCCTTTTCCTTACCGTCAGATCTGTTCTCTTTTTTTTTTATTCTTAGTCCAATTGTTTTTTCAAATTTTCAAAAATTTTGAAGAAATAGTTCGGTCAACTGGACGCAACCTCCACTGCTGCTGCTGCTACTACTACTATTTCCTCCGTTACATCACTTTTCAAATCGTGTTAATCTTTTTTTTTTCTCTGCTTTTCTTACTGTCCATGTCTCACATTTATATAAATGCTCCAATTTTTTTTGAATGTGAGACTAATGTACTGGTGAAAAAAGTGTGGAGGATAGAAATGAATAACTGATCTAAGATACTATTTCTTTCAGTCGTTGTTCACTCTGAGCTCTTCCGGGGCATTTTTTAAGGTAGTCATTGAAAGTTGTTCAACTCACTTATTTCCTTTAATACTTAATCAATATTTTACTCTGCAGGCAAAAGAGGTCGACCGAAAAAGGAGGAAACAGATGACCACAATGATACTAACGATAATGCAGAAGACGAGAAGGAATCGGAGGTTGCAAACAATGTGGATGGAAAGAAAAATGACGTTGACTCTGAGAAGAAGAAAGTTGAATCAGAAGAAAAAGAAGAAATAGGTATTTAATATAATTTTAACTGCAGTTGAAAAATCAGTAATTATTTTACAAATTCAAGGTTTGAGAAGTTAAACTAAGCATTGCTCATTTAAACCTTACAGATATGAGATTGTACGTTCAATTCCTAAATTTTCCTCTGATTTTGATACAACATAAGGGATATAAGTTGTCTACTTCTTTGAGAGGTAAAGATAAAATAGAAACTCTGTAGAAGTATGACTAATACAGTGCTAATGAAATCAGGCATCGTGCCAAACTAAAAGAAAATCAGAAGAGGAAATCTTTACTGTCTTGAAAAACCCTCAAGGATTCAATTAAAGTCAGCCGTAAAAAAACTGAACTTAAAACTTAACATTTTGAGAACTCGTAACTAGCCCTATCATTGGTATCTATTTTGGGTACTAGGTAGGGTTGTGTGGTATTTTTTTGGTACTTGGCAGTGTTTGTGGATATTGCCTATGAAAGAGTGAAACCATTGATACTGTTGTGTATAATGAGAGCCAGAAGCCAATTGAATTTTATGAAATGATCAAAGTATGTGATACATAGCATTGCTGTGCAGCAGTACCTTCAGGTTATAAAAAAACTGAACTAGCTTATTACTTTTGGTATTTTGGATTGCTTAAAACTAACCTAAATGTTTTATGATACTGAAATCAGAGACAATATATAGTAGAGACCGCGCATTATTTATCTTGCCCATGTTTTGGGAAGCATTGTTTGGGTTTATAAAAAATACTATGTTTTCGATTGTCGGAAGTCCTTGAAATCCAGCGAAAAGTCCTCAAAAAGTCCTTGAAAATCCTTGATTTTTCTATTTATAATATGCCATGACTCATGATATGGCTCAATACCAAAAAAATAACTATAATAACACCACAGAACCCTAATACCAGGATTTGGTGGTGGCTTTAAAAGCTTTTACTCAGTAGAAACTAAATTTCTATTTTTCAGATGGTGAAGAAGACGAAAGCCCGAAAACAGAAGAACCAGCTGAAGCCAAGAAGGAGAGTGAGAAAGAAGTCTCTACAACAGTAAAAGAAGCAGAGCCTCCCAAGGAAGAAAGCAAAGCTGAAGAGCCGAAGCCGATGGAAGTAGATGCACCTTCTAAAACTGTTGAAACTAAACCTGAATCAAATAGTTCTAATGTTATTAGTGAGGAATTAAAAACAGAAGTGGTGAGCTTACATCTCTTTCTCATTCATTTTTACTGCGGTGTTTGAAGTAGCGTTATTAAAAACAAAGCTAAGTGCGGACAGCTTCAAGAACTGGTTGTTATGAATGGAGCCAAAACATTGTGATCAGAGATTCTTGGAGTACTAGAAATGTTAGAATACCTGATGTATCTACAGAATCAATAGACCCGAAAAAATGTTATTGGAACAATTGGCTCCAAAATGAAGTGAATCCGAAACGAGAAGCATTTGTTAAGTTTCGCACACCCCTAATTTATTCTGGTTATTGCGTTGAAACATTAGCGTTCAGCTGAGGCTGTTCCGGTCTCAATTTTCAAGTGTGATGTATCGCAGTGGAAAAAGCTGAAATCAGCCCATGAGTTTCCATGAAAAGGTTTGGATTGAGCTGTTCTGCATGTTTTTATGCAGAATCGATAGTATAACGAACTCTAAGCCTAGGCTCTAGGTAGGTGGTAGAGTGCCCGATCCTTCCCCATAAAAAATTCCCTCTCCCTTTTAAACCCTTTTTCACCTGAGAGATGCCCTTGGGGGGAGGGGGGGGGGCAAAATTGAAAAAATGTAAATGAAACACCAGAGGGGGGGGGGACTCTTCCAAAATTTCACAGCTTTCTTCCCTTCCCCCAAAAAAAATCAGACTTTCCCTCATTTGTCAACTTTTTCCAAAATCTCTTCAGCCACTTGCGATTGTAGGATTATGGATACTGGGATTTTCTGCTTTCTTGGGCAATAAAATGGCTGAATGTTTGAGTAAGTGTGTGTTTGCAAGATGGGAGGAGGAGGTGATGACAGGGTGTATTTGAGTTAAGTTGTCTACACAATCTTACTTAAACTTTTAATTTAAATTGTTTCCTGAAGTGAAGCATTTTACATCCTCTATCTAAGTAACGATAACTTTTCATCAGAAGAAGATCATTGTTTACTTTTCTCAAATCTCACTCTTTTATAATCTCTGTTTAAAGATTGTTCTTCTTTAATTTTAATTTTTTTTGTTTTTTTTTTTCAGGAGAAAAGTGAAGTCGTTAAACCTGTTGAAACACCTGTAAAAGAAACAAAAACAGAAGCCACCGAAAACACATCACCGGTTGTAACCTCAGAGAAACCTCCCGTAGAAGAAGAAAAGTCAATAAAAGACGTTCCAAATGATAAAGTATCCACACCTGAGTCTGACCCAGTTCAAGAAACCCCTAGCTGTCCTTTAATCAAACCTGCGGCTAACTAAATCCTCTGACTATTTCTGTTGACTGCATTTTTTGTAAGTACTTTTGAGGTATTAAGTTTCATTGCTTTCTTGTGCCCTCGGTGTACCCTTCCCATTTTTGAGAGTGTCTGGCAGGCCACTGTATCTCTCCTTTTTTCTATCCTTTATTTTGAGAATACTTAGTCTTTCCTCCCTCTTTTTTTAACCAGTCTAGTCGTTTGCTGGGAAATTACCATGGGGATGTTATCTATTAACAACCCCTCCGTATCAATGGTGCAGTTGCATGGGTCTGAAATTTTGTGGTTTTTTCTACTGAAAATGAAAGTACTTGATGAGCTAAGAACAAAGGTGCCTTTGGTGTTTTCACCCGTTCCAGGTTTTGGAGATGCACTTGAGTAAAGTCTCAAACCATCTTGTGTGTTGTGATACCAAATCGCAGAATTTCCATTTAAAACAAGATATTTTGGACTGGCATTGCACTTCCAGAACTGTGAAACTTTTCCAGAACCCAAGGACACCCTTGTTTTCAGCTCACCGAATACTTTCATTTGCTCACCAATTAACACCAACATTTAGACCCTTGTAACTGTCGATGTGATCTACTAAAACAGCTATCTTGAACCTGCTGCTCACTCAAATAGTATCAAATGTGAAAAGATACAGGCCTGATTATCCAGCAGTGGAATTGAAAAGTTACTTTTTATTTGCTGTTCTCGCATTTAAGAGTGGGTTTTGATAATTTCAAAAATGCCCACCATCATTTTTGCATCATTTATTTTAGAGTCGACGCTCAAAAAGGTTAATTAATGTCCTGTAAAAGAGTTGGGCCCTCTCCAGGTTTGAATCAAATTTTCAGGGGTGATAGGTGTGTTAGAGGAGTCTGTGTTGGACCATTTTTATTTTTTTACCTTATGAAAGAAACTAAAACAATTACAAAGTAAATGGCCAAAATAAAAATCACAGACAAAATTCGATTTGATTTGATTTTTTTTTTTATTTGATTCCCCCCCCCCCCCCCCCCCCCCCCCCCCCCCCGATTGATAATGGTGCTGTGAGTGCACCGAAACGTCTCGGAAGCTTTTATTTATTGTTGGCCTAGTTCCCATTTTCATCCTTATTTTGTCTCTTAAGGAAGAAGAGAGGCAGGGACTTTTCGCATTTTTATTGATAGTTTCATGGCTTTGCTGAGAGCGCACGAGCCGCAGGGTGGCTGTGGTGCATGGTTTTTGAGCGTCTTAAAATTAGCCGCGTCAACTTTGCAAGCTAATGCCTTGATTAAGAAACATTTTGTGATAATGCAGTTTGTGAAGTTCAAATTGTAATTGCTTTAGCTATCACTTCAATTTACTCTTGTTGCGCTGCTACAATCCCCTCCACCTTTTAATGTCAAAAAACAAACAAACACAACAATAATAAAAGGTCTTTTTACGTTCTTGTGTGAGAGTATGTTAGTACTTTGGTTTCTGTTTCTGTCCGCTGGGTAGTGCCACTAGTCAGTCACTTTCCAAAATGTTATCTTTATTTGGGGAATAGAAATCATGCTAGTTAACAAAACGTCCCAGTGCTCTTTAATTTTCATTTTATAAACGCATTTTTTTATTGTCAAGTTCAAATTCCTAATTTCGTCATAAAAAATGGGGATTTCGTCAAGTTCAACTTCGGTGTTTTTAGCTTTTTTTCAGAAACGCCAAAAAATTTGGTTGTTCCATTACCAGTTACACACAATAAGCAACAGGTTTTACGTGCTCTTAAGAGGTAGTAAAGGAGAAAAAAGGTATTGAGTGGACAGATGCAACAGTGGGCTTGAAATTTCTGCTAGTACAATTTTTTTTTGTTTTAACCCTCCCCGAGACGAAGGGTTTGGCCCTGTTCTTCCTAATGTTAAATTCAACTGTTAAATATGCTGTGAGATACGCCCACTTGAGATTGAAAGATGTGTCCCCAGTTTTTTTGAACCTGCTTAGTCGCGAAATTCTTCTTCATGAAATCAGGGCAAAATTAATTGTTTTTTTGGGACATTTTGCGTCAGATGCCAAATTTCGAGCTTTCGCAGAAAAAATTTCGGATTTTGCGTTTTGTTGCACGACATTTTTGAAATCAGCGAAGCACCTTGAGGTACTTGGTGTGGGTTTGGACTCAATTAGCGGCGTTTTCAAAATCTCGTGCTAATCGCAGCCGCAAAAAAAAGGTGTCTAGCCATTAATCATCAATAAATGTTGATTTAGGCTGTGCTAGTTGTGGAACCAGGTATAATGGGTCTGTTGCACACTTCGGCTACAGCGTTTTAAAGTAACAACTCCAATGTAAAAAGCCGAGAAAATAACAATGGCAGCATCAGAAAACACTAAAATTCAGTAATAAATTCACAAATTGCAAAAAACACTAGACACTATTTATCCCTGTATCCTTCCACCACGTGCACGATATTTCGCGAAATTAGCGCGGCACATTCAAATAATCACGGCCGACTGTCATCACAGCTGACTTCAAAAACAAATAAACAGTAAACACTGACGGCGTCTGCTCGAATTCTTACGTTTCAATATCCTCAATTCCTCACAAAAGGTTGTGAAAGGTACGGAAACCGATATTTGTGTCGAAAACTCATCAAAATGAAACAATAACACACAGGAGTTCCAAGGATGATTCCAACTTCGATCATCACGCTTCGAACTCCTGTGTGTTATTGTTTCATTTTGATAAGTTATCGACACAAATATCGGTTTCTGTACCTTTCACAACCTTTTGTGAGGAATTGAGGATATTGAAACGTAAGAATTCGAGCAGACGCCATCAGTGTTTACTGTTTATTTGTTTACGAAGTCAGCTGTGATGACAGTCGGCCGTGATTATTTGAATGTGCCGCGCTAATTTCGCGAAATATCGTGCACGTGGTGGAAAGATACAGGGGTGAATAGTGTCTAGTGTTTTTCGCAATTTGTGAGTTCATTACTGAATTTTAGTGTTTTCTGATGCTGCCATTGTTATTTTCTCGGCTCTTTACATAGGAAATGATACTTTAAAACGCTGTAGCCGAAGTGTGCAACAGACCCATTAATCATTTTCGAGGATGTAGAATTTGTAATTGCGAAAAATTGCATTAATTTCTTGGTTTCGTTACCAACATTTTTGTTCAAAATTGCACTCATAGGGAAATATCACTGTATCGGAGTTTGTTTGGAACCAGAGGTCCTTGGACCAGTGTTGCCAGATTGGGGTGAAAAAGCCGTACGTTTTACATTGGTTTAAATGGGGACGGTACGGCTTTTTACCCTCGATCTGGCAACACTGCCTTGGACAGAAATCAATACAATATATTGCTGTACTAAAACAGTCTTTAGACTTGTAATTAAAGTTAATTTTTTTCTAATTTGAAATTTGGCAGACACACTCACATGTAAGCTCAGTAGAAAGTCAAAATTTGGCTCTTGTGGGTCGAAAAATCCTAAATTACTGCCGGTTTAGACCACTTGAAAATCACAGTTGCTGGAGGTGTGGAATTTTTATCATTTCTTTAGTTGTACCTTTTAAATATACATGTTTCAAGTTGACCTTTTCTTTTTCTTCAAGGCTCTTGGAATAATTTTCAAAATCTTCAATAACTAACCTTTTTTATCTTCTCTTTTCAGGTAAATTTCTTCCTGATTCCAAAAAATGTTAATTATCAGCCAAACCAAGCTGTAGTGATGTTATAATAAGGTTTCATTTTTTCTTTTTTTTTTTTTCTCATGTTACAATTGAAAGAAGCATCATATTGTACCAAAATTTAATTGGAGAGTAGTAATTGATTGTACATCGATTAACTTTTCATCAAAGTTTTAATCAATCTGCCCTCTCTTTTTCTTTCTTTTTTGTGGTTAATTTTGAAGTAAGTGTGAGTATTGGGAACCTAATGAATGAATTATTGTAATATTTTTCTTTTTTTTTTTCATTCATGATTATTTTACGCTTCACTGTTAATATTTAGTAAATTAATATTACTATCTTTTTAAGGACCGGGATTTCTTTCCTTTTCATGTCCATTGCTGTTTTACTTTGCAAAATGTGTTTTGTCTTGTTGCATCCATTTTTTCATTTTAATTTGACAAAATTGCTTTGCCTAGTTGCACAGGGGAACGGAAAAGTAAGGAGTCCAAAGTCTACTTATATATCCTTGACTCTGGACAGTTATAGCTCTAGTTCAGCCATAGACTTTGTTCCAGTGTAGACAGTAGGGTGGAGTGGAAAAACATTTTTTTTCAATTTCGCTTCTGGTAGTGATGAAAACTTGTGGGCAAACCAACAAATTAGTTTTCCAAAACTTTAGGTCAACTTAAATGCTCGGAAGCTTCTACGAAGGGTTGACCTTTTATCCTCAAATTTTAGGGAGCCTATTTTTTAGCACATCCACAAGTTTGCATCACTTTCATAGACACAAAATCGAAAAGCACACCCGAGTGGACAACTTTCTTCTGAGTTAGTAAGTGGAATTCTCTGTCTACAAGTTTCATGGATTAATATAAGTAAATTATCTGGCACCCTTGTAAAATAATATAAATTCTATTATTAATTACTATCACTATTGTATTTACTGTTTCTATCAATAAAACAAAGCTCTATCCAGCAACTTGCTTTGTCCAATGGCAGTGTTGAGCAATGCCAAAGTAAAGAACCAGATATCTGGGCAAATTATTGCAGATGAACCAGTTGACCAATTAGTTAAAATTTTGCCTGATCTTAAATTCAGATATTCCTCATTCAGGAACACATTTTTGTCTATCATTTAGACAGAATACTTTTGTATTATTATTTTCATGGAGCCCAAGTTTTATTGTATATCTTAATACCTAACAGGCACAACTGGAAATCAAAGCATCCTTTTGTACGTTTATTTTATGATGATCTTAACTGATACTGTCTTTGTTTCTTTGCTAAGTTTTTTTTCCTTTTTTTTCTTTCCTCTCATTTTCCATTGTATAAAAGAGTACCTAAATGATTTTCTTGTGTTTAATAGAAAGTGTAAGAAGGGAAAAATTTATTGTCTAAAATAAATAAGTCATTTTTATTGTAATATGAAAGCTTTTTGTTTTTTCTGTTTTATTATTTCTGACTTTGTACACCCAGATCTGAGAAGTAGGTTCAAGTAGTATTACTTTCAATATTTTTTGATATTTGGCGGTGTCTATAAGAGCCTCTGAAAGAGCAAAATCGGTAAAACTGTTGTGGATAACAGTAGCCTGACCAAATATCTACTATTGAACTGTCAAAGTGATTGATACATAGCATTACTGTACCATAGTATCTTCATGGTGAAATGAATGCCAAACTGGTTTAGTTTTTTGGTATTTTGGGTACTTTGAAGGCAACCTGAATGTATCATGATTCAAGAATGTTTGTATCATTACTCTGACAGTTTCTCTGTAAATGTTTTGTTGGTTTCTTGGTACATTATCTATGATGTCGTTTCACCAGCTTCATTCTTTTAGAGGCTGTAACCAATACTGTACAATATTACGTAAACGTTTGCCAACAGCGAATCAAGACAAACTATTTTCTCAAAGTTTTTATGGTTTCTGTCACAGACAAGCTTATTTGATGTGTAAGGCTCTTTTTATGCCACGTCTGTTCAGCTCTTTTCTTCAAGCTGTGGACCTTTTAAAGCGTTCTGTACACATGGTAAAGCATCAGATTTACCAGAATAGTCAATAGAACTTTTGTCCTGTTGTTCAACCCGTACAACAGCTTTATCGTTGTCTTTGCGAGAAAAGACACCATCATCCAAAATGAGGGTTTTCTGCCCAGAAGCATTTTCAGGGGTCCAACTACAGCCAGGTTTCCTAATTTAAGGAGGAGGGCTCAAAGAAGAAAACTTTAATCTTACGTTTCCTTTTTTTAATGAAGCTATTGAGATTATCTCTGCGCCAAAAAATACAAACTTCTTGCTCACTTTGTCCAATATAAAAGACAACATTCAATAAGGAGTCTTCTGATATTTCAAAAATAAATTTACTCTCACATGAAATCATAAGAGAAAATTTTGCTCAATTTAATGGTTTAACCTGTACAGCAACAGGCTTTCTCATTGGTGTGCAAAAAGATTATCAAATTCGTTTGTTTTGTGTGCACAGAAAATGAGCATACATTTACATTTTTGACTAGAATCTGGCTATTGTGAATTTTAAAAGGATGGTTTTTTTGTTCTTCGCATTCATTGACTGTAGAGACTGCACAGTTCATAACAAATTATTTCCTTGCAGAAATTAAACACAGTTAGTTGCAAAATCACTCAGACCATACGCTGAGGAAATGAATTGTTGCAAAGGTATGATTTTTCAAAGTTGGCGCCTTCCTATGGGCAGGTGTTGAATCTTTCCGAACCGTGAACAACAGTGACCGCTCATCTTTCTCTCGAAGTGCTTCTATAGATATTTTCAGAATTAATCTTTATAAAGGACAAGATTGGTTTTTATAGTGCACATTAGTTAATTAATGACTAGTTGCCAAATTTAGACATTAATAACATGATCGATAGTATTTTCACTCAGTTTGCTAGTCACCTGTGGGTCAGATAGCAGACCCTGTGTTAGTACAGCGTTACAATAGCAGTTTAAGTTGACACAGACAGTGATACCTTAAGTATTAGTACTCATGAGGCTAGTAATATTCACCTACCGAACTTCACAAATCTTGATGAAAATTAACTGATACTGAGAAAAACGAAGTTCAACAACATTTACTGGAAAGTACTTTTATTTTTTGTTTTATGTACAACAGTAATACTCAAAGTGAGTGATGACAAGGTACAAAAGATGGAAGATACAATCAGTTATAAAGACAATCAAACATAACGAGCCAAAGGCTAGTTTGATTCAGCATACTTCGCAGTCTATTCTATAAGGTTTGCCTGCTAACTCATACATAGAGAGAGTTCATACTGCATAAAATTCTTTGAAAGATACAACGGAAATTTTTACGCTAATCATAAAAATCATAATTTGTGACTGAAAGGATGTTAATCCATAAGGATTAATGTCAATCCATTTGTAACTAAACATCAGCTCAAAGCTAAGCAGTCAATATAATTTTGCAACTCCGGAATGTGGTTACAACACATCCAATAAGATTAAGATTTTTTGTCTAACGCAAGCAGATGATGTATCAACGTAGGGTATTCCTGAACCTCAAAACTTCATAAACTGCCGACTCGAAACTTTCAACGCTAGATACATATTAAAGTATAAACACATATCATTATGTTGACAGTTGATGACAACTGTTGTCAAAGTGTTGACGCCGTCCTTTATCTATTAGCCAATTAAAGGTCTTCATGGTAGGTCACCAAAGTTTTGTGATAAAATTCCCCAGAAAAAAAAGTAAAATAACGAAACCTCCTAAGTCTAACCGCAGTAAGGTTATAGCAATAAGGATTAAATCAGTACAAACCTATAGCGCTCGACCGACACTCGCATGATAAAAACCACTTGGTACAATGAACACACCAAAAAATAGAGTCCCTGTAAATGAAAGAGTCTTGCTACTTGAGGTTCCACCTCTGATTGGCTGCTTAAATGTAAAGAAGAGAGAGAGATCTATGGAGCTCAGAAGGCGTGAGTGTGTTTACGATATTTATCCTGTAAACGCACAGTCACCTCGTTTTGTCATAGACGGACTCTACAAGACATACCCTTCATTGAGCCTCTTCTGTCCGTGGACAGCTTCTTCTTCACTGATTCCCGAGTGTTCGAGTTCGACTTTATCATGAACAGGGACTCAAGCCACAAAAGATTGCCGAAACAAGGGTAAAACCTGAAAGAGAGGTTATAATCACCTCGTCGACTTGCTTGTTGATTATATAGACGGTTTTAGTGTGAAGTCAACGGTTAGCAAACAACCACAACAATGCACTCATCGGTTGTGATAAAACTTGCGTAGTGTTCCAAACTATCTCACTCATTCTCCCGTGACCCCCATGTATATCCATCTCTTTCTAGTATCGAAATTCGTATACAGGGCCTTGTTTTACAACATATTATTATCAGAATCGCATTTAAATGCCTCGAGAAATTCATTTCTGCCATAAAATTTCACAAAATAAGTCTCTCTAAACGATTTTTGAAATTAGAGTGAGATGGCAGTACATAGGGGTCACATGACAGCGAGAGAGACAAACTGGCTTTATTTGGAACACTCATCACCGGCAGTCGCTATTACTAAAACCCTCTATTTGTCAATGAAGAAGGAAGCAGTATGGTTTCTTTTGCTAATGACCTTATTCCAGCTTGTTTCAACACTTTAACCCTTTCATGCACAAATTTTGGGATTTGAGTTTTTTTGAGATTTTTTAGACTGTTCAAAACAAGACAATTTTCTAAGAACTTTGATTGGTCACACAACTTTTTGCAAAATCTCCATTTAAATTCCATTAAATCCAATGTTACATATAATGGTACACATGTGTACCACTGTACCACTTCCCGTTAAAGGGTTAAACCCCGCCCACTTTCATCATCGACACCGTCAACAATGAAATAAAATATCCTTGTAGTCAAGAAAAACAAATTTTTGGCAAAATAAAATATGTTAAAAAATCCGTTTTCTTGTTAACATACTACAAAGGTGAAAATCCCTCTTGGGTTAAATTTATAACAGAATAGTTTTTCTTCTCTTAGAAAGCAGCACACAAGCGATAATATCAAAACATTTTGGTGTTTGTAGAGAAACAGGATGTTACATTTAGCTGAGTCTTGTTCTGCAGTCCACAGGCATTTCCAGTTTCTTTTGATTATTTCATTTTGTCATGCGTTGAAACCATTCGAGCGGGAAGTCAATGCATCAATGATTATTGAAGGGCTGAGTCTAAGGCATATTAGCTTCAAAATTCATACTTTGGCAAAAAAAAAAAAATTGCTCATAACAAAATTGAAATACATCTGAGATTGGTAATTGTAATTAAATAAGTCACAAACAAATAATAAAGGTAATACTGTGATGAAGTTAGTTAATTACTTTACAGCTATGAGCAAGGATCAAGCAGAACTAAGGAGACAAGCAACGCTATTAGGCTCAATACTCAGCCCTTCAATTGGTAGGAGTGACTTCATTTTCAGAATGTAAGAATTTTAAGTTAATTTTCTTAAAAACCAAACAAAGCTTGGTTTGCGAATGAGATCATATAATGGTTGGGGTCACCGGCTATGAGAAAAAAATTATCAAATTTCCATGGTGAAAATCAATCAGTAACACAATTCTTTCACAGCAAATCGATGTTGTTCAGGTCTGAGGCAGAAGTAGATGGCAGAGCTTCTAAAGGTTTGAATTTTCCAACGGGTTTAAAAGAGTCCTGAAATCAAAGGGACAGAAATGAATTTAATTTGAAATGAATTTGAATGAATTCCAATTTAAAAATTAATTTAATTTGCGAACAAGATACAGTTGATGACTCATTTGATAGAAAAAATGAGATTGCTTACTACTCTAATTTTATTAGTGACGTTTTAAATTTGATTTACATAAAAATCTGATATTATTGAACAACTTTTACAAATTGTTCATTCTTTTCATTCCAGAATGGACAAAATAATCCATGGGCACAGGCTGTGCAAGAAAAAAATTAGAAAATCGGACGAATGATAAAATTTGGACATATTTACAATGAACAATTTTTTTTGGACGAAAATTTTGTCCGACAAATTAGGATTGGAGTGAATCTCTGGGAACCAAAACAAATTCTGCATTAAAAAACTGTTTGAATAATGAGACTAGGAATTTTTGGCTTTTCAAGGTTCCTTCAAGAGAGCTGCATTTAAAGGAACTGCTTCTGTATCCTAGATAATAATCTTAAATTCTAACCTTTTGGTTTTTTAGTTTTGTCATTTCTGCTTTTAGCTTGTTTAAAATTGCAAAATTTGGAGAGTTGATCAGAGCTTTGCTTTGCAGCTGCGTTATTTCTTGTTCTTCAATTTTCTTCTCTTTCATATTTTTAATTCTTTGATTTCCATAAAGTCGTAACAAAGATCCCCAAGTATGAATATGTGGATGTAATTTCTGCAAAAAGAACATAAAGAAAGTTGAAAATCACTGATGAAAAGATGCAACTAAAAACTATTTTCAAAGAGCAAAAAGAATTCTCATTGAATAAGAACTCATTTTGACTTTGATTTCCTGAGTTTGCTTTCTTCAACCACAGTATTTTTTTTTATTTAAATTTTTTTTTCTTTCCCTCCACAACTAAATGAGAAAATTTTTTCAGAAAATGCAATCAGGAAGGTTGGCGGTTTGTCAAAGTTTGAAATATAATTCTAAATTACTACTCTGAAGCCGCTGCTTCAAAGGTAATTAACTCTCATTCGAAGGCATCAATACTAAAAAGTAATAAAATGCTAATTTATACTGTACTTTCAATACTTTTAAAAGGCTTTAAGTTTTTCTGTCTTCATGGTGGAAAAACAGTGGTCGAATTTGACCACGAATAGTTCAACGTAAGCCAATGAACTCAATTTTGTCAAAAATGAAAATTCTGTCACACCACACTCGCAAGGAAAAAGGCAAAGGGATAAATCCTACCTGTAAAATTTCTTGAGATGCTTTTTGTTTCCCATCTCTTTTGTTTTTACAACTAACAGTGGCTGTGTGTTTACCTACAGTCATTGTGAATTCATTAAAACCGTGTCGTACAGTGCTAACTTTGTAATCTATGTTAATTTCACCTTTGCCAAAGTTCCTGAAAAATACGAAAACCAAAATGTTTATAAGAAATAAATCAATGCATAATGTTTCAAAAAATCAGCCACAGGACAGTTTAAATATCAATGAAGAGGGATCACAAAAAGGCTTCGGAGGGTATCTGGTACAAAATAAATAAATAGTCTTTAAAATCAAACAATGAAAAGTTTCAGAGCTCTGTAGATTTTTTGAAACTTACAATCTTACAAAAGCATTACTCCAGTAGTAGCAAAGAATGTCAAGTTTTCAACCTGAAGGTTTTTTGCAGCAATTTTTGGGCCTCTCCTAAGAAAAACTCATACGGACTTTGCTGGATTTGCAAAGACCCCTCAACTGTTTGATATTTTATCAAGATGGAAAATTAAAGAGAAGTATTAATGAATAATAGATTCATCAGATCTGAACTGCGATCAAATTAGAAAAGAAAGGCATTGAATCTCACTGATGACTAGTTTGACCAAAACAAATTCTATGACCTTGCTTTTGAATCCATCCAGGGAGCTCAAACCGATTGGCAATTGAATCGCTAAGTTAGGTCAGGGCTAAAGAATAAGCCTAATTGAAAACTATATCCATTAGACTGAACTTTCAAGATCAGAACAGGTGTATAGACAATCAAATCAGTTTTCATCAATGCTCTTAGAAAGCACTTTCTTTTTCTTCTTTTTACTTGATCGCAGTTTTGTAGAAGCAATAAACCAGAGGCAACAATTGTCAGGGTAGATTTTCTTTCTTTCCTCCAACAAAAACAAATAGAACTCTTAAAATCGATCAAGTTATAGAAGTATGAATGATACATAAGTATATTGATAAATATTACAACAACAAGAGAATAATCAGAAAGGAATGGTGATTTAAAATTCACAATTACAATCTGTCAGCAAAGAGAAACTTGGCTGTTTTAATGACAAAAAAACACGTACCTTTGCAAGCAGGTGAGCAAAATGTCATGAGGAGAAAGTTCAGTAGTTTTAGCGCAGAATTCGGCAACTCTTGGATCTGTGACTTTCACTTGATCAAAAACCTGAAAATATGGGAACGAATTGAAGAAATATGATATATATGTTACGGGCAAATCCCAACGGCTGAGCAAATCGCGATTTGCCCAGTTTTCTGGGCAAAAATGCTATTTTGCCCAGAAAGGGTGGGCACATTGCGATTTGCCCGCTATTTCTGGGCAGATCGAAGTACAATTTGCCCAACATGCAAACTGGGCCAATCGGCAACTTGAACTGGGCGATGTGATTGGGCATCGCTTATAATTCCTTGCGTGAGGTACGGTCAACGGCAACAGTCTCGATTCATCTTATTTCAGTATCAGTGAAGAAACCTGATAACGTTCGAGGTCGCAATTGTTTGGGAGCATCAGAAAGCAGATGTTTTGATCAACGGCCAGAAAAATTTCAGCCTTAATAGTGGCATCAAGTAAACGCCTTTTGAGGTTCATTTCGGGGAAAAAAGCACCGGCATCCGGCGGCAGGATTAAATACGCTTAATCTCCCCGATGTAAGTACTTTGTGTTGACATGTCGCCAGAGTTTGATGTTTTAAAACTCTTATGTGCTACCACGAACGAGGTTCGAAATGCTATAGATTTACCGAAAATTCAGAGGTACTATCATCTCACTCTTCCTCACACACTGATTCAGAAACCAGCAACTCATGTGCGAATCACACTTCAACCAAACATAAAGCAGTAGGAAACTTTAACCAAAACAGGCCGGAAAAATGCTGAAATTAAATAATGCAAAATTTGAGGAAGTTATTCTCGGATCTTGCGAAACGGTTCAATACCCCGACGTTGATCGAGCAAAAGCTGACGCTCGGAATACAATCGCCATAATCTTTGAAGTTCACGAAGATAAAATGTTTAAATTGGGAACTATAAAAACGGTGTTTTGTACCGCGAGTTTGTACAGTGGAAATCACTTCAAAGAGTGCAAGGAGACATTCCTGACCACTGAAGGTATAGGTACCACAAAATCAAGGCTCACTACGGTCTTTAAGCAAAATTTCATCAAATTTCGGAAGCCAAGCTTGTTAAAAGCTCGTGTCGGTTATCATGTTCAATGAATAGGTGCGCTTGCAAAAAGAAGGGGGCTCTTTACAATTCAAAATGACATGACTCGTCATCGTGTTTCAATAAAAAGTAGTTGACGCAAAAATTTCAATAATTTTGTTTTTTTGTTTTTGTTTTTTTTTTTTTTTTAAATCCAATGATCGACGTGAAAATTTCAATAATTTTGTTAGTGTTTAAGAAAAAAAAAAAAAAAAAAAATCATAACTCCTTTGATTGATGAATCCTGTGAAAATTAAGTTCAAGTTCAAGAAAAAATTCAAGTTGCTGCGCAGCATCTTTTGCTCATAAGAAACAAAGAAATGGACGCTTACAAATAATACTTCTAATACCTTCAATTATTCTCAAATTAGTTCCATTTGATTGATAAAATAAGATGATTCTAGACCGTTGACTCGATAGCTCACAAGGTATTAATAAGCTATGTTCAAACAAATCACCCAGTTCAAGTTGCCGATTTGCCCAGTTTACATGTTGGGCAAATTGTACTTCCGTCTGCCCAGAAACAGCGGGCACATTGCGTTTTGCTAGGGCAGATCGCAATTAGCCCGCGCAAATTGCAATTTGCCCACACTTTCTGGGCAAAAAAGCATTTTTGCCCAGAAAACTGGGCGAATCGCGATTTGCTCAGCCGTCGGGATTTGCCCGTAACATATATAGTGGCACAGAACCCCTACATTTAACTCCTAAAAGTTGATTTGACTGGAAGAAAAAGAAGGAAAAAAGCCATCATTAATATACAAAAAGTTCCAAAGATTTTCAAGATCACCTTATCAAAATTTAAGTCAATTTTTTTGTGTCAGAATTGAACCCCAAGGAACACTTAGCACACTTTATACATGTATAAAGTGAGGTTCAGAATCATTTTCGTTCCAAAATATGTTATGATGTTTAACAAAGGGCACTATTATAAGCCAGGTAATACGGGGGGAAAAAAATCGACAACAAAAATTAAAGTGACCAGCAGGTCAGATTTTTTAATGGAACTTGTCTACAGTAAGCCAATGGTGCGATCGCAAGACGTCCGCCAAGTAAACGTGAACTGTATGTAAGAGCCAATAATACGATCGCAAAACATCAACCAAAAAAATTTGAACTTAGTTTATTGTTTCAATTGCTCTCTAAAAAAATGATACATTTTAGACTTTCCAAATATTGCAGGTACTTACTACTTAGTAAGACTCACTTAAACTCACTTCACTTAAAGAATAAATGAAAATATACTCACAGAAATATTTTGCTCTTGATCTTCATTAGTTTTTTCAGCTTTCTTGTCAGCCTCTATTTTATCTTTCATTTGAGGGAAAAATATTTCTAAGGTGTTCTTCGCTGCTTCAGACTTCGCAATTTTCTTGCTTGCTCCCATACCAGTACCATATTGCATTCCATTTATGCGAACAATAGCTAAGTAAGGTGCTTTAGCATTTTCTACAAAAACAGAAATATTTGATTATTATTATGCAGTCAAAAAGGAGGTTCTTCATAATTGGCAGGTATTATTTTATTTACTTTATTTAATTCACACATAATGCCCCTTCTAGAGGGGCTCGTACTTGTCAAAAGGTTGGTTATAGACTGTTTTAGTAGAGCGATATATCGTATCGATTGCCGTCCGAGGGCCTCTGGTTCCAAACAAACTTTGGTTCAATGTAATTTCCCCATAAGCGGATTTTTGAACGGAAATTTAGGGTATTAAATCAAACAATTTATGCGACCTTTTTGCGATTATAAATTCTACGTCCTCGAAAATGCTTAATTTTGTCTGGTTCCACCCGTAAAACTGCCAGAATCAACAAGATATTACAGATAAAACGATGCGTTTGGAGGTTGGAATCACCCAAATGTTATTATTGTTGTTGTGGAATTGGCGGGATTTCCGGCTATTCTAACCTACAAATGCAACATTTAATCTGTAATATCTTATTGAATTCAGCAGTTTTAGTCAAGGAACCAGGCATAATTAAGCATTTTTGAGGACGTAGAATTCATAATCGCAACAAGGTCGCATTAATTGTTTGATTTAATACCCTAAATTTCCGTTCAAAAGTTCGCTTATGGGGAAATTACATTGAACCAGAGTTTGTTTGGAACCAGAGGCCCTCGGACGGCAATCGATACGATATATCGCTCTACTAAAACAGTCTATAACAAGTAACAGAGCCAAAGAAATACAATGATAATATGAAAAGAAAAACAATAACGGTGTATTCTAGTCCATTCCATAATCATATTAGCTTCATCATGCCAGCTCATAAAGCTTAATTTTCAAATTTTCCGTTAGAAAAAAAAAAAAAAAATTGTAATAGCTTGCCGTGAAATACGGCAAATTTTTTCAAATGGTCGGTCACTGTCCTAAATCTCGCATCGTTGCTTATCTTACATACAGGCATACGTCCAATCCAACGGTTCAAGATCATCTTTCACGTTTTAATTTTTCTGAGGAAGATGCACACCCTAATAAACTTCAATGTTTTTTCCGAAAACTTCATGTGACAAAATATATCCGAAAATTTTATCGGAGTAATTGAATAATTGACAACAGGTAAAAAATGAATCAAATTGGAAATTTGGAACATTGGAATTGACTTACGCCCATGCGTTAGATGGTTGACGATATGAGTGGGAGTACCAGTCATGACCCCCTAGTTCCAGATATGCAAAGCAAAATAACAGGCTCATGCAAGTTTTCATAACCTTGTAAATTTTTGAGTAAAATAACTCCGCTCTAAGTTTCTAAACTTTAACTGTGATACAGAGTTTTCATGTTAATTTTAAGTGTTGTATTTCATATTTGACTGACTTGTACCGTAAACTAAAGGTAGTTTCAGAAATGTGGGCACACATAGACCGATAATCTTTGAAATTTGTCAACATCATTTATCATGTTACAAAACAAAAATTAATGAAAATGAATAAGAGAATTGGATTTGCATTGAGGAACGCTTTGAAAATCAACAGTTTAAAGTCGGAGGCTCGTATTGTTTTGATTTGAAGGAATGAAAATTGAAAATTTGCCAAAGATTATAGTTTACACTTTTGAAAGAAGCCTCAAAATGAAAAAGTTTCTAGAAAGCAAGAGTCAATTAAGATCAAACAATATAGTGCAGAGTAATTAACGAATAGGTGATAAAAAGAGCTGATAATTCAGTTAGTTGGACTAAAACTTTACCTAGTTCTTTGAATTCATACGATGGCTGAGCTTTCAAAATTTGTTGCAAGTACCTATGCAAAATGCAGATATAACTTTTGTCATTGGGGTTAATTATCCATTCTTTCTTGACGACGTGCTCCGGGTCATCTAAAACAAAAATAGTTTTGTCATTTAATGAAAGTTAAGGAGCAAAAGCTTTCAAGAAGAGGAATGCAAGGCTGAGGCATGCTGTGGCATTGAATGAAATTTGAGAAGGTAGCATATTGTCAATTGAAGCGTTGAAATATATAACGATGTAAGCACCATTAGACGTTGCAAAGATTGTGCAGTTGTTTTTTCGTCAAACAGATTACCCGTGACGTCCAGTAAAATGACATTTTTAAATTAAATTTCTCCTTTAATGAATGATTTTTTACACAAAAAACACACATTTTGGTAAACACACTCAGTATTTTATATAATTAAGGAGAAGGTGCACAATCTTTGCAACAACTGATGGTGCATACCTCATTATATGTTTCAACGCTTCAATGAACATAAGTGCAAAAGATTGAATTCAAGGGTATCCACCAAACACCTGATAGTTTGATATTTTTTATGGGTTTAAGTGGACTAAATTCAACATTGCTAAACATCTATGCCACATTTTAGGGGCTGTAAAAGAATAAAAATGAATTTGATATTTAATATACTCAAGGACAGACTTTCAAAGGTAAGTGAAAGAACAAATTGATACAGTGAAAGCGGATTGTCTGGAATTTCCAAAACATGGAATTTCTTGATAAAGAGGAACTATTTACGAGCATCTTCAATCCTCCTTTAAGAACAATACAAAAAGTGTATGACCTCACTTTAGACTTCACTTTACTGATACCACTGCACGGTCGTAGCCAGGCATTTGTTTTCCTCTCTCTTTGCCCTTTTGAACATGTGTGTTAGAGAGGGATGGCGGGAGGGGCTATCACATGACTTCAGCCCCCATTTCTGTTCTTTTCTAACACATGTACTCAAACGGACGATGAGAGAGAAGGACAAGGTCCTGGCTACCGCTACGTGCCGCTGACATACACTGACTACCTCCTTCTTTAGTCTTGAACATTCCTAAGCCACTCATGTTCCTTGACTATCGATCTCCTTTACCTCAAAGGTACATATTTCCAAATTTAGAATACAGAGGTCAAAATTCAACTTGGGAACACATTTATATCTTTAACTACGATAAAAAGTGCAAAACTATCATGAAAAAAGGCATTTTCCTTGGAGAAAGCTTGTTAACCCTTTCAAACACGCGTTTGGGAATTTGACTTTTTTTGAGATTTTTTTAGACCGTTAGTCAGCATCCATCGATGCATATTGTTGTTGTTAAACTCACTTTGACTCTCTTGTCAATCCCTATCAGGCTCCCCGTCGAATAAGTCCTATCGTATAAGTAATCATGTTTTAACATCATTATAATTGTACTATCCTTTATCAATTGAGTATGATTATTTATCGGTATCAATCTCCTAAATCCTTTGCCAAGATGTAACAAATTCCGTTCGAAAGAGGACAATTTTCTAAGACTTTTGATGGGTCACACAAGTTTTTGCAAAATTTTTATTTAAATTCCTTTGAAACCCATGTCACATAAAATGGTACATATGTGTACCACTTTGCTTGAAAAGGTTGGGGAATGTTCCTGATTTTTAGTGAAAATTCAACACGGGACAAATTTGTTTCAGTGGAATTTTAATCACAATAGGAAGTGAGTTCCACATGAAAAGCTTATCACTGTAAATTATATTGTTCCAAAGAGCTTACCTCCTGAATAAAAAGGCAAGGTGATAAGCTTGGTGCCACTAGGTAAAGTTGGGATTTCAGTTTTTTTCTTCTGAAGCATCTGCTTCTTTGTTTTTATGTACTTCCTTCTGTTTTCCCAAGTGCTGAAAAAAAGAAAAATCAAATTTAATTATGATGCAAGTACAACAATCAGCTTTGATACTACTTTCAATTAAAACATACTAAATAGAAAATGAAAGTTCCACCTTTCAAGCAAAAAAAAATAAAAGAAGATACTTTGTCAAGGAGACCGTAAAGATATTATAGACCTGTTTAGTGATGACGTCATGATCAAAATTGGATCCAAACAAATGCTCTACCTTGCTCACTCTCATGATTTTTTTATTTTTTTTACCAAAAAATTTTCTGGTCAAATTCAATGCGTAGGAGTAATGTTTTGTACATTACATATCATATTTCTTAGGCAAAAAAGAATTGAGACAATTGTCAGTAGGCAAAATAACATTAGGTATAATGTTAAAGGCCAACTATCTTGCAGGTAAAATGTCTGTATACATACAACCGCGCAATACGCTCTGTGTAGTGAAGTAAATGAAGTTAGCAGAATATTTCTTGACATTTCATTAAAGACTATATACATTAACATACCGAAACCAGCTTATTTTGACTGTTTTAAATTTGAAGAGCTTGGAACAATATTCTCGCACCGCATCACCGGTCAAAAGCTGGGTTGCTTGATTTTCTTGGACGGTTTCAATTTTTGGATTCGGAACCTTCAGACCATTTATCACTCTAGTATCATCTTTGTTTGTTTCCCGCTCTTCCAGAAGCCTTTTATACTGAAGACATGGAATGGCGCTTACTGGAATTTTGTGCCACTAAAAACAAAAAATGGTAGATTGTGTGAGTGATGTTGAGCTCGTAAAGATTTAATACAAAGAAAATATTTACACAGTGAGGCAAGTCGAAAATGAAAACAGAGAATTTCTACTTTTACCGACAGTTCAAGCGGCTAACTTTCCTAGTCGGCTCCACACAATGCGGCGTTTATCAAGTTGCGAGCCAAGCAACATCAGTACTTGCCAAACATTGCATTGTGTTCTTACGCACTCATGACTTCTCCAGAGGCTTCCCCCCAAAGTCGGTAAATTGACTAGAATCACAGAATTTGTGCAAGTAAAAGCCGCTGAGTGCGTTTGCCATCAATGGCGAGATTACGAATGAAACTTCTTTGGAGATTTTTTATCTCTTAGTAAATTGGATATGCCCGATGCTCCACTCATAACTTGGAAAATTCTGCACTATGTCAAGCTGGCTTGATAGAGAGCTGATTTAAGAGGTATGAGATAGATAATCTGTGATAATGGTAAATTTTTACAAAATGAGGCTTTTTACCAACTAAATTTTTAAGTAATAATCTGGAGACTCATTTTGTTTGGCACAGACGGTCCTCTGATTAAAGTGAGTTCGGCACAATTCTGTCTCCACCAATGAACAGCAACGATACCCCACTGAAAAATGGCGTTGAGGACCATCCGTCCCTAACAAAAGGAGGTCCCAGGATATTAAAGTTCATAAGTTAAGAAAAATTTGAGTAGCAGGAGAGCAGCGATTTTCAAGATGTAAAGTGATCGTTAATTTCTGAAGAATTTTACACTTTGTAGCAAAAAGTTCATAGCACCCATCAATGAATTGAATATAAATTTAAAGTTTTCCAAAAACAAAATGTTATGACAAGATTTACCTAATTTCAACGTTTCTACTGCTTAAGAAAATTATCAATTATGTATTTGAAAAAATCGACACAAAAAACCAAGATTACAACAACCTTATATTCATTACATGTTTCAAAGAAGGGATAAAATCAACTTTAAAATCCTACTGTCTCTTAAGAATGGTTCTTAAAATTCTCAAGGAGAAGAGCTATTAATGGTTTTGTTTTCAAAGATGGGCAATTTTTTAACACTGTATCCTCTACAGAGTGTGAGGCAATCTTCATAAGTCAACTGCCCTGTATTAATGAAACTCTGAAAGATCACAAAAAAAATATGAGTCGTAAAAGTAAAGGGAGCAAGAGAGCTGGTTTTTCTTGGAAGAAACAGCAGTTCAAATTCAACATCTTTTTTACCAAATTTTGATTTTCTGCGTTGCCTGATGCTCAACTCCCTGGAGGATATTTTTTGGCACCTGAAACACCCTTAACACTAACTTCCATGGTGCTAAGAAAAAAACAATTTCATTCAATCAAAATTCCATCGACAGAATACACATTTTCCTTGTCCTCAAAAATTCAAAATTTATAATTGATACCAGAGAAATATTACTTCAAAGGTGATACCTTTGCCACAGATTGACTACTAAAAATTTCTATTTTTGCCATACAATAAAGGGTCCTGAAGGCTGGAATGACTCAAAAATAAAAAAACAAAAAATTATAAAACAAATTAATGCAGATTAAAAACTTACTCGAGCACTAGCCGGTCCTAAGTAATATGGTTTAGCAAGTGTACAAACTCTAGACGGCCGATGCAAAAAGACAGGCATACCACTAGAATGATGAACTTTTACCCAACCTTCCGGTAGAAAGTCAAAATGATTGGTTGGTCCTAAGTCCTCGAGGACAATTTTATCAATTTGCTTCATATCTTCAAATTCTGCTGCGACAGTATCGTTCTCATCTGGCTTGCCGTAGGGTTTCTTTTCGTCATTCACGGTATCTCCCATTGGCAGTCGTTCGAGATCTAATCTCATCTTCTTTGCTGGACACTGACCTTCTTTTAGGTTGCTTTCACCTTCTCCTTCACCTTCTCCTTCCCTTTCCTCTCCTCCTTCTCCATCTTCATCTTTGAGAGCTGAAATTCAAACACAGAAACCAGAAAAAATTACGCAAAATACTAAAACAACTTGATAATTTAAAAAAAAAATTTATTGCATGAAATGATGCGCAAGATTTAACCGCACCTGCAGCGCACCAACGAATTGATCATTAATAATTATTGTGAGAATTACTGCGCGGATTACTGCTGACAGACAGTGGACGGGCAGTTGTAAAAGAGAACTGTCTGTTAGACTGTTTATGGTAGTCAGTTTCATAACTCCCCAATGTTTTGAAGGGGCCCTAAAAAAAAAGAACATTAAACTTTCTTTAAAAAAAGGAAAGAAATATAGTTTGATTTCTCTGAATCAATCACCAGCCTTTCACGATTCCGCACAATTGCCGGATCTCAAGCTTTCACAGGTTTCCAAGACACATGGCAACCCTAGAGAGCTCAGTTTGGACCAATAAAACGTGTAATAAGACCAACATGGTGTCTATAAGAATTAAATGAATAACATTCCTGATTTTTTAATGGTTTTTCCTGATACTTTCTCCAAAATGTCTTAATTTTCCGCTGGAGTTTCCAAAGCGTTGTTTCTGAACTTCTGTAAACTTTTCAATCAGGCCTCCAATCGGATAGACAAAAGTGCAATCATTTTTGATAGCCTGAAGAAACACACAGGTTCAAAAAAGAAAAATGGTATAGTTTTCGTTCACAGTCCCCTTCCCCTCCAGTTAGAAAAAGTCCTGACCCGAGAGTGAGCTTCCTGAGATTTTCCTGATATTTTGCGGCAATGCCAAAAATCCAGATATTTTTCTGTTTATTCAGTCTGTAGTATACATGGGCACAACCAATTTGATAATAAGTTGTTGAAAAACAACTAAATCATCTAATTAGTCTCGCAAGTAACTAAAAAATTAGTTGTTAATCGCTCAGGTAGACAACTATTGTTGTTGGATCAGGTTAGTTGTCTACCTGAGCAATTAACAACTAAAGTAGTTGTCATTCGCTACTCTGGTAGACAACTATTGTTGTTACATCAGGTTAGTTGTCTACCTGAGAAATTAAAGACCAATTTAGTTGGCCGCACTAATTAGACAATTTTGTTGTTTTTCAATTACTTATTTCCAAATTAGTTTTGCCCAAGTCTGGTCTGTAGACACTCTAAGCACAAACAAAAATAAAGAAGATAGAAATATCCAGTAAACAAACAGCACCTTGTTCCAGCATAGCTTCTATTTCATCATCAGGAAGGTCTGAGTCAAAGCTCATGGAGTCAAAGTCATTGCCCTCTTCATCAGTCTCATCCAAAATGTCAAATTCGATTGATGGCTTCGTTTCTTCTGTTTCAGCAGTCTTCTCCTCATCATCTTTGGACCCTCCATCTTGCTGCTCTGTCACATCATCTGGAATCTCTTCTTTAGGTTCAACCATGGGTTCATCTTTTGGTTCTTTCGCCTCAGAAGATGCTTCATCTATATCTTGCTCCATTGATTCGCCAATCCCATCATTTGATGGTTCTGAATCTGCCATGACTAAAGGTTACACTTCAATTGCACGTTTTAGACAGTCTGAAAGAGAAAGAATAATCACTTGAAAAAAAAAAAAAAGATATGCAAAATAGAATGACTGGGAAAGTTGATTACTAATACATGATTACTAGTATTTTTTCCTTTTCTTCTTTAATTTTTTCTGGCTGTTTAAAGAGTGGTTCTGAAAACTCTAGGAGGAAAGTTACTTACCTACAGTTTATTTTTTATCGTCTTGTTCTTTTCACATCCTTTGCTTCCCTTTCTGTTTCCTTTTCCTTCTCCCTTCTTTTTCTTGTCCTTTCCTTTTTTTCCACCTCTTTCCAACAAAGACGGGGGCTTATGTCCCCAAAGCCCCCCCCCCACGGACCGCCACTAGCATTATCATTCAATCAGAGTGCATTTGCAGCTGCTGGTATTCAGATCTACATCAAGATAATATTCCAGCTCCCAAGCTGAGGCTTAGAGTTCAGTTCTAACAGAGGAAAAGGTGTTCAGAATTCTACTGTGAACAGCAACAAGATGGTATCAAAAACCATTTGTTGATACTGTGTTCCTTATTTTTCATCAGAGGTTGATAGAGCTTGGTTTTTCTCCTCACCTGAGGCATCCAATCATCCCGAACCTCACGTCATCAGCGCAACCCACCGACCATTAATAACAGATCAGTCTGACAGTGTTGTGATCTTTGGTAGCTTCTCAAAGTAGAAATGAGACAAACGTTAATCAAGAGTGGCGATTGAATTAAATCAGGAAGTTTTCAGCCGATTTTAAACTACATACGAAGAACGAGGCTGAAAGATTACAGGACTGACCTGTTGCAAATGAATCTTGCACACTACCGTATTACTGAAGACATGAACGGTAAACCAACCAGCAAGCAGTGCAGGCTGTCTCAACAGCGTTTCAACGCAACCAAACTCTTATCTGATGCAGACTTGAGAAATTGGTGATCTCAAAGCAGACATCTTCTGAGCTTCAAGAAATTATATATATACTGGACTGATTAGACGCTCTAAATACCAACAGTCATCGAATTTGCAACAAGAAGAGGTATTGAGGTCTACACAATGAGCAAGTCCTGAATCGAACATAAACATTCAACTGATAACTCATGTGCCAACAGCAGTGTAATTGAGATTGTGAACCATTACCTGGAAAGTTTACTATCTAATGTAACCGACGGTGCGTTGGTAGAAAAGAAACATAGGAAAAAAAGGCACAAACCGAGGGAATCCGGTAACATACACTATGTCTGGAAATTTGTAAAATTCTAGAAATAACGAAACCTAACCTCACAGCCTGCACAAAATGTAAACATCGCAGATGAAGGAAGCAGCGGCACAATGCTTCTTATGCTCTCTGGCGGAGGAGCTTGGATATTATCATTCCCGCACTTTATTTGTTTTACTTTTTTAGTTTTTAGGAGATCTACCCACCTTTTATCATGCGAGTTCCTTGACTTTCAGACTTTACCCAATGACACGATGTACTAGTACTAATACTTTAAGTCTTTAATTTTACAATAATTATACGTTTTCATTTCAAGGAAACAAGAAGGAGCTAAATCGAGGAGGAGGGGGGAACTGGAACTGGCATTATTGTGCAAATACCGAATATGAGCAACCAGCAACCCCCCCTCCCCCCCCCCCCTTTGAATCCTAAACTACTCCACCGAAGCCAGAGACGTTCGCTCATCCATGTACCTATACTCACAAAATTGAGTTCAATAATGAAATAGACACATAGAAAACGTGTGCTGTTGTTTAAAAGCTAAGTTTTTTAAAGGTGTCTGTACTTGTTGTTTTGTTTTTTGTTTTGTTTTTTCTTTGTTTTTTTTTTGTTTTTTTGTTTTTTTTTTCGTGTGAGAGAAATACAAATTCGAAAAGATCAGTTCAACAAGGCAACAGCAATAGATTTTCCTTTCTTTCCCTTGCAAACAGCTTCACCCTTAATAGAGAAAATTATGCCGCGGAATGAAGCTTCATATTGACACCAGAAGCTGTTGTTTGGTAGTGAGCGGTAATATTTTGGCGATTAACACAATATGGTAAAACCAAGCGCTTCCCGATTTGATTTCCATGATGAACAGTAGCGTAATTGGGGGGGGGGGGGGGGTATAGACATTTGGCACACACAGAAAATTCAAGGAGCAAAAGAAGAAAAGAAAGAAAGAAAAAAAAAAAGGTTGTCAAATTTAGAGAGTAACTACAGGTTCAAAAAGCTTTAAATTTCTTGAAAAATTGGGAACAAAATGTATATTTTTTTCCAAAATTTGCCCAGATAGTAAGTGATCGCCCAATAGGGTCTTATCAAAGACCTCGAAGATT
The DNA here is from genome assembly GCA_011764245.1 of Trialeurodes vaporariorum. NCBI lineage: Eukaryota > Metazoa > Arthropoda > Insecta > Hemiptera > Aleyrodidae > Trialeurodes > Trialeurodes vaporariorum. The sequence goes on along the minus strand of VMOF01000388.1, from coordinate 23,391,701 downwards.
TGAGTTTCACGGATCAAATGCATAAGGAGCAAAAAAAAATAAATAAAAAAATAAATAAATAAAATCATCAGATTTTTGTGCCCCCCCCCCCCCCCGCCAAACCAGACCTGAAAATTGAACGCTACTGATGATGGGCACCCGATTTGGGAAGCAGATTAGCATATTGCTAGACACTGCCCTTGGGGTATTTCATATTTAGATGTATCGATTTCGAACTCTTTCAAGACCAGTCCAACAGACGTTTAAAGTGCCTTCAAATTCACGACTATGCTACTTGAGGTACTGACCATCAGCATCATTTTCTTGCTTTCAGGCGCGTTTTAGATTTATTTGGACCGTTTATGAGCAGAGCTCGCTTTGAGAGGCAAAACGGCGTCGTGTCGGTCGGCGCGCTCAATTCTAACACGCACGCTGACTCTGTTGAAAATGACAGGATACCTAAATAAAAAAAAAAAAAATCCATAAAATCGCGAGATTTTCTGCGAGTATATTTATTTTGAATTTCGTAGTTTGTTTCTAATCTTTTGCAACTGCTTTTCAATGAGAAAAGTCAGGCTGTGAGGGTCGAAGAACAACAAAAATAAAAGTGAAAGATTGAGAACAAGTTCACTCGCACTGTACGGCAAATAGCGATAAACTTGAAAACTCCGACTTTTAAAGGCCTTCTTTTATTTTCCGCTCTTTTTAACGACGCGAGGCGAGATTATGGAAATCGAGTAATCCCATTGGTTTAAACGGCACGGCGGCGTCACGTGGCTATGTAAATAAGATTTGGAGTGGTTCCAGTAGTTCATTTTAGACTGAATGACTTCAAGCCTTGTTCACATCATGGTCACATGACGACAATGTAACCAATATACGATTAATCGATTCCCACTATCTCGTCTCGTGCGATTGCAAGATCCATTTAAACAGGTCAGTCCGACAACGTTGTAATCTTTGTAACCAAATCGGGAAACTATGTTATTCATATGGGGTTTGATTTTCAGATTGGCTCAGGTCCTATTAAGTACCAGCATGGGATAGGAGCAAAAGGTTACAGCACTATCGGACTATGACCAGTTTTTAAATAGAATTTTTGATCGGGCGCACTGAATGCCTACTTCAATCAGTGGCGTAGCGTGCAATTTGGCAACGTTGCAATGGGTCCATTTAAACCCACGAAAAAGATCGAAGTATTGGGTGTTCGGTGAACACCTTTGCATTCGACATTTTACAAGGATTTAAATGGACAGAATACAACGTTGCCAAATTGCACGCTACGCCACTGACTTCAATACAGGGCCATTAACACCGATGAGATCAGTGCGCCCGATGGATGCGTGCTAATGAATATTGAATGTGAAATGTGAATGCTCAGATGGTGATGTGCGATATGCACCGGCCATCAAATGTCTCAATTTAAGCTACTCGGAGCTTTTACTTTCAGCGTTTGAAGAACATTTCGGGGGCGGATGAAGCGAAGGCTAAAGAATCGTGTTATCAAGCCAATAGCCAAACGTGTTAAGGAAATGTTAATGAGTTTTAAACAGGAAGTGGAAGGCGGCGGCTAGTGCAATTTGGCAACAATATAATCCCTCCATTTGAATCTACGTTCAGCGATCGATTACATGCGACGTGCCGCTTCACTATCGAATCGATTGTATCGCTTGGAATGTGATAGAGGGAAAACTTTTTTGCCAAATTGCACGAGCCGCCGCTGAATTGGAAGGCGAGTCTTCGAGTCTACTATAGTGTTCGATATAAATACAGACATTTCGAATGTTGTGATGCTCGGCTGCGGTTGTACTAGCCGCGCGCGGCAGCGGCCGAACCGAAACCGAACCGCGCACCGAATAAATGTTTAGAAAATATTGTTGATTTGTTGGTTGGTGTTGCTCTGTTGATGTTTTGCTGGAAGGAGGCCGATGACCCGAGCAGCAACAACTTCCTGGTGACTGCTTGCCTTGCCTTGCCGCCGCCACACGCCACACCGCATCGCGCAGCGCGAGTCGCGAGTTGTGGGGACGCGGGCACGCGGGGCCCGGTGGACCAGTTAGCGGTACAGTACCGCTACCCGATGCAATGCGACGATGCCCCCTTCCCTCTCCCCCCCTCCCCTTCGCACCGGTGATCCGCCCTCTCCACCACCACTTTACCGCGACTGCCATGCCACCCCCCGCCACCCGACCATTCGCAGAGCTTTTAACACCCCCCCCCTCCGCAATTTCTTAGGAGGATGGCGCAACTGTGTATTTGGACTGGATCTAATTGTAAGTGCTAAGTGTCAACTTTGTCATCGAGCGAATCTTCGACTTATTAAGCTGCTTGCAGACTCTCAGACTGGAGAAAAGTACCATTTGTCCGAAAAATATTTTGCTATTGATCTTAGAGTGGTCTATTGTCAGCTCTCGCTTAACCCGTTTGCTTCCAGGTTACGAAGGCAAATCAATTGATTGTTGATTATTGACATTAATGTCCGGCCACTCTCTCAAATGGAGTGGGTAGTGAAATATCCCTTCACCGTGAAGCTGATTTTGCACACACGAATGAATGAAAGCGCCGCGCCGGAGGAAACATTCTTTCCTCAAATGTTATTAATTGGGAGTTATTGTGAGTAAAAAAATTAACTTGTGTGACGCAGATGTAGACACAGAAACGAGTATACTCGGGCGTGGTACTAAAACCCTGGTAAAAAAAAAAAAAAAACCTCAGGCCCTCAAAAAAGTCTGAGGGGAATTGGAACATGAGGTCCTGAGGGCAACCTCAGAAATTTCTGAGGGTACCCTCAGGACCTCATGTTCCAATTACCCTCAGACTTTCCTGAGGTCCTGAGGGAAGGCCATCAAGTATTTTCGTGTAACTAAACTAAATTCAGGGTATTCTGGTCGAGTTTTCTGTAGAAGTTTGTGTTCCTATTACGAATAAGGCTATGTGTTTTACTCGTTTCGTCAAGCGGAAGTAGCTAAGGGTTAACCCTGCGCGCATCCTCTCTTATTTTCCGGATGAAATGTATAGTGATTGCTGTTTCAAACATGTCACTATATTCTGATCGCTCTCTTAATTAAGAATGTCTGAAAAACCCAAAATAATCTTCATGAGTGTAAACCGCGGGCATACAACATCGCAGTGCTGCCAAATTTGGCGAAAAAGTTAAACTCTCACCATTTTACACGCTTAATTGTGTATTATTTATCCAAATGTGACGGCATTGAAACAGAGAATGCATGCAGTAAATAATTTCACTGTCACGAGATCCATATTGCTGTAATCTTTGTCTCCGACAAACGCAGTTCTTCTGCGTACTAAATTTGCCACTGCATTTTCATTGCTTGATGTGCATTGCGTGCATGGGACTTCGTATTTTTTTATTAGGATTAACCCTTTAAAAGATTAGGTTAGTTCACATGAACGTCACTTTTCCGTTTGTATAGGGAAGGGGAAGGTAGTTAACTGTTCGTACTCGGGGGGAGTTGGAATTGCATATACGACGGATTGAAGGCGCTAGACGAGATCTCGTCTATTTATACTACATCGAGAAGCGTGTTTATTCGGAATCCTGATACTGGAACAATGTGAAATAGACTAGAGAAGAAAACCGAGTATATTCGGGCTGGGTCCATAATGGGTTAAAGAAATGACCGATCGCTCGGAACTTTAATGAAGCGTCCTTTTTAATGCCCTTTCAACTTTGCCGGTAAGATGATGATGTCTTTTGCTGATACTCGCAGAAAAACGAAAGGCTGTTCAGCTTTACAGTTTACTGCACAATCGGCGACAGTTGACACTCCACTTGAGCTTAGGCGGAGATAGGCTCCCAAGAATATTTTGGAATAAAAAAGTTTATCCATTTGGCCGTGTGATTTGGCACATCCAAAAATCTCAGCTCTCATGGAGCAAAAACAAAAAGGTTGTCAAGTACCGAATGTTTCCCCCCAAAATCTATCTGCATGGGATTGCAATTGTATAAAAAAATAATCAAGGAGCTCGATGGTCAGAGTTATCATGGATCAAACGCATAAGAAGCAAAAAAAAGAAGAAGAAAAAAAAAATCATCAGTTTTTTGCCACTGCTCAGCCCTCTCTAAACAAGTTCCTACTTCCGCCTATATGCTGCTGCAGTGCTCAGGGCCACATATTAACCCTTTAAGGGCCAAGCCTAAGTATAATAGTTTTTCTTCTCTAGGCTCCTTCACATTGTTTCAGTCTTTATTCCGGATAAACGCGACTATTGATGAAAACATGTTCAATATAAGATGGCTTCGGGCGCCTTCAATGTATCGTATAGGCAATTTTAACTCTTTCGAGTACGAACAGTTAACTACCTTCCCTTTATAAACGGAAGAGGGCGTCCTTTTGAAATAAAACCTGGACTTTAGAGGGTTAACCATTAGGCTGACTAGGCAATAGCCTTGGTCCATGGGGCGCAAATTGATGGACAGTTTCTAATGAGACAAAGAAAACCCATTTTTACAAGGAAAAAGGGCTCAAAAATAGTATAGAAGTCAGTGGCGTAAACTTGGGATAATGATTGGGGGGGGGGCAAACCAACTTTTGAGAGATACACTACGGGGAGTCTGGGGGGACACTCCCAGTGAGAGGGGGATCCGGGGGTCCTCCCCCGGAAAAAATGTGAAAATTCAGGCTCTCTCATAGACGTTATTTTAAGCAATGTTATCGCATAAAAAATGCGACCAAATATAAACAAATTAAAAATAGATTTTACGTTTATTTTCTTCAGTTCTCAAGAAAAAAGGGAATTAACTGCTGTTGTTCCGCTCAGAGTGGCGTAAAATTTGAGATTCTTTTGGAGGGGAGGGGGTAGCAAATAGTCCGATACTTTGGGAAATCTGAGGGGGGGGGAGATTTTCCAGTAATAGGACCAATGGAAATTTGAACATTTGGGTCCTCTCAGACCATATTTTTAGCGATTGAATCTTTCAAAAATAACCAACCGACAGAACAGAAGTTAGTAGACTCAATCTATATTTTCTTTTTTTCATTGACAACAGGTAGGAATTTTTCTCTTTAGATTTACTTCAGTCGCAGTTTTAGGGTAAAATAGAGCCACTTATTCTTGCCATTTTTTGCTCCTGGGTTCCTGTAATTATTCCTTTCTTTCTTTATTTTTTTGCATTTTCTGTCTTTTCTTTTCTCCCTCCCTCTTTTTCATCAAATTATTGGGGGGGCAAAATGATACTTTGCCCCCCCTCCTCAAATATTGGGGGGGGGCAAAAAGACCATGCCCCCCCTAAGATTACGCCACTGGTAGAAGCCATCAAAAAAAGTCATCACACTGTTTAAAGCCTCCAAGGAGGCGCAAGTATAGACATTTATCCTAAAGGCGCTAGGTAGGATTGATCCGACTCTGACTATGCTTAAAAAACCTTGCTCTGTCCGCGAAGCTCTCTAGTTTTCCGAACAATTTTGATCAATAACTCTTAAAAATAAAAAATAAAATAAGTTTAAAAAGATAATAACCATGAAGAATTTAATTGGTTCTCCCCCCACCCCAACGATTCGTCGGAAAAAGCTCCTATGTTTAATCTGGTACAAAGCACGAGTAATGAGATACCGCGCCACGCCTTCCAAGAAAAAAAAACTCGACCTTTGTTTGGTGAACCCTTTAAAAAGGGCAGACATTTTACGGAGAAAAGTCGACCGCCTTGGTCCCTACGCATTCGCCTTTTCGTTCGCGCCCACGCACTGTTATTTTAATTAAATGTGAACAACTTTCGTTCAATAATTAAACATTGGAAATAAAGCTCTCTAATTGGATCTGATCTGTCAGTAGGAATCAGGCACAAAGGCAGTAATATTCTTGCAGAGAAAAGTATGATAAGTAGTAAATACATGTCACGTATACAGCGTGTAACATAAGTTCCCCCTCCCCCTATTAACTTTTGAACGGACGAAGATAAAAAATAAAACTCATCAGGAGACATTAATTTGGTAACCCATTTTTTATGCATTCAAAATTCCTGAGGGGCGCCTTTGAGGGGCAGTTTTGCCCCGAAACTCAAAATTGTCAAATGCCAACTCTGTTTCATAAGACATCGTTAAGTCATCATGATACTTCGTTAGAAACGGCACAAAAAACTCAGGATTTCGATACAAATCGCGCCGGTCAACATCGTTTTTCACATTCGAGGTATCGAATTTTGAAAATATGGATGAGAATCCACAATTTTGCGACTAAGTGCTCATTTTTGAGTATCCTCTCATCCTCTCAACCGATGTATCATAAGTTAGGGGTTTGTCATTTGAAAATGTTGAGTTATAGGGCGACCCCCCCCGGCCCCCCCTCCCCACGGGGGACGCCCTTGGACATTTTGGATGCGCCAAAAAGTAGCTCACATTAAGATATAAACGTCCCCCGCGTTTCGTTTTTTATCTTCATCCTATCAAAAGTGTAGATTATGAGCAGGAACTTTCGTTACACCCTGTATACGCAACACGTGTAAATGCATGACGTGTGGTGCGACAGGATCAATTACAAGGCGCGCAATTTGGTAACGTTGCATTTAACATAGTCGCTCAAATTATTCTGTGGCTCTGAAAAATCGCAAGCTCGCTCTTTGATGCTTTTTCGATATACATGTTGATCTCCATATCGGACTTATGGCGCACGGTCTATTATAATAAAAAGGTTCAGTTATGACACACAAAAGCGTGCCCTTAATTCGAGGTATTGCCAGGACCGTTACGGCGGAGGTGCGGAATGTGCGAAATACACCCAGATGAAGTCAGGGGAGGAATCTGGAGGAGGTTGACGGACCTCAGAGGCTGCGTGACTTCAACGAATGTAATCCTCGTGCGCCTTCAATTTTTGGGTTATGCAAAAATAGCACCGTCACGTAGGAATAGTTACCTCACAACAACTCCATTTATTTCCGGCGCTTTTGGGAGTAGGTGCTGGATGAGGCTTTGATTACGCCTCGATTGCTCACTAAGACTGTGGTGAAAGCACAGAAGTCGTTCCCTATAAACTCAAATTAATTAAAAAGTACTTGCGTAATTCAATGGACCAAATATTGCCTTCCTCTGTTTTATAAATTCAAGAGCTCGGGATGTATAAAATTGCTAATTGCAACAGCAACTTTGCTACTATTAAAACGAAATTTGAATTTCGTAAGCTATAATACTTCATTATGTCTGTTGTAATAAGGGTGTATTTTGATGTGCACATTGTCAATCTCGTGCCTGTTTCCGGAGAATTAAATTCGTTGAAAATTTTGTGTCCCTCAATAGTTCACTAATTCATTAGAAATTACCAAGTATCAATATTTTTCTAAAATGTTTTAATAGACTACTTATTCCTGTGCACTCAATAGGCATCAGAAAAATACAATAGATCTATGAGGAAATGTTTCCGATAATTTTGTTTAGAGATTTATTATATCGGTCAGTTTTCTTGTATCAAACCTATTACCAACAGCTTTAGTACAAAACCACATGACTACAAAATGCCATATTTTCTAGACAGTACAAAAACTAAATCGATTTAACCTTCATATTGCTGGGGGGGGGGGGGGTCCGCGCGGACCCCAGGTCTGTTTTTTTGCGATAAAAGATTGTATTTCACAATGATGTGCTTGTGCTTTCGGGTTTGTGTCAATGAGGAGGGTATGTTTTATACAGTTACCAATTTTCACGTTTTTTCTTCAATCCGTCTTGGATTTATAAGCATTTTAAAGTCGTGGGGCCGCGCGGTCCCACCCCTTAGTGCTTCAATACATATCTTAAAAAGAAGAAGAAAAAAAAAACAACAACAATCAACAACAACAACATTTAGAAAGCTCATTGTTTGTTCGTTAACGGGTTCAGTATGAAAAATGAACTGCGAAAGAAAATCACGTAAGAAAAAAAATCGCGAATGTGGTCAATTGGTCATATCCACTGGAAAAAATGGAATTTGGCTTGTTTTAAAAAAATTTTGAAAGAAAATGGTGCTTAAATACTTTTTTTTAAAGTAACTGGCAGTTCAAAGATCACTCCAGGTTGTATAGAATAGTTCCATCACGGCAGAACAAATTTTAAAAAATTTAGACTGCGGAGATGACTTAATTTTAAATTGAGGTCCGAGAGGAACCCCCTTAGTAATCTATCGTAATATCAAATACCTTTAGGAATATGCGGAGGTTAACATGAGTTGAAACTTTAAGTGAGAGCGACGCTTGCTATTTTCATTTTCTCTTGCATCGTCGATTAATGCGTATCGCTTTTCAGAACCGTGCGTAGACACAGGGGAGTGCCATGGAGGGGGAAATGTGGGTACCCTTGCCCCGGGCGGCACTCTTTGAGGGCGGCAAAATCAGGATGAACAACCCAAAAAGAAAAAAAAAAAAAAAAAAAAAAAAAGAGTTATCAAATTAAAAAATGAATCACCGAAGGCGGCAAAATAGTGTGCAAAAACAAGCAAAAAAACAAAAACAAAAAAACAAAAAAAAACCAATCAAATTTATAATTTTGAGGGGCGGCAATATTGCATTCTTGCCCCCTCCCCCTTCTCCGGAAACATCATCACGGCCCTGGGCCCCTGTTTAGACATGCTCTATAACTTTGAGATCCTGACGCATTTACTCAAAATCGCTAAGAGTGCTGATGCACATTTTTGCTCTTGAGCCATCGATAGATAAACTTTGCAAGCATACCGAACACCGCATCATTGCACTGTAGCGAATATTCCAGAGCCATGTGGCACTCAACGGATTCAGAGTGAAACGGCGCGCGTCGCGTCGCTACTTCAAAAAAATACATTTTTCTCAGTTTGTATTTTACCAGAATTTTTCTTTCAATTCCAACTTTCAGCTTATATAGATATGTGTATACCGGCAAGGAAGAATAAGATACCCGTAGGCTGATTTCGAACTTTCGGACATTGGTACTCTATTTGGGCGACGGTTTTGGATCATTGAACTCACGGATTTTCATCCCCCCCCCCTTTCGACGTGACGCGACGCGGTGCCGTCGCGTCGCGTCGTTTAGCTCATTTTACGGCCATGCGAAACGCATACACATTGTTGCCAGATGTACGACTTTTGAACGTGTAATTCCCATAAGACTCAATGTAAATTATACGGCGTTTAACCTCAAATTTGGCAATACTGAGAAAATATCGCATCGCGAGTACACAAAAAATACCTACACATAAAGTATAACACACATAGTCGCGGCAGGTGATGGAGCCACTCGTGGTGATGTGAGGAAAGAGTAGGGAGCCCCCCCCCCCAGGAAGTGGAGGGCGGGTGGAGGGGGTCACCGCACTATACAGCGCGCCACGACGGACGCGACGGCGACGGTGCGGAGGAGGATACAAGGATGCAAGCCGCATCGCGTACAGCGTGCGGCGGAGAGCAACTTTCACTGCGTCACCGTCATCAAATCGCGCACCGAAAGCAGAGAGAGAGAGAGAGAGGGGGGGCTGAGAGAGACATAGAGAGGGACAGAGAGAGGCATTGAGAGATACACAGAGGGGCGAGGGGGGGGGAGATAGAGAGACGTCGACATCTACCACGACGCCACAGATCACAGTTGCCGTACATAGCGTACCAAAAAAAAGTAAAACTCCGCTGCTGAATCTTGCTGATCCTCGAGGAATCTCTGCTAATTGTTCTGGGGAAACTTGGAAACGTTGCGGATGAAAGACGATGGATGGACGATCACGCCATCGTCGACGCACCGGCGCGGCGCGGCGCGGCGGTCCAGTCTCTGCTCGTGGATTGCGATAAATCGATTATTTCATCCTAGCAAACCTACAGGACAGAATCGCGATTCTTTGGCAGTTCGACTGAGCGTCGTATAATAATCGATACTTTTGCTTGGGTTCAAATAAGAAAACAACGACTGTCGAATGTCGCGTCGATCGTTCACGAGCCCGAGCCACCACTGTCTTGCTGCTGTGACACGCGGCTTGGGCCACTCAGCAAAATGGAATCTGCAGTAGACTCAATAATGGATCATATGTTCCTCGAAGTTACTTTATGAATGGGTCTGTTGCATAATTTTGCTACAACAATATAGAACCTTGATTCTTATGTAAAATTCGGCGAAAATAATGATGCGCAAATTAAAAACGTCAAAAATCCACTCATTAACTCAGGAAATCACTTCAATTTCAAACAGCCCGCGCTACACTAGACACTATTTGCACCGGTATACTTCTACATAGACGGAACCACCGTGCATAAGTAAACAACATCGTAACTACAAAATGATGGAATTTTCTTCTAAATACATGAACAATTGGCTGCATTTGCTGTCTGGTTTTTTCGGTTTATCAAAGATTGCAAGATACTATAAGAAATGTACGCATCTAAACGAAACATTCCAATGTTTTTAAGTTCTGTTGGTGTTTACATAAACGATATGGTTCCATCTATGTAGTTATAAGTCGGTGATATAGTGTCTAGTGTAGCGCGGGTTGTTTGAAATGGAAGGTATTTTCTGAGTTAATTGAGTGGATTTTGAACGTTTTCATTGCGCGCATCGTTATTTTCGCCGAATTTTACGTTAGAAGCAATGAGTTATATTGATGTAGCAAAAGTACGCAACAGGCCTATTATGATTATACCTGTACTCAAACCAATTAGGCAAAGACGGCGCCTCTCCGTTTGAACCTATGTTATAGACTAAGACAATCGATGTTCAGCAGGCTGATTCCGTCTTTTAGACGAGACGAGATAACGATAATCGATTAATCTCATTGGTTGAAACGGCGCGGCGTCACGCGACAGATTTGAAGTGCTACAACTGCACTAACACGATGATCATCACATAATAGAAGAGTAATAATGGATATGACTGGGGATAGATTTGTTGCAAACTTTTGCAACATTGTTTAAAAGGGTCACTTTTTGGGTAAAATCGCGTTGAACTCATACTGGAAGCATCAACAATTCTTCAAATCCACTCATAAATCCACGAAAGGAGTTTTCAGAGAAATCCAAGATGGCTGTCAAATTGATGGGTCATAATGGGGGAGTCCTATCTAATTGTAGCTTTCTCAGTGCACGCGCGGTGGGAAAAGTGCGAGCCATCATAGAGGAACAGACAAATTAGACGAGGATCCAAGATGGTTGTCGTACAGTGAGTCACAAAGAGGGGTGTCCCATCTAATTTGTAGCTGTTACTCAATGATGACTATCACTTTTTCCAGCTTAGAGGAAGCTGCAATCAGACAAAACTTTCCCATGATGACTCGTTATAGATGACAGTCATCTTCTAGGGTATCTTATATTATCTTTTTAGGGCAGTAAACCCCTGACGGGGTTCTCCCAGTAAGTGGTGTATTATTATTTTTTTATTTTTATTGTTAACTATGTAAATAAACTCCCACCGAGCAGGGCTACTAATCGGTGGAAACTTATTTAAAAAAAAAAAAAAAAAAAAAAAAAAAAAAGAAATGGAAAAAACTTAAACTTAAACTTGGCGGGAAAATCTTATTAGAACTAGGTTTAAATGCATTTACCGAGTTTGTGAGTGATTTTTAAAACCTTCTGAAGTGCATATGTCTAACGTTAATTTCATGATATTTTTTTTTACCCCATGTATGGATAATTGGGGCACTTGCAAGGGTTTGAAATTTAAAAAGAATAAGGTTGTTTGACAAAGGTTGTGAAAAGTTTGTTTGTAAAGAAAATGATAAGTAAAGTCCCTCGAAAGAAATTTTATGAGGGAGTACCGACACGATGTACAATGCATTTGAAAGGAGTCAATCGCCTGAACGAATTCGAAGGTCAAGTTCGACGGTGGACCATCGATGGACAGGCGGATTTGACGGCATTCCGGTCCGTTCCCTGACGTTGCATCTCTTCTTTTTCCCCTCATCGACTCTTTTGTGTGGATCCTACGATGCCTCTGATTCCTAATCGTCTCCGTGAAAGCCTAAAACCAACGACCAATCAGAACTCGTTGAGCTCGTGTCGATACTTCCTAACAAACTTTCCGTCAAGAGAACACTAGAAAATTACATTTGAAAAGTACTTGGGCTGAAAACAAAGGTACCTTCGGTATTTTCCTAAAGTATGTGTCCCAGCCCTGGCCAAACTGATCATCAAATGAGATCACCTAAAACTGTTCTAATTGTCACCCGGGTTCTGATTCTGCTCTTTTGGATGAGACGACATGATATACCAAAAACCGATCAATCCCATTGGTTTAAACGGCATCATCACGTGACATATTTCGTTTCATACGAGGTACAGAGGAGTCATTCGGTCTGAAATGATCGACTCGAACGACTTCAAAATCGTCACGTGACGCCGTTTAAACCAATGGAAATGATCGATTCCCGCTATCTTGTCTCGCTTCGTCCAAAAGAGCAGAATCAGCCCCTTCAACAAGGTGATATCATCAACATTTCTTGGTGATATCATCAACATTTCTTGGTGATATCCATACATTATTTACTTGACTTTTGAAAAATTTTAGGTGATCATTGGTGACCGCAGTTATGGAGTTTCGGAGATACCTACACTCGTATAAAGTTTCAAAAATTCGTGTGCGTTGTAATGTCACATCGGAATATCTTGTTTAAAACAATGTATATTGAGCCAGAAAAGTTCAGGTGACGTGAAATGCGGTTTGCGTCGAATCTTCGACGCAGAACTTATGCGAATAATGCTTTGTATTTGGGGCGAAAGTCGCATCTCTGGAACTACAAATCCTATAGTTAGGAACCTCGGGGCACCGCGAGTACCTACATATATTTGCTTACTACAAAATACCAAACTACATAGACCCTTGCGCAACTGTTTCATTGACCCCCTCTTTACAGCTGCGTATAACTAGAGTTTTTAGAAGGCCTAGTGAAAATATTCGAAAGCTGAAGCCATTTTTGGACGAGCTATTTAGACACAGGTGAAGTTGATGCTGGATTTTTTTTTTCTCTTTATCAACAGATCGACAATATCGTATCCATGTGCGCCAGGACATCGATCAGCCATCAGAAGGAAGGAGGCGCGGAGGGAGTGTGAGAGAACTTTCACGCGCGAGGTTGTTACACGCCACGCCGAGCACAGCAAAGTGCAGCGACAGTCAGTGGAACGAATTTTGAAACTTAGAAGACGTTGGAAACCACTTGTCAGCGGCACTGAAAAAGAAGGTGAACAAAAATTACCAGAAGCCCAACGACCTGCTAACCACGGAATATTTTGATAATATCACCGGAACTCTGTTATTCGTACCATAATGGTTTTTTTTTGTTTAAATCTTAAGGAAATTCTTTAAAATTTGTGAGACAGTTCTGGTACAATGATTATTGATTAGATCCTGACTCTGGATGGCACACTTCAAGGCTCCAGACAGATTCTACCCGGATTGACAAGCCTTTGCTCAAATCTGGATTAATCCATGCAGGCTTTGCAATCTAGATTGAAGCATGATTATCCCAATGGAGACCAAAAATCCGGACTCAATCGGGATTGTACGTCGCTACGTCAATGGCGGATCCAGCCCTTGCGAACGGGGGGGGGGGGGAGGGCGAACTTGGGATTTTTACCCCTTATAAACCCCCTTTTCTTTTTTTCGCTCTTGCTTTCCCCTTCCTCCCCCGCCCGCCCCCTTCGCCACCCCCTGTATCCGCCAATGCGCTATGTCTGCTCAAAGGCGATTGATGATCGATAAAGAATCTAGATTCAATTCAGATTCAATCTTAATCGGTAATCCGGAGGTGTCTCTGGCGGATTGCCGAACCGAATTAAAGTTGGATTGCCAACTGCCCTGGGGGGTGATCACGGAGGATCGGATCGTTTTGGTATCGTTATCGTTATCGTTTATACATGTAACCTTATGGGTGGCTCAACTGATCGAATCGTTGTGAGCCCCTCGTAACGATTGAAACGGACGAAAGGAAGCGACGAGTTGGGAGCTGTCGTTGTGTCAATCGTTTGAAGTAGGAAGAGGTGAGGAGGGGATCACCTGCGTGATCGAGTTGCGCAGAAGCAAGCCCATTTGATTTAATGCAAACGATAACGATAACGATACCAAAACGATCCGATCCTCCGTGATCACCCCCCTGGTCCTGGTGCATCAGGATAGTAGCTTGCTCTGGATACTAGCTGTGCATGAAAGCACTAGGAAAATTTATTTGGTACTTAATGGGTATAGCAGAGCTATCGTTTTGCGTATAACTAATGGCATTTTTCAATTCACCGATGAATCCACCGGTTGAGAAAATAATACCCAGTTTAGTTCAGTGCATGACCATTGACCGTACTGCACGATAATACTCTAAATCTGTGATCTTTTCTCAATCGATGCAATTTCCATTAAATTTTTAAAACACCCGGAAAGTTTCTGAAGTCAATGATGACTCCACCGGTTGATAAAATATTACAGTTCAAAGTATTTTCGTTCAGTATACAGTCATACTCTGAACTAACTTGTGTAATATTTTCTTTAACCGGTGGAATCCTCAGAGGGAATGGATTTGTTGCATATTATTGCGATACGCAGCTTTATGGAGGGTTGATTCGGGTGTAAAGTCGCGTGAAAGTTTTACTTTGAGAGCATCAAACAGTCTCAAAATCCACTCATAAACTCACAAAAGGAGTTTTAAGGAATGCCTAGGATGGCAGTCGAACGTGCGAATCTACCCTGCATGCATGCACCAAGAGCGCACCAAAAGATGACCGATGACAGTAATTTAAGCAATGTTGGTTAGAATGTAAACAAACGTCTTAATTCCACACAGTACTTACATTTTGCGTCATTCTGTAGATATGTTTTTTCCGATAAATTTTTCTTTCTCGTCGCATTGTTTCTGATTGAATTTATTACGTTCTGAGTGGATTTACCCTAATTCTGAGAAAGAAACGCTGGGCACCCCTGGCAAAAATGGTCCATACAGACCGGTCCATAAGGTCCATAACAGGTCCATAACCAAATTCCCTATACAGAGTATGGATAGGATTTATATGGGTATGCGAATGAATATATAGTACGGGTATACATATTCATATCCTTACAGATCCATACTTGTCCATATTAATCCATACTCTGTATAGGGAATTGGTTGTGGAGCTTATGGACTATCGACAAATTAAAGATTGTCGGAAGATTTTCACACATTTTCAATTATGGGTGTGAGTGTGGGACTGATGGGCAACGGCTTTCCCACCCCACCCGCACTATGGCCTCGTCTGAAAGGTGCGAGGAGTATCAAGAGTGGCCGAACCATAATCTTGAAGGCAAAAATTATAGCTCGTGAAAATATCGGACAATCTTTAACTCGTCGATAGGACCTGTAGGTATGGACCATTTTTTGCCGGGGAAGTACTTACTTTGTCGAATGCCACCGTCAGCCATCTTTCCTGCTCGTGGTGCATGCATGCAGGGTTGCGTCGCGCCTTTTGACCGCCGCGCCATCTGAGGCTTTACTATAAAAACGTCCTTCGCTTTTTGCCTTTCGAAAAAGATTTTACACCAGAATCAACCCTCCAAATCGCTACAGCAAAAATAACTGACAAACTCATAAAAAAATGCCATTAATTTTACACAAAACGGAACTTCTAAAGGGTTGAGGCCTTGAGGAATCTTTTTTTCTACTATCTTTTGAAAGTCGGAAACTTAACGTGTTTTGGTCCTCCGTGCGTCGAGCCGCGGTGTATCGCTCTGCGCCGCCACTACGCTCTCCCTCCCATCTCTCCCGGTTGTTTCTGAAGTGAAGCCGCGTTGCGCAACGCCTCGGAGTTCGCTCGGCCGCGGAGTGCAGACTGCGGACTGTGTGGACTGAGGAGCCGATATATTACTTAACACTTTTTAACGACGACCATGTTGGTTGACTTGATGGTTGACGGTAATAAAAAGACGCAAAGACAATATAAGTATATATTCTGTATATATTCAGCGTTCAACATGAAGCATCTAGCAGTTACCTCTGAAATCATCTAGGTCTAACATCTACGTATAACTATCATTCGAGCGAAGTACTGAACCCAGAGGGCTTCAGAGCTGGAGCCGGATCCACTATATAAAAATCGATTTTTCTATTTCTCGAGGCGGAAAATCTTGAAACATGCTCCAAGTTGAATTAGTAAACTAAAAACTGCCTAAAAACTGCTTTCAGGTGTTTCAACAGTCAGAAATTTATTTAAAACGACCCAATTTGAATCATTGAAAATGGAAGCTTTTTAGGCAGAGTTGGACAAACGGGGTAGTCCCCCGAGTACCAGTATACTTGATACGCTTTAAGTTTCACTATGACTTTTTGCTAGGTGGGACTCACAATTAAATTTTCACCGTGGATCCGGCTCCGAAACAGTGGTGTACCGGAGGGTCCAGAGGCCCCCGACCTAAAAGGGCCCCGTGACCAAAGTGTATTTGACAAAATATATAACATTTGAAAGAATATAGGTAAAGATGGAGGAGAAAATAAATAAGTGTAATCGTAAAGTAAAAAGAGCTGTTTTGTTCCTTGGTTAGATGTGGAAAATTGGCCATGCATTTTCCATGGTATTAACCCTTGTGAGCCTGAGGGGGGGGGTAGATTTGTACCCCAGGCCACTTTTTTTTACGCCATTTTGTCAAAACTGCTCAAAATTTTTTGGGACTTCATGACATTTTAAGTTAGGATACTTAGAACACGTCCACCAAATTTCATTAATTTTGATGAATTTTTGTGGATATTAGAAATTTAAAGTGTTGGGGTACAAATACCCCCCTTCGTCCTGCCAGTTTTAAGTTTGGAACCATCTATTACAGTGAATTTTACGGAAATTTCATGTAGATTAAGAATATTAAGTCAGATCATTGAAAAAAAAAATTGGAAATTTATCAAACATGGAAAAATAAGATGGTACGTACCTCATTTCATTTTTTCCATTTTTTTTTATTTTGACATTTTTTTTTAAAAGTAGGTGCAAATTTGGCAACATAGCAAAAATTTACTCAAATTTCACATAAATTACTCTCTTAGGGTACTAAGTACATAATCCATCCATTAAAGTTTCAAAATTATTGATACTGACTGTGCTGCATGAAAATATCCTTGGGGTACAAAAATACCCCCCCCCCCCCTTAGTCCTTTGTGTTACCGAAATACCTTAGGCTCACAAGGGTTAAATGAATATTAAGAAGCTGTCAGAAACAAATTCAGCTCTTTTCTTTTTTGGGAGAGAAACGGAATTTTAAAGCTAAACTGCGTTAAAAGACCCCGGCAAAAAATGAATCGCCCAGAGGACGTTTTTAGGACCAAACTGTGGGAGATTCGTTTTTTGCCGGGACGTCTCGAGAGCACTCAATTTTCAAAAAAAATTAAGGGGAGGACCCCCTGAGCCCCCTCTAGATGGGGGGGGGGCTGTCTTCATAGACCCTCCGTTCACCGTGTAACAATGTAGGAGGCCCCGACTGAAGGGTTGCGGGGCCCCAAAAGTTTCCCGCGGTATACGCCATGCCACTGCTCCGAAGCCCTGAGCCCTGAGCTGATGACTATCCCCCTACGGCCTATACATTTTTGCCACGCGAATTGACTTTAGTCACTCTTGCTTGTTACTCTTTATAACAGAGCAATTTTTAATCATCAGTGCCCCCCCCCCCTCTGAAATTTGGTTCTATAGGTATCTGGTATGGTTAGGCCTTTTAAAGTCAGTATTCAATAGATCATGAAGGGGTTGGTCTGTCACCTCCGTTGGGTGGAGTTCAAACCCCTTCAGCAAAGCGAAATAGAACCTCTTTTACACGGAAAAAAAAGATTAGTGAAAATAACCATACGGATACCTGATTTTGGCACCCGCTAGTTGTTATGGTAAACTTGACCAGAAGTATGGTACATTTACCGATACTTTGAGTAAATTCGACATGCAATCAGGTAACATCACCTAGTACCTAGTGAAAACATGGTATACTTCTGGTTAACATTACCATAACATCTAGCAGGTGCCAAAATCAGGTATCCGTATGGTTATTTTCACCGTAGTTTTTTTTTCCGTGTAGGGGTGTCATTGACATTTTATTCGACATCGACTGCAGTATTCAACACACTCTACATTCCACATTAATAGTGACGTCATAAAAAGTCAGAAGTGCCGCCGTGGGATGATGAAAGTTGAAAGAATGAATAAAATAGGAGAACAGAGCTTTTCTACGCGAAGACGAAGGGCGCAATTGCGGGAGCTGTATTGCCAGATTCATCTATGAAAATCAGTTCATTTGTAGATTTTATCCAGGGAACGATCTCAAAGAGTCAAGTTTTAGAATCCACATACATATCTGAGCTGTACTTATCTGCGAATATGAATATGAGTATTATAAATGAAATTTCAATTCACCGATCATTCCACCGGTTGACCGGAAGATTATACACAGTTTAGTTCGGTGTATGACTGCAGTGCTCGAAAATATATGCTCTAATCTGTAATCTACTCTCAATCGGTGCGAAGTCTCCGTCTCTAACCTCAAACAATTTGCGGGTATTTTGATAGTTTAAGTAGATGACTATCGATTGAGAGATGTTAACGGATGATGCAATTTTTTTTTTTTTTTTTTTTTTTTTTTTGGTGCATACCAGTGGATTAGCGTGCAATTTGGCAACAATGCATTCTGCCAAATTGCATGCTAAGCCACTGCGTCATACACTGAACTCAATGTGTAATATTTTGGTCAACCGATGGCGCACTATATGGTCTGAGATCGTGGCAAAGTGGCAAAAAATCTGAGAGTAAATTTCTCATAGCAAATTATTATTTGAAAACTTTTAAGATCAATGTTAATCACAGAAAACACTATATTACCAGGTACTTTAAACCTATAAATGGCTCAGCGGGCGGATAATTTACTTTATCGTTAAACCTATCGTTAAAACTGTCTACGAGTGATGCTATTAATTGGTCGAAAATTGTAAAACTTGGCTGTTGCTAATCATCGTTAAGAGTCTCGTTTTATAAAGGCTATTCATCAGTAACCTTTAAAAAACGGGCATTATAACGATGGTTACCATAGCAACGACTAAGTTTCACAATATTCGACCAATAGAATTACTCATACACAGTCTTAACGATCGGTTTTACAATGAAGGAAATGATCGATTCGCTGATAAGTTTCTACTTGAGCCTAATAGGTCGAAAACTATGGTTTTGGTTAACTCTTTTTCACTGATTTTTAGCCAGTTTTTTTTTTCGATCTTAGAATTTGGTGGTGGAATCATCGTCAAGTTAAAAAACGGCGTTAAATATAAACAAAACAGCAGCCGCTCTGATTCAAATCGACGATCGGTAATTCCCAAGTCTGAGAACGTATCTTTCAAAAAGCTTTGGCACCACTGTTCACGAGCGCATTTCAGGATTCGTTCATGAAAGTGGGTGGTGGGTGGTACGGGGGTCGCCTATAGAGGCGGGTGAGGTGGGACGGGGTGTGGAGCGTGGGTGAGTGGGTGGGATAGAAACTCCCCTTCACCTCACCTAGTTGACGCGACGTTTTCCCGCCAAACTCCGTCGCGTGGGCGCCAATTCCAAGGCCGGGAAAGCTTCAAAGTTACCTACACAAGTATACAACGCACAAGCCGGGTGGATGGAAGGCGAACGGTCGCATTGCGCTCGTTGGTTATGATAAGTAAGTACAAATCCCGCAAGATTTGTTGTTTACAGCTATACCTATATTTCCATCCTTCATTTCTGGTCCGATTTCTTGACCATATATGTCGCGCATCCCCGCAGGAAATCAATACAACCTAATCAAAGTTATTAATACAACCAATTCAACGGCTTGAAACCAAAAGGATGTACCTACCTACATAACAACGGACGTTGCCAATTCTTAATTTCCTGACAAATATAATGTAGCAGTATTTGATAAATACTTACACCACAGAACAATACGATCAGAACGGAAACTCTGTCGGATTTTGAAGCAAATTCATTTCGCGTTCGCCATGTTGGGATATAGGATGTTTACATCTGGATTCGCTTGCGAAAAAAAAAATATGCGGCGTGATCCGCGAAATTTTCATTCTGAAATGCCGCAATAGAATAAAAGTGAGGCTGGAAACTTTAAGATTTCCTTCCAGAATTCACAGAAATAAATGAGTTTCAACACAAATCACACACGTCCGCCATGTTGGGAAATAGGACTACAGCGTTCCCTATTGGTGCCGTTAAATTCCAAACTTGCTTCCATTGGCTCTTATGGGAGTTTCCGTTCTGATTGTATTATTCTGTGCTTACACGACCAAACCTTGATGCTACGAGGGACTGATGAAGAAAATTTTTGAAACCTGTACATTTATGAGTTTATTTTTGAGAAAATGAAAATGTCGAGAGAAAATGACAGCGTTTTAAGTCGAATAGATCCTTTCATTACTAAGTTAACCCCAATGGTATTTGCTCTCATGGAATGAGCGATTGCCGATGAACTGTTTAACTGTTAAAGATTGAAAAACTCGGAAATAGTTGATCGATTTTCATCGCAATTCAAACCAAACCAGTCGATTGAATCGATCGACGATGACAAACGCAAGTAACAAGCTCATTCCATTCAACAGTATCAAATTGTAATTTTTCCTATTTTTTTAACCCATGCCATTCGAGCTGTCATAAATGTGCGGTGAACACCCTTTGTATTCAACCTTCATACTTTACGGGTTTAAAGGAACAAAATGAGCAATGTGGTCGAATTGCTTGCTTCGCATTGAAAAGTATTAACTTTTCATGAGAGCAAGTATGATTCGGTTCACGTGATGACAATTAAATGGCAAAAGAGTGACAACACTACTGTCTATTTTCCTACCAATTGACCTTCTTCAACCCTTTTGGTATCAAAACTATTTGGGAATGATCGATTTTTTTTTTCTTTTTTTCATAAGCTTCAATGGAGGAAATGTCGATGCATTAAGATGTATGAGCCCATATTGAGGAGATCTATTTCTGAGAGGTAAATAATTCTGGACCCAGGAGTTTAACTGTTCCATTGCGGCCTACATACTGAAGTCATTCACTTACAGTAGCGGAGATAAACCCCAAAAATCCCCCGAGAAGAAGAGACGGGAGGTTAAAAGGCGCTTTAAAGGAGCTTCAAGCCTGTGTAGCGGCAGTGTCGATGAACTTGCGGTCCAAACTTATAGGGGGAAATGGGGCCTATTAAAGTTTTCGAGTAGGTACCAGCCTTGGTAAATTGCCGGAAATATGAAAATTGAGAGCAGACAAGAAGGGATGGGAATAATTTAGAGGAAACAGTCCTGAAGTCAACTCATAAAATGTTATCTGTTGCAGTAACTTTCAACTCATTCATGATAAACACCTTCGGTCTATTCTATAAGGACAAAACAAGCAATCTCATCAATCTCACCAAGATCGAAGAGTTGAGTTGACTGAACTATGCATCCATAACCGAACTACTTTGACTTTCGTTTCCTTTGCGATTTTTTAAACGCAAAACAGTTTGATTCCTCTTGAAACTTTTGAGCGTACTACATTTAGCAGCTCTTCGTAAAAGTTTCCTCTTAATAATGTGACCTTCTCAATCCATGAGTAAGTCATCGTTTACCCTTCCTCTTCTTCTCCTCCTTCTTCTTCTCTTCTCCTCCTCCTCCTCATCCGTCTTCTTCTTCTTCTTCTTCTTCTTCTTCTTCTTCTTCTTCTTCTTCTTCTTCTTCTTCTTCTTCTTCTTCTTCTTCTTCTTCTTCTTCTTCTTCTTCTTCTTCTTCTTCTTCTTCTTCCTCTTCTTCCTCTTCTTCCTCTTCTTCCTCTTCTTCCTCTTCTTCCTCTTCTTCTTGTTCTTGTTCTTGTTGTTCTTGTTGTTCTTGTTCTTGTTCTTGTTTCTTGTTCTTGTTCTGCCTCCCCCTCGCCTTCCCCTTCTCCCCCTCCCCTTCCCCTTCTCACCCTCCTCTTCTCCCCCTCCCCGTCCCCCGTCCCCTTCTCCCCCTCTCCCCTCTTCCTCAGCTTCCTCCTCTTCCTATATTCTTCCCATTGGCACTAGAAACAGGATCTGTTTGGGGGAAGTCTATATTGTATATACGTAAAAAAAACAAAAACAAAAAAAAAACCAAAAAACAAAAAAAAACAAAAACAAAAACAGATCAATCAAATTTTCTTTTCGAATCCTGATTTGGTTGAGTTCATATATTACGGTCCAACGTCCAATATCCATACTGCAATTATGCATTCAAAATTTCGTACGGCAGAGGAAGCGTTTGTGATCTGACGTAATCGACTTCATATAAAATTCACACTAATGACTAATTCAAGGAAGAAAACGTCAATTTGTTCGGTTCGCGAGTAAAGAGAAGAACCTTGACTTTTACTTTGGTTCTTAAGGCGCGCGGACTCGTGCTGGTCCCATATAAGAAGTTGATAGTATACTGTATAAAGAGTGCAGTAAGAATAGACATCATCAGTCTTCAGTGGCACGAGAATCATGCTTGATGCACCAAGTCACCATGCCATATCAGTCGTGTATACTCACAAACTAACGGTTTTTAGAGTTTGATTCGACCTTGACAATTCAGCTTCTCTCTCTCTCTTCCCATTCCTTCTTCTCCCTCTTCCCCTCTCTCCTTCAATGTACCAAAAAAGAAACTAATAAAGAAAAAAGAGACATGAGAATATAAACAAACGAAAACCGGTTTCGTTTAAAACAAAAAAACAAGAGACAAAAAAACGAGAAAAAAACAAAAAATTTACAACAAAAACACAATAGAATAAAATAAATAAAGCATTGACAAATTGAAAAACCACATTCATTCCTCCATTTTTTATTGGGTGGAAGTGCAGAATTTTAAAGTGCGGTGAGGGAGATTTAGAGGCGTCATGTTTAAATGGCCATGCTGCATTTCGTCCATTTAAACCCACGCAAAATATCGATTTAAAGGAGTGCACTGCTCACCAACAATACAGGGTGTTTCACGTAACGGTTTTCTCGAGTGGATGGCCATAAAAAAAATCGGGAAAAATTGATTTACCATTGTAATTCGGACCTGAACTTTCATTTGAAAATACTGTAAAAACCCAAAATTAGATTTCTGGCACCCCCCGTTCCTCAAAATTTTCACATTGCAAATCTTGTGATACCGTACTGTTGAAAAAGCATTAAGTTGTAAGCATTATGGTTTAAACCGGAAGTTAATATAAGTTTTAGTATTTGAGATATCAAAGGTCAAAGTTCGATTTAGGTCCAATTTTCAAAATATTATTACTCCGAGGGAATGAGTCGTAAATTAATTAATAAACTGCACTTGCAAAATGCTTTACTTGAAAAATACGAATTTGGAATCAAAGAAACCGGAAGTCGGTTTTGAGACCCCTCATTATTTTTGGCAGGAAAACCCCCGCATTTATCAAAATTTTCAAATTGCAACCCCTGTCTGCTAATGCCTCATTCGGAAAAACGCAAAAAGTTGTGTAATTTGGCGCAATCGAAAGTTCGATATCGTTTTCCCTATTCGACATAAACTTCATCTATTCCTCTATTTAATTTTTTCATCTGTTTCAGTTTGTTGAATTGAATACATGATATATTTTAACTTAGATTTGAGATCGCATAGCACAATACGTGACGCCAAATTGCAAGATAGAACTTTCTCAGCATCTCAAAATCAATCAACTTCCACCTCAGTCAAAAGGCTTAATGATTTGAAGAGAGAGGGGGTAGAGAATGATATTGTGGAACGAATAAGTGCCGTCGATATTATAAAAATTTCCTGCCAGCTCCGGTGTTAGTATTAACGAATCTCGACATCGCTCGCAAGAGGCACTGAGAAGTTGAGAGTGACTTTTGCTTCCTTAAATGGAAATCTGAAGTCACCTTGCGACGATACCCTGGGCGCGTGAATCAAGCTCGACGCTTTTATCCTTGGTTTTTCATACAGTGCTGATTGAGACCTAAGTTCATTCACTCCTACTATAAATGCACATATTGCACGGTTCTGACAAAAGCTATTCCGCGCCGAGTGTAGTCTGTAAGTAATATTATATGTAAGTTCCGATTGTTATGACAGAAATGGAACTGTTGCAAGGTTTTGTTTTACTGGAAAAAGGCAGAAAGACTATCAATGGGCCTGATGTAAGTACCTTTGCGCCAGCGTCAGCGTCGTGGAGGATTAAATCTGATGTTAAATTATAGATAAAAATCTCATTGAAAGCATCCAAAAGTCTTAAAATCCACTAATAAAACCACCAAAGGCGTTTTAAGGAAAGCCTAAGATGACTGTCGAATGGGTGAATCAACCTTGCATGCATGCACCACGAGCACCGAAAGATGGCTGACGACGGCAATTTATTCGTTTGGTTAGAATGTGAGCAAACGACTCACTTTCCTATCATATCTGCAAGGTATATGGAAGAACAGGTATGGACAGGAGGCGGAGCCTATCTCAGTAGGTGACGGCTACGTCACAGATGTTCTAGACGGTCGCGATAAAATTCGCCTACCGTTCCAAACTATCTCACTCACTCTCCCGTGATCCCCATCTCTCGCTACTGTAGTAGGTGACGGCTACGTCATCGCCAAAGCAAGCGTGTCGTCATCATTTGGCGGGAAAACTCGAAAGCCCCTTAAACCCCGCCTCCTGTCCATACCTGTTCTTCCATATACCTTGTCATATCTGATGCGTCGCGTGCCATCCGGCAACATTGCGACACCTCCATTTAAACTCACTAAATATATCGACTTTTCCTTGTGCACTGTGCACCCCCTGAATTCGACCTACTACATGGGTTTAAATGGATAGAACACAGTGTTGCCAAGCTGCACGCGACGCCACTGTATCATATAGAACCTGCATTTTCTGTCAGTCTGTGTGTTTTTTCCCGGTAAATTTTACTTTCTCGTTGTTGTTTATGAATACTATGGTGAATATTTCACTGTTTTGTTTCGATTGGCCCGAATTTTGAGAAGGGAACACCGCACCGGGCCAGAGCTGATTTTATCAAATGCCTTCGTACAGACCATCTTTCCTGCTCGTGGTGCATGCATAGAGGGTTGCTTCGCCCGAACGACCGCCATCTTGGGCTTTCCTTAAAACGTCTTAAGTGGGTTTATGAGTGGATTTTGAGACTTTGTGATGCTCTCAATGTGATTTTCACGCACACCAGAATCAACTCTCCATAACGCTGTAGCAAAAGTATGCAACAGACCCATTGGGATCATCTGAGAGTCCCTATAAACTGAGTGAGAGTTGCGTCAAGTCATGCTCTGCTTCTTCTTTCTTTTTTGAAGTGGATCATGAAGCAATCGCAAGAGGCTGCAAATGGTGGATGACACTATATTTAAAAAAAATGTTAGGTTCTAATTTAAAACAGGGACGGTTGTTATTTGTAAGAGTTGATATCTTCCAGTGTAACATCTAAGAAGAGAGGAAGATCAACAATGATTACCTCAACGGTACTTGAAATGGGTAAAATGAGCGAGTACAAAAAGTAAACAGAACTTTCTGCCACGCGCATTTTGCTTCTTGAGGCTTCCGTGAGAGCCTACATCTCTTCCGCGGGCCCCCTGGAGGGCCCGGAATTTGGCAACCCCCTAAAAAATGTCCCCCTCAAAATGATGGAACCCGTGTTTCAGCGTTTTTTTGAAATTCGAACGCAAACTCGAGTTATTCGAGCTTGGGTTCGAACTGCTCATAACTGCTCCTTCTTTTTACACCCTGTATAAAGGGATTAAAGTCGTGGTCACTTTCAATCAAAGGCGTTGGTGCCGTTTGTTGAACCCTCGCGTGAATATCAGCAGCCTACGACTTCAGCTCGATCAGAACCCTTTTAATTTTGAATGACTACTTTTCCCCTGTAGACCAATAAGAAGTTTAAGAAATATACACCCATACCACTCTTTTTTTCTCCTTTAAGCTATGATTGCCACCTCCTATGTGTCTTCTCAAGGGTGTCCAGATCCACCTGTACCCTACCATCCAAGGAAAGTCTGTAAATAAATTCCATTTTCCGTGAAAAAGACAGCTTTCAGAGGGGGGGGGGGATGGTAGAAATAAAATGAAAGGTATAGAGGGCGCATATCTAATCAGTGCAGGAGAGTGTGATGCGCATAGTCCACAGCAAAGATTACTTATACATACAGATATGGCATTAGCCATCTCGCCCGTCTTAAGTGGAAAATGGATAAAACGCCGGCCGCGATACAACCGGGCATACAGAGGGGATCATAAAGATTACAGAATTCTGGTTCGAAAAGATTACGTTTCCCACTTTTCCTGTGTTTGTTTGCGGAACTAGAATAAACACGGAACGTGAACAGTGGAACGTGGAACACGGAACAGTTTTATAACAGACAAACATGGAAAATGTAATCTTTTCTCTGTAATCTTTATGATCCCCTCTGTATGCCCGGTTGTATCACGGCCGGAGTCAACTTAACAAAATTCAGGCTAATGCCATATCTGTATGTATAAGTAATCTTTGGTCCACAGTATGGCTATAAGTCGAAAGAGATGGAGGAAAAAAATACATGGCGGCAGGATTGATAAGGGGGTAGCAGATGTGTAGGCGCATCAAGTATCTCGGGGGCAGTGGAGAGGCGCGACTGGGGGTGGGAGGGGGGAGGAAGGGGGACTGCAGGAAGATGTGAGGGGGCGTCACGTCCCCGTCCGTTCACTGGAGTATGGAGAGGAAGGGCGCCATGGACGCGGCCGCGCGCAAGCATCAGGAGCGTCGGCGTCGCGTCGCGACTCCCGACTCTCGGAGTCTCTCAACTGTGCATGGCCGATTCCGGCTTGGCTTTGGGCGGCTTGCGATGCACAATATACCACCTCTACGTAAAGAGCATAGCTCATAGGAATAGCAAGGATCACTGCATGCTTACCGTAATACCACCATTAGGTTACCGAGGGTGCATTTTAGCAGAGACTAATAGAGACGAGGCACTACGCTAAAATACGTAGGGAAGATTTGAGGCACTCTGAATTTTCGGGGATTCAACAAAATAACATGTAAAACAACAGTCAACACCTTGCGACGTCGCATGGTGTTGAACGGTGACATTCGGAAAACACGGAGGGGGATAGGCGGGAAGTGAAGAGGAGGGTGCTCACCATTCAACACCATGCGACATTGACTGTTGTTCTGTTGAATCCGCGAGAATTCAGAGTGCCTCTGCGGCAGCCAGTTAGTGCTCCGTCTCTGTTTGTCTCTGCATTTTAGAGACGTTACTTTGGGATGTCCTCGAGACCTTGACTTGATTCGGAACTTTGAAAGTCCTCCTGATTTAAATGATTCGATAGATGGTTTTAGTGATGAATGACGTAAACCGGTGAAAAAGTTCGTTGGACGGTCTAAACTATCTCTCACTCAGCATTCTTACGTAACTCCTTGGTTCTGCTAAAGCTGCGCGCACTCTCAGCGCTAAAATCGTACACAGAGACATTTATTGTGAACTTTTTTGGCACATCAATCAAAAGGTCTCTTGATCTGTTATGTCAGAAGCTGTTAAGGTTTTTGAGAAATTTCCAACAGGTTGATCACAAGGGCCGATTTAAATTTTTTCCAAAAAGCCTCTATACCTCAAAAAAGTGGGGTTTTCGGTAAAAAAAAAAAAAAAAAATTATCGGAGCAAAAATGTCGGCAATTGCCTTTCTTTTTCCTAATTTTACGGTTGTTTTTTTTTGCCCCCCCCCCAATTATCCTCGAAAACCATTTTCTCGAAAAATAAAGTTTGAACAATAACCCCAAAGCAGCCCCCCACCCCCTACGTTTTCAACCTCCTACAGTCGTCCATAAGACTCCATGCATGTAAAAATTCTGTGAACCGCAGCGTGGATTAGAAAAGACGGCTCCTGCATGTTTAGGTTGGCATTGAGGGGAGACGAGTTTCTCGCTCCAGTATCAGTTCCGCGCAACTGAATCTCAGGAGAATGGATCTAAAATCGAATTAACCCTTTAAGGACCAGGTTAGTTCACACGAACGCCACTCCAACGTTTATGTAAGGAAGGTAGTTAACTGTTCGTACTCAGGGGAGTTGGAATTGCCTATGTATCGAATTGAAGGCGCCAAAAGAGACTTTATCTTGTGTGTTTTCATGGATAATCGCTTTGATCAAGAATAAAGACTGAAACAATGGGAAATCAGAGGAGAAAGACGAGTTTACTCGGGATTGGTCCATAAAGGGTTAATATGCTTTGTGATGGTGCTTGGTGAACCCATTTATTTATTGACGAAACTCCTGATCTTTTGTTTTGTCCCTGGTTGTTAGTCGGCCGATGGAGGGTAAAAGCGCTAAAAATATCTACATGAGCAATGATAGGTAGCAACGGTAGATGAGCCAGACAAAAAACAAACAAAAAACAAAAAACAAAAAAAAAAGAACCGGTAAAAATGCACCGAGTCCCTTATCAAGTCAAAGAACCACGCGTGGTCGCGCTCAGCGCAGGCACAGACACGGTGAGTCGGTGAGTCGCAATCGCAAGGAAGAACCACGCGATACGCTGTGTGACTCGGCGCTTAGCCGTGAATACCGAATAAATAATCAATATGTGTTGCCCCCTCCACCTCCCCCTCCTCCCCGCAACCGCCGTGACTCCCTCCTCCCTCCCCTCGCGTAATCTTCAGCAACAGATTCTAAGCGTCGGCGTCGTTGCTGTCGTCGCGTCGCGTCGCGTCATGGCTTCCCTCCCGCGAGTTCCTCGACAAGATACCACCCGCTGTACATACCAACAAAACTCATTGCCGTCTAATTTGTCCAACGTGCCGTAACCTTATTTTACTAGCGGCACAATTTCTAAAGACAATAAACTAGTTTAAGCAAATTTTAGCGATCGAATATCATTCACCGTCGTATGATATTCGATGGATTTGCATTTTATTTTGATGATATTCGATTGTTTCGTTGGGCTCACCGGAAACCGTTGAATTCCAACAATTGGAAATTTCGAATTCACCTCCGGAGGTAGATTTGATTTTCGAATTGTTGCAACCGTTGTCAGCAATCTCATCTTCTATCCTTTTTGACTCCTTTCGCCACGATAATTTCGGAAATGACGAACTTTTCGAATAAAGTTTATCGTACAAACCATGCGTAGAAGTCATTTTCCTATGAGACAAACATAATTTTAGCTTCGAAAACGCTAGTTTTTTTTGTTAAAAATGGTCATGTCATCAGAGCTGATTTAGAGGTATTGTTATTCGCAGTTTTCATTTTCAAGAGAATATCATTCAGAAGTTCATTCTCGACTCTCATTGGCTAGCTTTTTCACCGATCGGCAGCATCAGCTAGCAATCATCAATTCTTGAAGTGAATGATATTCGATCGCTAAAATTTGCTTTTAGTTACGCGTAGAATACATTTAGCAGTTTTGAGGCACGCTATAATCTCGCATATATTAACCCAATAAGGGTCAGGTTGTTTTTCGAAAAAATGCCACTCTTCCGTTTAGACAGGGAAGGTAGTTAACTGTTCGTACTCGGGGGAGTTGGTATTGCATATTCGACGAGTTGAAGGCACCCTAAGGAACCTTAGCTTGTAAGTGTTTTTATTGATAATCGCGTTTATTTAGAATGACGACTAAAACAATGGGAAGTAGACTAGCGGAGAAAAACGAGTATACTCGGGCTTTTTCCTTAAGGGGTTAAATGGGATTAATGCATGGGTATGTTGCGTATTTTTGCTACAACAGTATGACACAATGATTCTAAAGTAAAATAACGATGCGTTCATTAAAAACGTCTAAAAAACCACTCGTTAACCCAGGATATCACTTTAATATCAAACAGCCCGCGCTACACTGCATGGACACTATTTGCACCGGCATACTACTACACACACGGAAGCATTTTGTATATTTAAACAATATCGTAACCACAAATTGATGGAATTTCCTTCTAAATACATGAAATATTATATGCTTATGCTGTATGGTCTTTCTGGCTTATCAAAGATTACAAAATAATATAAAAATGTACGCACCTATAAACGAAACGTACATTCATCAAATATTTGTAAGTTCTGTTGATGTTTATACAGACTTCGTCTATGTATAGTTGTCTGTCGGTGATAATAGTATCTAAGTAGTAGTAGTAGTAGTAGTTTAAAATTAAGGCTCCAAAGCAACTATGGCTATTCGGCACCTAAACTAAGTGTACATGGGTGTGTATACAGGTAATCTTAATTGTAATCTTATTTCTAGCTTAGCCTAAATTTATGAAGTCATTCTTTAAAAAGTTTGTTGAGTTTTCAAGTTCTTATGGTTAAAGTTCATTAGACCTCTAGTCGGATTGTGTTAAAGAACTTCAATATTTGGTCAGCAATTAGAGGGTCATCAAGTGTAGGTATAGAGTTTGAAATGGAACTGTTTGAAATGGAAAAGACTTTCTGATGAGTGGAAAGTCTTTAAAGTGCGCATTGTTATATTCGCCGAATTTTGCTTCAGAATCAAGGTTTGATATTGCTGTACGTAGCAAAGAGAAGCAACAGACCCATTCGGACGAGGATCCGCGGTTAATCTGATAGTGAGAGATGGATTTGAACTTTGAAGTTGTCTGGACGACGAAACGCGGTCGATGCGGTGGATATTGGATACATCAGATACATATGACGGTAGGTGACTTGTCGCAAGTCTAGCGCGCCAAGTCTCAAAGAAGACCAGTCTTAAATCAGCCGCGACTCTCGACATCGCGCGACGTTCGACTTCTTTTGCATTCACTTCATGCTCAATACACGAGCCACTGATCTGGCCAACAAACCAGCAGCAAACGAACCATCAGCCGGCCGGCCAGCGCCCAACAAACAACACAAACAACATACCATTGCACAGACGACAGGCAGTAGAGACAGTATAACCAACCATGCCTTCTATCTATATGTGTAGGCACATTAGCATCATGCGCATTCTAATAATCCAACGAGCAACAAGCATCCCGTTTAATGAGTGAATTCCATGAAGCCCACGGCCCCACGCAGCCCACGTGCCGCTTTGGAAAATTGGAACGTTACTCGCGGTTGGGGTGCCGGATGCTGGGTCGACTCCTGCTCATCCTGATGAAAAATTTGCCAGAGAGTATATCTATATATCTACAGATCACTAGAATCTGGAGGAGACCAAATATTATGTCTTACACGGAAAAAAACTACGGTGAAAATAACCATACGGATACCTGATTTTGGCACCTGCTAGATGTTATGGTAATGTTACCCAGAAGTATATACTATCTTTTGACTGGGCACTAGGTGATGTTACCTGATTGCAAGTCGAATTTACTCAAAGTATCGGTAAATGTACCATACTTCTGGTCAAGTTTATCATAACATCTAGTAGGTGCCAAAATCAGGTATCCGTATGGTTATTTTCACTGATCCTTTTTTCCGTGTACTCATATTTCTGAAAAAAAAGAGACTTACTACCATTGAAGTCTGCTCTGTCTAAAACTCTCATTACTATGTCATCATACTTGTTGCTTTGTGGAGCAAAATGTCTTTTTTGGAATTACGGAACGTATATTATTAAATGTGGGCCAGAAAGAAATTCCTTTCAAAATAACAAGAATTCTTTTTGATTTTCACGAATCTGGAGAATTATCGGAGCGTTCTATTGGATCAATAATATAAATCTGGTAATTCCAAACCGAGTGGGGCTCTTGCACACTTTTGATGTAAGCGATTTAACAATCGATTCTGGTGGAAAAACCTCAAAAAACAACGATGGCAGCACTGAAAACTTCCGAAATCCACTCTTAAACTCAATGAACGCTTTTATTTGCGAGGGCGGGCCTAATGGTGGCCGAAGGCATAGTAACAATGGGAGATTTCTATCTTAATTTCGTCACTCTCTCTATGCTGACAAGGATGATTCACAGAGTAATTAGTCACCAGAGTAATGATCCACATCCGATGAATGGTACCGCGACACCTTTTTTTCCGTGTACTCATATTTCTGAAAAAAAAGAGACTTACTACCATTGAAGTCTGCTCTGTCTAAAACTCTCATTACTATGTCATCATACTTGTTGCTTTGTGGAGCAAAATGTCTTTTTTGGAATTACGGAACGTATATTATTAAATGTGGGCCAGAAAGAAATTCCTTTCAAAATAACAAGAATTCTTTTTGATTTTCACGAATCTGGAGAATTATCGGAGCGTTCTATTGGATCAATAATATAAATCTGGTAATTCCAAACCGAGTGGGGCTCTTGCACACTTTTGATGTAAGCGATTTAACAATCGATTCTGGTGGAAAAACCTCAAAAAACAACGATGGCAGCACTGAAAACTTCCGAAATCCACTCTTAAACTCAATGAACGCTTTTATTTGCGAGGGCGGGCCTAATGGTGGCCGAAGGCATAGTAACAATGGGAGATTTCTATCTTAATTTCGTCACTCTCTCTATGCTGACAAGGATGATTCACAGAGTAATTAGTCACCAGAGTAATGATCCACATCCGATGAATGGTACCGCGACACCTAGAGACACCGGTGTCAAATGAAAGTAGTCTCTTATTGGTCACTTCTTGATGGAGTTACAGTATTGTTCGACAGTATTGTTACAGTTGAACAGTATTGTTAAAAAATCACGAAATTCACTCACAGAATCGGGCTTAATGGCGGAGAGACGCAGGTATCATGGGAGATTCCTATCCAAATCGTTAATGGCGCTAGCCATCGGCCAAGTTAAAAAAAAAAAGACCGAGAGAAAACAAAAGAGACAAAGAAGCTAACCTAACCTAACCGATGAGGACGATGGCGTCTGCGACAGTAACTATACACAGATGAGAGCAAATTGCGTCGATATGGGTGATTTTGGAACTTTAATCAGTGAAACGACCTACTTCCACTGATTAAAACCCTATACCACCCGGTATCAATCGATCCGTCTTGCATCAGAATCGATCGCTTCGAAATTTCAGAAAGATCGGAATTATAATAAAGGAGAAAACTCCAAAAAACATCTATTTTAGTGTTTCATTTTTGCATCGAAATAGGAATTTTTGCTCGCATCTAGAGCTTAAACGATACATCCAATCTTTAAAAACTTTATACGAATTGATTCTCAGAGAGCTAACTTAAAATCCTGGCTTAAGTTTGATCTGATCAGTTTCATATTAAGAGAGAAATCTTTAATCAAAAATCATCGTAAAAACGACAGTTCATGTTTGAATTCGGTGCGGCTCAGCCGCCATGCTGCTCTCTGATTCGTTCAGCGAGTTCAGCGTTCTGTCGCCAGAGTCTGTCGCGTTGCGAAGGAAGGAAGGAGAAGAATGAAGATTGAGTGATTTGTTTGTTATTTATTATTATTTTTTTATTTTCCTCTATTCGTCGGTGCCCGGTGGCTGATCAATTTAGTATTTAGTACAGTGTTAATTATTTCGGTCCTACACACTTTTCTATTCTCTGGTAGGAATGCCAACAAGTTTTACCGTTCGTTACGGCTAAATCGGACGAATCATAATAAAAGTCACGAGTCCATTTCGTTTTAATTTTAGAGAAGGATTCATTATAAGTAAGTCTCTGTAGAGAATGATAAAATTGCCAGAGGTCGGTCATCACATCTTATGATCGGATGGAGTTTACGTACAAGTGGCATTGTTTTCACTCTCTCCCCTCTGCTGCTAAACAGTGTTTCAATCTTGGTTTAATTAGTTAGATATCCAATCCAATCTCTGTTAACCTCCTTGGTAGGAGAGAACCTCTCTGTACTCTTGCTTTTGTCATTTGTTTTTGCTTATTTTGATGGTGTTTGAAAGTGCGATAGTATTTTATTTCTTCGGTGCATCCGACTCCCACCTGAATCATAGGTTTATCTGAAATCTAAGATAGTTCAGTGCAGTCCCATCATTTCTGCGCCAGAAATTCTAGCACGATTGAGTTATCTATTAGGTCCCTGTTAATTGTGTAGGTACTACTTTGATTTACTTCAATTTCTTGTTACGCTCCAATTATTGCAGAGGAAAACTGTGTACAATCACAGTGTACTCTGTCTCTCCATCTGTAGTGTACACATTCCAGTTGGAGGGAAAACATGTAAGTACATAACTCTTGGTTTGCTGGTGTAAGAGCCAGCTAGTGTCCTACTTTGAAACCTGATTTGCAGTAAATGTTGGTTTTGATTCATAGACTATCATTTGCAAATATCAGTTTCAAGGTTAATTCATCGATGGAACTTAAAGCTGCGGAAACTATTTTTATATTTTGCAAGCTTCCAGTACGGCTACCCTACGGTAAGAATCTTGTGTTGACTTAAAATTTACTTTTAAAGTTATTCCTTTGCAACTCCCTATCTTCATTAAGCAGTAGACTTGTCCAAGCTGTATCTAGCTTACAGCATCAATTACTGGGGTAAGTTTATCACTCTGATCTAAATGTTGACATTTCTGGGCCTGCAGTAACTTCAGTATACACCTAGTATCAATCACAGTTGGAGAGCAAGAATGTAGGTACTTACCACTTGGTTTTCTAGTGAAACAGCCAACTTATGTTCTACTTTGAAACTTGATTTGCAGTAAATGGTGGTTTTGAGTCTTAGACTACCGTTCGCGAAACTCAGTTTTAACGTTAATTCATCGATGGAACTCAGAACAGCGGAAACTATTTTTTGGAATTGCAAACTTTAACTGTTGGTAGGTATATGCCCTGTGGTAAATAAGTACCAATTAAAATGTGCTCACTTTTGAAACAAGATTTGAAATAAATGATGGTGTTGATTCCAAGACTATCATTCATAAAAATGAGTTTTTAAAGTTAATTTATGGATGAAACTTAGAACAGCGGTAACTATTTTTTTAGAATCGCAAGCTTTCACTGCAGGTAAGAACCTTGCGGTACTTTAAATTTACATTTAGTTATTCCTTTGCAAGTAAGAACTTCTTATTTACATGAAGCAGCAGACTTCTTCAATTTATAGATACTACATAGCTTACGCAGTGTCAATTACCGCTGTAAGTTTATCAATCTTATTTAAATGTTGAAATTTCGTGGGCATGAGCTACAAGGGATTTGCTAGACGCGTTACTCTGGTGCAACATTTGTCAATATTAAATACATACGAATGAAATAAATGGAGAGTAATGATTCACTGTATTTTAAATTAATCAATATGTTCAATGATATGCTCATGGGCGTGTAATCAATCCAAAAAA
The DNA here is from genome assembly GCA_011764245.1 of Trialeurodes vaporariorum. Lineage (NCBI taxonomy): Eukaryota > Metazoa > Arthropoda > Insecta > Hemiptera > Aleyrodidae > Trialeurodes > Trialeurodes vaporariorum. The sequence goes on along the minus strand of VMOF01000388.1, from coordinate 23,356,724 downwards.
CTACAGGTATTGTTTGCAGTATACACACACATTGTTCTCAGCAACTAGCAATACCTATTTCTCATGCCAGGTTCTTCATTGGTGATAAACTTATTTTATGCTTGACTGGAAAAGGTTGTCGCAGCCTTGCATTCCACTAAAAATCAAACTCAAGCTGCCTGGAAATTAAATTGTGCAGATATTACTCATGAATTTCATGCACAGATTTTTTTGTCAGGCGTAGTTGAATTAATGTCAGTGGCTATAGACTCATTCTCACTGTTTTTAAGTTTAGCTAAATGGCTTTCAAGCCAGTGGACCCTTCTACTAACCTCGCCAGTAACAATGCTGAAATGTTTTTCTACCTGAAATAAGTTGCTACAAACACAAAGACTTTCCATACTGTGTCGAGTGCTTGTCGCACTGTACCTATCTGCACTCTTTAGAATAGTAGTGCGTACCTACAGGTAATCAGGAAGTCCAAGTACAACGATAAGAAAATTAAAATTTACTACAAGGTATGTACATACCTACCAACAGTAAAAGTTTACAATTCTAAAGAGTAGTTTCCGCTGTTCTAAGTCTCATCGATGCATTAACTGTAAAACTGAGTTTCGAAATGATAGTCTTGGAATCAAAACCACCTTTTACTGCTAATCAGGTTTCAAAAGAGATTAAGAAATACAATATTCATTTCTCAAAACTGTTCAAAAAATCAAAATAGGTGCGCTCAAGTCACGAAATGGAATTATCGTGAGAAATTAATCTTAAAACTTGGAGTAAATCAATAATGGCTCGATGAATTTTGATAAAACTTTGTACACACAATCTACTATCGACAAACTTAAATATTTTCCTCTCTATGTCACCAAAAACAACGGATAAAACCATTTCAAGAGGTAATATAGGTGCGATCGAGCGAAATATTTGGGAAAATTAGCAAATATAAATATGATCCTATTATTTGGGATAGTTCAGGTTTGGTTCAATTAATTTTGATAAAAACTAGCACATGCAATCTGTAACTAGTATCCTAAAGAAAATACCCCTTATAGTTACAGTATACAGCCCTCAAGTGCATTAAAAAAGCAAAACAGGGGATGGGACCTGGAAAAAAAATTAAAGTGAGGAATTAATTTGAAAACTTGAAGTCAATCATTAATGGGATGGATTTTGATAATACTTTGTGCACACAACATACTGTCAACATACTAAAATATTTTTCTGATACATAGTCACCATAATCAACCTTTAAGACCATTTCAAGGGCTAATATAGGTGCAATCGAGCAACATTTTTTGAAACTAAGCAATTATAAAAACAAACATAATAATCATTGGAAAGAGAAATTCAAGTATGACTCAATTAAGTTTGATGAAAATTGCAACAAAAAGCTTGCAACCAGCCTAGCCAGATATTTCTTTTCAATGTTTAACTACAATATAGGTACAACTCTTAAGTCTGAGGCTGTTTAAAGGCAATATAGGTTTCATCACACCAAAAAATAGAATATTCAAGGAAAATTAAACTTATAAAGAAAAGTTGATCAAAACTGGCTGAGTGACTTTTGTTGAAATTTTTTTACACAATCTACAACCTAAGTACATCTTTGGAGGGGGGTTAATCTACTAAACTAAAAATTATTTTGAAGATCCACAGTTTGAAAGAAAGAACAAAATATTGCACTGATTGGAGGAAATGCAAGAATCAGTACATTTCGACCACCTATAAAAACCAAGGAAAAAAACGAACTCCCATGCACAAATAGAGCAAAGAACAAATAGAATGAATACAGCTCAAAGAATAAAAACATACTGGGGAATTACTCTAAACCCTGTCATAAGCAACATCAAAATAGAAATGAGGGGTCTCAATTAGCCTTCAAATTACAAAGTAGGCAACTATTCCTACAGCTTCTCTACAAAATTGCAAACTCTTCGGATTGAATGCAGAATTATGTCCAGAGGTGAAAATATTTGAAATCTGAGGGGGTCTCCTCCAGAATTCTAAAGGGGGGTCTGGGGGTCTCCCCCAGAATTTTAAAGGGGGTCTGGGGGCCACCCCCAGAATTCTTTAGGGGGGTTAGGGGCTCCCCAGAATCCTTTAGGAGGTTAGGGGGCCGCCTCCAGAAATCCTTAGTGGGTCTGGGGGGTCTCCTCCAGAAAAAATGGTTTGAGGAAGTGTTCGTAAGGTATTCCCTACAGTTTATTTTCATTTTTTTCATTTTCCTTTTTTTCCCCTTTACCTTTCCTTTTCTCCTTTTCGCTCTTCCTCTTTCGCTTCTCAAAATTTTTGCGCTCCCCGATGCATTGCGCCCCCCCCCCCCCACCGGCGGGGTCGGCGGAGCCCATAGCTACGCCATCACTGAGTCCACTGTGATTGTGCACATAGTTTCCTCTGCTCTAATTGGAGTGTAACAAGAAATGGAAGTGAATCAAAGTAGGTATCTACGCAAAACAATGACCTGAAACCTGAAGGATAACTCAACCAGGTTAGCAATTTTGGCATAGAAACGATACGACAGAGGTTTAAGTGGGTTTGCCACTATAAATTAGGTGATGTAAGGGAGAATCCCACACAGAACCTTCAAAAGGTCAGGTTTTAAAAACTTTCCCCGCCAAAAAAACAAAACAAAAAACAAAAACTCTTACGCATAGTTGCGATCAGAGACTGGTATTTACTTAATATTCAATTTCAGTCTGTTTTACCTACAATCAACCTCCATGATTAGCATCTGAGCACAGCTTCTACGGTCAAGCCGCAGAATGATCCAAGTAGTGTATCCCAAAACGGACCGTGATATCTTTTTCCAAAAAAACTTTACACCAAAAGTCAAGTAAAACCCGGCCAAGATTAAAAAAATGTTTCCCAACTTGATTAACGATGGCTCTCTTTTCCATCGCCCAAAGGGCATTGATATTAAAGATAGCCAAGTTTAATTTCCACCGTACTCTCTTCTCTATTCTCTTCAACAGAAAAATTTAATCCTACTTATCTTTAGCAATAATAATGGCTCTCTTTTCAACCGCCCAAAGGGCATGATATTAAAGATAGCCAAGTTTAATTTCCACCATACTCTCTTCTCTATTCTCTTCAACAGAAAAATTTAACCCTGTCTACCTTTTGATATTTCGCCTGGTACTCATTCTTAGCGTGCATCGACATTGCATACGTTTGAAAATGAAGGAGTGACAGCACGGAAAGCCGACACCGCTTCGCAGCGCGGCTATGGAGGTTCTTGCCTTATTGTTTGATTAGTCCCTCAGATATTGCTGTTATAACAAAGGGGTCTAAGCATCTGCTTAGAACAAATTATTTTTAATTCTGTTCAACGACCCGAGACCAATCAATGCCACGTCCAAATTAAGAGAGAGAAAAAATTACCGAAGAAACAATTGAAACGAAGTTTACTTCAAGAAATTGGAAGAAGATTTTGAGGAAGGAAGAAGCCAGAAACTTGGGCCGCGACTCTTTTTCCACCATTCAACTCAACTACTTTCCTCACAATGTGACTTTAAGTTCCCTGTGAAATACCCTCATGTAGCGGCCCAAGTTTCTGGCTTCTTCCTTCCTCAAAATCGTCTTCCAATTTCTTGAAGTAAACTTCGTTTCAATTGTTTCTTCGGTAATTTTTTCTCTCTCTTAATTTGGACGTGGCATTGATTGGTCTCGGGTCGTTGAACAGAATTAAAAATAATTTGTTCTAAGCAGATGCTTAGACCCCTTTGTTATAACAGCAATATCTGAGGGACTAATCAAACAATAAGGCAAGAACCTCCATAGCCGCGCTGCGAAGCGGTGTCGGCTTTCCGTGCTGTCACTCCTTCATTTTCAAACGTATGCAATGTCGATGCACGCTAAGAATGAGTACCAGGCGAAATATCAAAAGGTAGACAGGGTTAAATTTTTCTGTTGAAGAGAATAGAGAAGAGAGTATGGTGGAAATTAAACTTGGCTATCTTTAATATCATGCCCTTTGGGCGGTTGAAAAGAGAGCCATTATTATTGCTAAAGATAAGTAGGATTAAATTTTTCTGTTGAAGAGAATAGAGAAGAGAGTACGGTGGAAATTAAACTTGGCTATCTTTAATATCAATGCCCTTTGGGCGATTGAGACATACCTCCGTGTTTCCGTAGAGAAAGTGACATAATAGACAGGAATCTCCCAAGATACCTGCGTCGAGCCGCCATCATAAATTTGCCGCTATAGCAGTTATGTGAGCCTTTCTCAGTGTGATTTTCGTGATTTTAGCTGGTTTATACACTGGGTACTTTGGACTATTCATCAGCTCACAGTAAAAGTTTTCAAAAGCCCCATTGGGAGCATGAGAGCGATGTGCTCAATTTTTTTCTTACAGTCAGTCACCTTCCACTCATGGAAGGAAAAAGGGAATTGCTCTACCCTTGCGCCTTCAATTTCAAACGACGCTATTTGATATCCGTCATGTAGGAATAGTTATCGAAGCGATATGCATGTCATTAAAATTGGCTGTGAGATCTTTTCCACTTCGCTAACAGATTAAGAGGTAGTTACAGTACATACACAACAACTTGCATTGTCGTTTATGGTTTAATTTGTTTTTGTTTTTCCCTTCCCAAAAGTTGTCCGTCCCTGAAGTCACTATAATTCCTGAAGACCTGAAGAAAAACCAACTACGATTTCTGAGCGGGATTTGTATAATTCTACCATTCGTTATGCAGAAGGAGGAGGAGAAATGAGAGAAAAATTAGGAATTAATAAGAAAATTTACTAATATCTAGAAAAAGAAAAATGACCTTAACAGTTAAATAACCTAAATAATGCAGCGAGGAAACTAGACTCATGCGAATGAGGAGGTGATGGGGGGGGGGGGGGGGGGTTGAGGATCAAGAGGAGAGCAAGATGAAGATGAATCCAGTGAGGAGTTACATGAATGGCGGGGGGGGAGTTCAGATAGGAGGACGAAGGAGGGCACAAAGAGAAAGCTGGGTGACTCCAACGCTTGGATCGTGCGCAGCAAGCTCGGCTCACGCCACGCCACACTTCGGTGTGTTCCGCGATCCGCTCGGCTCGGGTCACCGTCCGCCACATCCCAGCACTGGGCATCGGTCGCTTCTTAACACGTCACCAAGTTATTTACACGGATTTTTTTTCCATGGAATCAAAAGCTTTCTTTTCTTTTTTTTTCTTCTTTTTTTTCTTCATTTTTGCTCTGAGAAAAATCAGTTTACTACTGTTTACACCGATCAAATAGAAGAAGACACTTTGGTAGTGCTGATAGAACCTTTGATTGAAAAATTCCCAGCAAAATCTCCTTAGTTAGGCGTAGAAAATCGTTGGTTAGCCCTTTTAAAGTCTATAAAGACTTAAGACTTATAAAGACTTACATCCATAAGGATGTATCAATTTTCGACCAAAGGTTTTGTCAGCGCTACCAAAGCGTTTTTTCCGTGCGGAATTCCGTTAAAAATGTAAACGGAATTTACTGAAATGTCACCAAAATTCTTGTAAATTTAACCGGAGTTCCGGTGAATTCAACCAGGATTCCTGAAAATGAAACCGAAAAGGAAAGCATTAAATATAATTCACAGAAAAATACAGAAAAAACATTTTGGTCGCGCTCATTAAACCCTCGGCAGAAAAATGGACCTAAAAATGACGTTCTCGAGCAAACAGAAACACTAAAGGTTAATTGTATGCCTAATAACTAAAGAAATTTTGCCTTTAGTAAAGAAATTACTAAAGAAATGTTGCTGATGGGTGAAATTTCTTTAGTTCGTTGAACCAAAGATTTGGCTTGCTACTCATGGTCTTTAAATGCTGAGTCATTTTTCTACCAAAAGTTTAGTGAGCGTTACCAAAGCGGTGTTTTCTGTTTTTACTGTGAACTCTTTACGGTGACCAGACATTTTTCTCAGTGCATGTGCACATATATTTTGGAAACGGTCACTACATGCGGATTTCTGATGGAGAAGCACTCGGGTGACTCCGAGAGTGTCACCCGACCCGAGTATAAGGTCGGCGAAACTCGGAGTCGGCCGATAGTATAAGAGTCGGTTTGTTTTCTTCTTTTGTTGGCCATCTTGGCTGATGATTTTGAACTGCGCGCCACTGAAGATGACGCGGGAAGCGAGTCGAGCATACGTGTTGAATATAAGTACCTTGAATTGTCTATACAGTTCGAACTACATAGTTCGACTGTCAATTAATAGACGTACAGCCGCCGATGCCCTCATCAGTTGCCATCAACTATCATCAGCGTTCCAAAACCACCTCTCTTTCTTTCACTGTTTCACGTGGCCTTTATGTGTTGCTATCAGTGGCGTAGACAAGGATTTGGGGCCCTCCCGCCAATTATTTTTAGGGGCCCCTCTACTGTCACTCCAAGATAAGGGGTTCAGCTCCCCCCCCCCCCCCCCCCCCCCGCGTAGAACCTGGGATCTGGGGTGTTTCCCCGAAAAATTTTGGAGATTAGTTCATCTAAAAATTCTCACACAATTCATGCTTAGGTATAGTTATCGTTTTTATTTCCTTCCTTCTTCTTGTTTTCCTATCGAAGTACTTAAAACCAGGGCATCGGACCGAACCGAACCGTGAACCGCGAACCGCTCCGAACCGCCAAATTTCCGAACCTCGAACCGAACCGCGAACCTTTTTTCCACTGAGGCGGAGAACCCGAACCCGAACCGAACCGACTGGCTGAACCCGGTTCGAACCGGTTCGACAGCTTAGTAAAGAGGTCTTGAAAAAAAAACCTGAAAAGGGAAAAGAGCGAAAAGTTTGAGCATTTACTCTGTGAGTACTCGATGGATCTCAAAATCGCAAACTTTTCGCATAGAAAGATTACACAGTCATGCATCTAAACTAGTCTGAAGCAACTGGACGTTGATTGGTCTACTGATTCGTTAGAAGTTATAAGGGTCAAAACCAATACATTCTGACCCATTTTGTCTTCTTTTAGTTCACTGTTTTTTTCTGTTTCTATGCCTTCTGAGCTCTGTGTCTGTTGTGAAACTTTGCCCCAGCAGCAAATAGGGCTGGTTGAAGTATAAAATCAATGAAACTAAGTACGTTCAAGTTGTTCGACTCTCTCAACGAACCGCTCCGAACCGGTTAACAAATGTCTGAACCGGTTCGGAGCGGTCCGGAAAGTCGCGTGAACCCGAACCGAACCGCGGACCTTTTTTTTCGTAAAGTGTGAACCGCGAACCGAACCCGAACCGTCTTTTGCCGCGGTCCGATGCCCTGCTTAAAACTCGCGACTTTTTTTACGGAAAAGTATTTCCGTAAGAAAACGCTAAAACAGTGTTGGAAGACGGAAGATACTTACAAACAAAAAACGAAGGAGAAATGCTATTTCAGTAATGAAAAAACTTACCTATCTTTATTTTGAAAAGTTTTTCCTTTCATCAGGCCCGGGGCCCCAACATCGTCGGTCTTCAGGGGCCCTCAGAGCCTGGGGGCCCTCCCTGGCGGGGTCCGCGGGGGCCTTATCTACGCCACTGGTTGCTATCTCTGATGAGGACTCTAACACCAGTTAGAGAAGCTTATCTCTTGGGAATAACATTGACGAACTGTCATAAAACTATTTTCATGAATAAAGACAGTAGCGGCTCGTGCAATCTGGCTACAGTGCTATTTTGCCATTTAAATCTGTGCTAAAAGATCGATTCCAGGTGAGGCACAGCGCCTCACAAAAGAATCGATTATTTTACATAGTTTTAAATGGAGGGAGTCCATTGTTGCCACATTGCACGAGCCGCCACTGAATAAAGAGCAGCTGTGCTTTCCGATCTTTTGAAAGAAAACTCTTGCAAGTTACTTTTAGTCGTTTGCGCTGCGCGCCCTGCTCAAGAATATCCCATGAAAATCGACGTTGTGCGGTAACAATATGTATTTAGTATGCGAAATAACGTAATACGTCTTCATGAAGTGAAAGTGCTGCATGCGTTAAATTCATTGTAGTTCATTAACCCTCTGAGGATTTACCGCGGAGCCTATATTTCGCTTCAAAGTCTGCGCCACACCTGCAACTTTTGCTTCTCCCCCCCCCCCCCCTTGCTCGCGCAAATTCCAAATTTGGTTGACTGAGGACTCCGTAGACGAACTCAATCAAACCCATAAGAATAAAACTTTATAGTGAAATGAGCTGAATTTTATCGTATATAGTTCTGGGGCTTTCATATAATAATAATTATTTATTAAAATAATTAATTCTGCGAGAGTTTGCATTTAACTAGGTGCGTAATCATAACATTTACGCGGTGAATATAATCGTAAGTGGCGAAAGGTGCATAGGTCGTGAACTGTCAGAAACGAAAATTCAAATCTGACGGTTTCCTTTGGCATTGTCAGCATCAGTGCCAGGGGCGCATCGCATATCAATGAAGAGCTTATGTCATAAAGCCTCTTAACGCTTATGTATACCTACCATAAAACCGGCGGAATTTGAATAATCCTCAATACCGATAGCGATTCTACTTACCGTGATGATGGGGAAATAATGTGCTAATCTATTGCACTACATTAAATATCATCTCATCATTTCGCTCATCAGCTATAATAAAAGAGCTTCTGCAACTGTCTGTAAACCCAAGGACATGGTCAGCAAACTGGCATCAGCGATTTGAATTTTGCTGGCGATGATGCGTCATCGGTTATTATTATTGATGCCTTGTCACAAAAAAATCATTGAAGACGGCATCAGCAGTTCCATTTGACCATCCATTAAAGCTTAGGATCAATTTTGCTATACAACGGATAATGAGTTCATCCGACAATGTGCTGATAATGATCAGTGGCGCAAAGCGTGCAGTTTGACACCATTGTATTTTGTCAGGTTAAATCCATACAAAAAGTTCACACACAAAATTAATTGAAATTTTTAAAAAGGATTCAATGAAGAAAATGCAACGTTGCCCGATTGCACTCAACGCCCCTCATTACGATCAACTTTGATGGTAAGAAAGTACTCTCCCTTTCCTGCAATGGCGTACAACGTGCAATCAGTGGCGAGGCGTGCGATTTCGCAACGTTCCTTTTCCCCATTTAAACACAGTAGAAAGGTCGAAATGCCTGGTCATCGCCGATGACTGAAGCGTTCGACTTTTTTGGTAAGTTTAAACGGAGATTATACATTGTTGCCAAATTTCACGGCTTGCCACTGCGTGCAATGAAGCAAAGCATTGAGCATTTTGTCCGCGTACTATCGTGAAAAAAAAATAAAATTTGAGGATATTCACTAAACACCCAATGGTTCAATTTTTTTCATTTATTTACTTAAATGGACAAAATGTAAATGTTGCTAAATTCACGCTACGTCAGTATAGTTTCTGTTCATGCTTATTTTTCTCAAGACTGCGGGAAGACGTAATTAGAGTGAATAACAGAGATGCGTCTCATCTCTTGTTTGAAAGGCCACCGTAATTATACGTTCATTAACAATGTAAGTACGGTGCACATGTTTCATGCAAAGGAAAGTGCGTTGGGGCTTCAGCATGATATACTTCGAAAGGAGGGTTTTGGAAGGTCTCGCTCGTTAAAAGGCTTTTCCCAGTGACGTAACATCTATCTCTCGCACGACTACCACTACCGCGGACTAGGCATTTCTTTTGTGATGATGCCATCTTGACTTTTCATTTTTGGTTGTACATCGTACATGGCTCGTAACAAATGAGGCAAATGGTATCTGAATAATCACTTGTTCCGTGAAGAATAGCAGCCGATGAATGCTTAGGTACTGCCGTCTGACGAAATAGAACTGGCTGAAAGGCTCGTGGTTTTTCCAGAAAGAATAATAAACGTGTAGAATGACTGGATAGGATAAACGAGCAGTAGATATTAAAATATAATTTATTTTCCATCAGGAGAGCGGGAGGGTGGAAATATCTGAACAGGTCTAAATGAGGGAAGGTCGCGCATCCAAGATAATTAGGTTTATTTTCAATTTTCTTAGAGACAATAGCAGTAAGAACGGCCAGCCTCATTCTAAAGAAAGGAACCACAGATAGGTATAAAATCAAGAAGTCGATTTATTTTTGCATAAAACCGTCCAACTACCCTGGTCCCTTGGTTGTGCAACCTCAACCATCCCCCTCCCCCTTCTCCATACGGCGATGCTATACAGACAGAAGGGGTGTTTTCTACGTGGAGTTTTTTTTTTTTCTTTTGGTCCAGGATTTAACGAAAGATTCAAATTGGATCTCCCTTGGGCGAATATAATTTTAAGAAAAAATTATCTGAATTGTGCCCTACTCAAAGTTAAAAATTAATAATAATAATAAATAAATAAAATAAACAAACTAAATGTGCCTTCTGACACGTTTTTTGAGCTCAGGATTCCTGAACTTGCCTGATCAAATGGAGTCCATGACAATAAAGTGGCAAATTCTTAATTTTCCTTTTTGTCTGATATATAATGTTCACGTGGTGGATTTGGATTATTAGTCCATGACAAAGTGGCAAATTCTTAATTTTCCTTTTTGTCTGAAATAAAATGTTCACGTGGTGGATTTGGATTATGCATGGTTGTGATCCACCAGCATTTATTATTTCGTTTTCGGGATCGAGTCAAAAATCGGTGGGCTGTGTAGCTGCCAGCGTTTAAAAATCTTGATATTTTTGAATGACAGATTGGACGCTACATCAATGTGGCTTACGACGTCTAAAAATAACCAGAAATACACCCGTGCTTATGACTAGAATTCCTATTTTTCCTCCGTTTTCCCCCTTACGCTTCGTGAATCTTCTTCAAAACATACGGAAAAGAATCAAATTTCTAAAAGGCGAGACTCAATCGAGTCTCGAATGGAACCCCGATGCTGTCAATACTTCTGGCTGCACAGGATCAAATTGGACAAAAATGTCAACCCAGTGTTCACGAGCCACCACAGGGTATATATGCACTATAGTAAAGGGTACACAAGCGTGGCGAACGATTTGTGAGCAATTGAGTATCGAGAGTTGATTTAAGAGAGGACAGAGACTGGAGCATGCTTCATGGCGTTTCGTTCATGGCTCATGTGATGTGAGTACCAGTACCTTGCCCCCTATAACTGGACTATGACCCCCTTCGCGAGATCCACCGTCGCTGTGGCTGCGGTCGTGTGGCTCTCGCGTAGTGCTCCAACTTACTCAGCGTCCTTTCCTCTCCTGCGAAGCGTTGTCAGATTTCACTTAAAAATCCGAGTATTGAATATATCCTTCGCCTTTATTCTAATATTAAATTTTCGCCTCGACGAAATAAAACTGGCAACACTGTTCCTTCGTCCCGCGAGCAGCGCTGTGCTGATGCAGTGTTGTGCACCTACAGTCGAATTTGGGTCAGGTCACCTCTCCTCTTGTCCTCTCGATAGGCTCGCGATTCGAAGCACCATACAACCATACAACCATACTATACCGTACAGCATTCACCAGCCACCATTACGTCCATATTTAACTCCTCCGCCCCATCATTCTGCATGGCACCGTCTCCGACTCTCCGCGGTCACCGCGTAAAGTCCGATCCAATTCAGAAACAAAGCGACTGTTTTACAATGTTGTCAAATTTGGCGGGAAAATTCAAAAACATTACACATAGTTACGTTGAGAAATGCGTGTGATTAATACTCAAAACGGCAGCCTCGATATATTTTGCCAGCGTTGGACTCATTCGTAGTTATGCAGGCTACGATTATTTGCTGTCGATGAACTTTCATCGCACGAACGCCAACGAAACTGTGACGAAGTTTCCCTGCACAGTGCACAAACGCCTTATCAATTCGATTTACTTCGAAACGGTAAACACTGCACTCAACGATGGAGTATTGAGTCAGGGTCGCTTTGGGCTGCCTTCACCTCTTTGTCGCTTCATTTGAATCATTTGATAGTGAAACGGTAGAACATCATATGAAGGGTTGGGAGTGTTTTTTTTTCTGTTTACGACCGCAGGCCTTGAGATCCTAGGAAGGATCCTAGTAAGGTATGGGGAGCCGGCAACCCCATTCCCAAAAATGGTTAGTTTGATAGCGCTTCCTTAAAAAATTTTCAAATGGAGTTTCTCTCGAGCATTTCGTTCTGAGATATTCTAGCCAGGAAATTTTGTAAAGTTTGATTTCAAACGTGGCGATGAGAAAATTGGGAAATAAATATAATCATTGTTTTTATTTTCCTTTTAGTAATACTTCTTTGTAAAGTATTTATAGGGTTAAAGCGGCGAACAAGAATTGAAGAAAGGGAGGAATGAGCAGTAATTAATATATTTTTTTCATCTCAAATTTTGCCACCCTTAAAAAGCAGCCCACCTGTTAGCACAATGGTTAGAGTGAAACCGGATCCGAGCCTAAAAATCAATGGCATATAGAAATGTCTAAAATCTGTGAAGATAGTTTGTACGGGTTTATAGTTCTATACTTTGGCGCATTCAGAAAGTTATCTTTCTCTCTCTATCTCTACTGATTTAAACACACGTGTTAGAAAAGGATAGCGAGCCTTCTCTATACACATAATTAACGTATTTGGGGGCACATATTTGGCTTCGCCTTTACCTTTGTCTTTCCCAGCAATGTGCGATCAAATGGGCAAAGAACTTGAGACAGAAAAATTCCTAGATCCGCCAGTGATTACCAATCTTACGCTCCGTAATTACAACAATAATTTTTTATTTCATGTATGTTTTGTTGGAGAACAGAGAGAGCGGGAGAAAGAATAAAGATAGGAAAGAGAGGGAGAGACAGAAAGAGAGAGGAGAGCGAGAGTGGGAGAGAGAGAGAGAGGGAGGGAGACAGAGGGAGGGAGACAGGAGAGAGAGATGGGGGAGATAGAGAGGTAATACAAGAAAATTGAAAATGGGGAAGGGGGCTACAGAAAACTGCAACTTCTCAATTCATCAAATAATATTACAGAAGGGCTTAGAGTAAGAGGATACTAATTAGAGGTACTCTGGTGTCTTGCTAGTAAGTAGTGGCTTGGTTTTAAAAACAAAATAAAAAAAATTGGATAGCTGAATGAATTAATGAATGGATGAAAACAAGTTCATTCACTTATTGTCAGAGAAAGTTGGCCGGCGCCAGGCCGAGCATCAATAATATAACTGAAGACAAAGGTTAGGGCACCGGCATCAGGGATGACCCCTCTCCCACCCTATCAGCCTCCTCCTCCACCTAGCGTCGAGGCCGCGGAACTTCTACGCGAAGCTCGTGCTCGACTACTACGCACGTAGTTCCCCTCTTTACGTCAGTTCGCTGAATTTGTACTCTGAGATCATCGCGCGGAGTTGCTGTCGACGTAAAGCTTAAAATCTGGCAGACGAACAAACGGCGGAAACTTGCGCGCGGTCGAGGCGGGAGGCACGAGGCTTATCAAATGGAACAAGTCACACAATGGAAATTTGAAGAGGGCCAAAACGGGCACTAAGCCACTTCAACTATAGACCTCTACGAGTGCGAGTTTAACGTAGTAAGTGTACAAACACGCTTACTCATTGACGTAAAATATGAGAGCAAGGGCAGTAAGCTCTAAGTTACGAAGCAAAATTAAGATGGATTTTAGGAGAGAAGATCTCCAAGTAAGAATTTTCCCGCCCCTTTCCGCCAGTTGAAGCTACCGGCTTGAGTAGAGGTGTGAATGAAAACATTTCTGCGGTCTAATTACGAATTAGTAAACCTAGAAACTCCGGCATTACTCCGAGAAAAGTTAACACGGCTGAGCGGGATCTTTGGTTGAAATGTGTACGTGAGTGGTGGAGGGGGGGATGGGTACATAACTTGAGTCTTTAGTGTTTGCTCTTGAAAACTCTTCCATCTTATTTATAAAGGTTGCTTTTAAGATGGGATGTTTAGGGGTGCGGGTGCCACGGCCGGTAGAAGATAATCATTTTCAATCGTATAATTAAGTAAAAAGAATGTGCTCCTGACGTCATTCTAACGTTGTGGCGGCTCGAAAAAGGAAATGCGATTTATAGATGCTATAACTCCATAAAAAACTAATGGAAAAAATTGATGGAAATGGGATTCAATTGAATACATATCCCATAGAAATGGATACATTCACAAGGGTTCAAATGGGATCAAAACGATTATCGATTGTTAGCGAGCCGCCACTGCAACGCTTACTCTTCGATCGATCGATATGCAAAAACTTGAAACTTGAATGTGTCGTCTCACATTAAAAATTGGATCTTTGGTCCTTCATATTATTTTTTTATGGTTTATCATTGTATTAGATTCTTCTTTTCTGCCTGCCTTCAAAAATGAGTAACTATATACCCCCTTGGCCTTACTTTGAGCGAGCGAACCTCGATTTGTCTTCGTAACCAGCGGGCCTATCATTTACTTCATCGTTAAACCGATCGTTAAGACTGTGTATGAGTGATTCTATTGGTCGAATATTGTAAAACTTAGCCATTGCTATGGTAACCATCGTTTTAGTGTCCATTTTTTAATGGTTACTCATGAATAGCCTTTATAAAACGACACTCTTAACGATGGTTACCATAGCAACATCCAAGTTTTACTATTTTCGACCAATAGCATCACTCGTAGACAATTTTAACGATCGGTTTAACGATAAAGTAAATGATCGGCTCGCTGGTAGGAAAACGGTAAAAATTTACAGTCATTTACGGATAATATTCACGATTAGTTATTGTTATTTTTTATCCATCCAAATTGCTACATAATACACGAGCCAAAGGTAGAATTTAAACGTCCATTTTTTCAGTGTAAAATCTGCTCGCGCGGCACCTTTGCTGTGGTATGACGTGATTGGCGGGTGCACGCTGGGTGCACGGCGGGTGGATGGTGAATAGGCGTTGGTAATCTCTGATAAGAGTGCATGTGGGAGCGAGGGAGCGGGGCATGACGAAAAAATGTCACGTGACAAAGTGCGCGGTCTTACTCAAATGACGTCATAATCGCTTGACGAGCCAGAGTCATATGTTTACATATCGCGTCTCGCTCGCGACCTAACGCAGCTACGCGACGCGACGTGAGTACTGCTTATTGGGGATTGGATGGATAGCAGTCTGATAGTTGCTTTGCTCGCGTCATCGCGCGACGCGACGCGACGCTACGCGCGTTCACATCGCGGCAAGGTTACGACCGCGCGCGACTCGTTAGCGCGATTTTATAAATGGAAGCTGACTCTCTTTGAATCTTGACGTAACGATGAAGAGGAGAGGGAGAACGGGAGGGAGATGGTGATAGAGGGGGGCGTGAAACGGGTGTGATTGCCTGATACTTAATTTTACTCCTCGACGATACGATATGTGAGTGTGTGAGATTGTGGGATTGTGTTGGTGGTAATAATCAAGGTTCCAACTGATCTGGCCAGGAGCAATAAGAGCATGTTTAGTAATTTCGACTTGGCAGGCATCTAAAAGCGGAAACGCTCTTGCTAAATTTTGCTATCGAATAGTTAACCCTTTAGAGTAAAATCCGGCGAAAAATACTATGAGCACATTAAAAAAATACGAAATTAGGGAGGTTTCTTTTAATTCGATGCTCTCCTCTGATGTGCGTTTCTGTAGAGAGAGAGAGAGAGAGAGAGAGAGAGAGAGAGAGAGAGAGAGAGAGAGAGAGAGAGAGAGAGAGAGGCAAGTTAGACAGAAACCCTCCACGTTACATTAGCGTACCTGAGTTATTTAAGAGGAAAAATGGCAGGGCTATGGAGATATCATGAAGAGATTCCTGCCTGATGTATTCCTCTCTCTATAGAAACACAGAGGAGAGCCTCGAACTATATGAGAATCTCCCATGGTAAGTACATGCGTATAGCTCCGCCATTATGCCTTTAACTTTTTAAAGTAATTTTGAGTGTCCGGATCATTTACGTACATAAAATAAAAGATGTTTCATTTGAATCTTCTTTTTCACACTCTTTCTCTCTCTCTCTCTCTCTCTCTCTCTCTCTCTCTCTCTTTCCTCCCCCCTTCTCCCCCCTCTCTCTCTCTCTTTCTCTCTCTCTCTCTCTCTCTCTCTCCTCTCTCTCTCTCTCTCTCTCTCTCTCTCTCTCTCTCTCTCTCTCTCTCTCTCTCTCTCTCTCTCTCTCTCTCTCTCTCTCTCCATTCTTCTCCATTCCTCTCCATTCCTCTCACCCGATTGTTCCAAGCGCATGATAAATGCAACCGTTGTAAGTGAATGAGAGTATGTTCTGAAAATTATATATACTCAAAACCTGATTAAAATAATTTGTGAGAAATTATCATGCACTGCGTTTGATTTTTCTCGCTGTATCTAAGTCACTAAAGTCGGGAAAGTTAGAGCACCCTTCGGTGGAGACACGCGCGATCATTATTCGGTGCTATAATATACCCACGTGCCTCGGAGTGGAGAGTCTGCGTCTAGCTTGAAGCATACGCTTCGATTTGAAGGCGTCTTCTGGTCATACAAATGAATCTCATTTACAGAACACTTCTTTAACTTGCGGACTTCCACATTTTTATCGAATGCTTGTAGAAGAAACTCTCGCGTTAGGAGCAATATAGCTGCTAAATGTTTCGAATTAGTTTAGGATTCCAATTTTCGATTATTTTATTTTACGCTCATTGTTTAGTAACTGATACGGTATTTTTGCATTGCAAAATGGATCATACCTTAGCCCGCATAATTTTTAAGCTATGTATACTGGATCTCTCAAAAATTAAACAGTAAATTTCCATTCCCACACCACTGTATCACCACACCACACCAGTCACATTTTTGTAGTTTTGTGTTATCCTCAGACTAATGCGCCTTTTACCTTTTGAAACACAATAACATGTAAGTCAAGAAATGATCGTAGACAAACGAAATAAGAATAAAGAAAAGAAAATCGTACCTAACTAAAAATGGGGGAACTAATCATTTATAAGAAGTTAAAAGTTAAAAATTGTTGTAATACATGTTAAAAATCGATAAAAAGAAAAAAATAATCATAAATCGCAATGTGAGTCCATGAATACAAAGTTATACAGCTCTTGCTTTAATATAGGTATTAATAATAGCGACCTGGGGTCGGGGATTGAATTTCACGGAAATACATATAGGTACCTATACCCGCTTGATATTCGGTCTCGTTCCCGGAAAATTCCTGAGAGTATTGGATTCGTTTCCTCGTCCCCGGATTTTTCTCTTGTCAGAAAGTGAACTTTTCATCCGAGATTATTGTAATGCTGAGAAAATTCGCAAGTCAACTCATAATGGTCCTTGAAGATAAGCTCTGGTCACCTTCTCATCAAACAGGAAGGGAATAAGTAATAAGCCTCATCCGTCAGGCATTCGATACAATTCTGATACAAATAAAAACGGCTGGTACCCAGTGTGTCGATGTGCTTTACATCGAAAAAGCGAAAAAGTCATTACATCGAACGCTTATTTGACCGAACGGACACAACATCGAACGGTCGTTGCATCGATTGACGTTTGATCGAACGGCGTTGCATCGAATGACGATTGATCGAACGGCGTTGCATCGAATGGACATTCGGTCGAACGGTCGTTGCATCGATTGACGTTTGATCGAACGGCGTTGCAGCGAATGAACATTCGGTCGAAGGCTCTTTGAATCTATTGACGTTGCATCGAATCGAAAAGTCTTTGGATTGCTCAGCTTCGTTGCCAGACTGTGTTTTATTATTGTTTTATTTTTTCTTTCTCATTTGTTTGCTTGCAGAGGTTATTTTATATTTATTATTTAACTAGTGGTGTGTTCGTTGTTATTTAATAATAAGTTGTATTCATTCCGACCATTCCGTAATTACTTAAGTGTTTGCCAATCGGTTTCATTTTACCTACCTGTCGGTTTTTAAGTAATTCATCCCTTTATTCCCACGATCATATCAGATGTAGTAGTTCTTACTTCATTTATGATTTTTTTCACGATCCGCGCTGCCGAGAGCGAATGCTAAAGGCCGATAAACAGCCAAGTATTCCCGACTGATCTTTTGATTAAATCAGAATCTGAATCTTCTTAGAAGTGAATTTTGCTGTATGCAATGGAGATACAGTTACAAGCGCTTTTACTGCCTACTTACGACACAGACTGAAGAGACTTCCCCCCGAATCAGCGAACCGATTCTGTTGATTCGATCAGTGGTAAGTTCACCATTCACTATTCAGCTCTCTTTGCTCTTTAAATTCTCTTTTTGTAACAAATTATTACACACTCCTAGAGTTTGTTTCAGGTGTGTAGGCTGATAATCTGTGGGGAGTTTTCAATTTCCATCCCTTCAAGTTGTATAAAAGCTTGGCCACGACTTTGACCTGCTGATTTCTTAGCATTCCTCAACGGGAAGCTAACGCTCTCATTGATTTTCTACCCGTATTATGAGGAATGACGTTGGAAAGTTCTTGAGATTATTGGTCAAGGTGCGCCTGCACTTCTGAAACGACCTATACATGAGGGACGTACTTGCCAAATTTACTATTTTATAATTATGATGGACATTCAATGTTCAGGACACGGACCATCTATTCCCCAAGCCTAACAGCAAAATTTGCTTTGATTAGGGTGGGGGTTCAGCATTTTTAATCTGCTAATCTGTGGAAAGTTCCGAATGTGACTTGCGCATTACTTTGGGTTCAACCTAGGTTAGTTCAGAGTTGATCTAACCAGTTGCGATGAGTAGAGGCTGTTTTAGATAACTTCGGTTCTGACAGCTCTTTGTTTACATGCGTTAAAATGTTGATGCCGCTTACTGCGTGAATCATTAGAACTTTTTGCCACAAAGTAGACTCGGTTAAATGTAATTAGTGAATATTAACATTAAAGCGTAATTGAAGACTTGATATCGTCCTTTCACGCATGTAAAGAAAGAACAGTCAAAACTTAGGCTATCTGAAACAGCCTCTAACTTTATTGATGCGCCTTCTAAAAAGTATGATGATCATCACTAAGAGAAGTGATCTCGAAAGGTTCACGATATTCTGAATACCTTTGATCTCCAAATATTTGAAACAATTATCTTCAGAATCTTGCAGGGAGCCTGGGACGTGATCACGGAGGATCGGATCGTTTTGGGTATTGTTATCATTATCAATTGCATTAAAGCAAATGGGCTCGCTTCTGCGCAGCTCGATTGCACAGGTGATCCCCTCCTCACCTCTTCCTACTTCAAACGATTGACATTACAACAGCCCCTGACTCATCGTTTCCTTTCATCTGTTTTAATCGATACGAGAGGTCCAAAACGATGCGATCAGTTGAGTCACCCATAAGGTTATATTTAAAAACGATAATGATTATGATACCAAAACGATCCGATCCTCCATGGTCACCTCCCTGCCTATGAGCCCCGGTCCGACATACCTGCAATCCTGAGTCACTCGGCAATGTACACTCTTGCAGATTGGGGTATTTCTTCGACCGCAGGTGGAGAGACAGCCTCCTGCCTGATTTATGGTGCACAAACATCATGCACCCTGCTCCAAGGAATGCGTCTCACCGCTTTCGGAAGGAAAACCCGAGGTTTTTTAGTGGGTATGTCCTCCATACTTAACTAAGAGATCTGTTCTAAGAAGGGGAACAGAACGTGGCTGGTTGTGGATGCATCGACCCCCACACGGCGTCAGTAGTTTGAGTTATTGTCCTCGTGAACAACCAAAAAAAAATTATTTTTGGAAAAGCATTCTGTCAACTACCCTAAACTGTTATCATCTGATTTTACGGGGACATTTTTGGGACAGCTGAAAACCTTTAATTCAAAGAGGAATTTGATTCCAAGCGACTTTATTTAAGGATTGAAAGTACCTAGCGGTGGCTCTAGCTTTGAAACGGAGCTATCTTCCTCCTTTGTCTCGCGGTGTTTCATTGTTTCAATGTCAAAAGTCTCATAAACTGTTCTCTCTTTTTCAGAATCTGGATTGTTTACAGTCAGTTGGGGATCAAGACTACTCTTTCAGAAGATAATAATTGCATGCTGCTGTGACCGATAGAAGTTTTCAAGCCTCTGGACATTCCAAATTATTTTGTAACTTCGTACCTTAGAGGATGGAGAGAAAAAAATAAAAAAATGCTGAAAAAATTACTGTGTGCGCAGCATGCTGACTAATCATAAATCATACATTCACTTGATGTTCCTCTTAGATAATAAATATTTACCTCGTAAAAAGTTTCAACAGTTTTCATTCATCCTCAATTAGACTAGATGCCTTAATCTCAATAATTCCAACAGTTTGCTTGACTGAACCAATCACATTCTCGTTTTATCTGCTCAAAATTGATCTAATTCATCAGTTTTGCGACCAGATCTTTTTCTGAAATTTTCTTTTCACCAAATACTCACATCGTATTCATTATCTGTGAAAGTCTACTCTCCTCTAGGCACACGCCTAATCAGTAGCATGGATGAATTGTTTCTGACAAGTCTTGCAGCTTGCCCAGTGTGATTTTATATCCTCACCTGGCAAAAAATGAATCGCCCACTTTGGTCCTAAAAACGTCCAGGACGATTTTAGGACCAAACCGGGCGATTCATTTTTTGCCGGGCACTCAAGTCGGCATCAGTGGCACCTCATTCTGACAACAGTGACAACGTTGAATTTTGTCCATCTATAAGTGCACCTGTAAAATAATTATTTAAGGAATTGCACTGTGCACCCTTAATATTTTGACCTTCTTTAACACTTTAAATGGACTAAATCCAACGCTACCAAATTAACCGCGTCGCCTCTGGTCGGCATAGTTAATCTGATTGGAATTGCCGTTTGCACAATTGTATCACTGTGAATTGAAGGCATTTCAGTTTCACTCCAATTTAGGATACATCAGTTTTAAGGTCATGTGCGGCAACAAGTCCTTTGCTTTTAAAAATTAAAATTAAAAAGATTGCCTTCATTCTTTTCCTTGTCAAGAAATTGTTCATAGGCGGAAATAGGGGGGAGGGGGGGCTGGAGGGGGCTAAGCCCCCCCAGAAAATTTTGGAAACAAAAAAATGTTTACCCACAACAACAACAAAAATATTACAGTATATGATGTTTATCATTTAATTTTGCGATTGCCTAATTGTTTCGCACCCCAGCTAATAGCTGCATGAGTACAATTTATTTCATATCTTAACTTAGGTGTGTATGATGTAGGTACTTACAGTCGACAAAAGAATGGCAGATGCGGCCTTATATTTTGGTCCAAGTAGACTACCTGCGATACCTATCACAGTAAAAAGCATTGCATGTGGCCTACTTAAGTCAAAATCCAGGACGTTATCTGACATTATTTAATTCGTTGACTGTAACTGTAAGTACATCATACGCCCAAGTAAGATGGGGGGGGGGGTCATGGTATACCCCTCTTGGAGGGGGGGGCGGTCTTGAGGTGTCTCGAAGATCCCTTGGAACTCAGCCCCCCCCCCCCCAGAAAAAATTCTTAGTTCCACCTATGAAATTGTTTGAAGGATCATTTTTAATGTGCGCACGAAATTGGTCCCGAGCCTCTTGAAAATAGTCGGTCATTAATTTTTATTCATCTCAATTGAGATTTGTTGATAAAACGCTCCTCGCTCTAATTAAATCAAATATCTTCAGTCATTGGATAGGAATAATTTAGCCTTCGTAAAGTCAAAAATTTCAGACATTTCAATCAACGGAAAGACTGATAGGTAACAGGGTGTGTGAACAATACTTGCCATTATGGTAGGGTTGTCGGTACCTACTACTGGGTTTTGGTATCGATACTATGGTACCAATATCAGTATCGATACTTTGGCATCGATATTTAGATAAGTGGAAATTAGAATAAACAAAACATTGAGGCCACAATAGAGATAAGGGGTGTTTAAAAGTGGAGAGAGGGTTAATTACTTGAGCAAGACTTAAAGTTTTTGGAAGTATGATGTGGTTCATTAGTGCTGACATGCAGCAACAACCAACTACTGCCAAGGTAAATAAAACCCTGTTGTTATAGATAAAATAAGAGTGTTTATTTACCTTGTGGACTACAGAATTATACCGATGGTATCATAGCCCGTTTGGTACTAATACTGACTAGTATGGAGTAGGTACCGAGGTATCGATACTTTGAATTCGAAGGATTGACATCACTACATTGTGGTAAAATAATTTCTTTCAGTCAATGCATTGTCGGTGGTTGGAACGAATTTTTGAGATAGTCCTGACTTTTCTCTGACTTGCCTTTGTTTCCAGACAGTCCTCGCTTATTGGTGGGGGGGGGGGGGGAGGTTTTAGTATGGGAGAGTGAAGCACAAATTTTAGAGTAATTTAAATGGACTAGCGATTTGAAGTATCGAAAATTTATTCAAACATTTTTACTTATTTTTGTTGAGCTTTGCTTTTCTGCCCACATTTATTGATAGAAAAGAATTATAATCAAAATACTTTAGATAAATTTTTGATTTTTGAATAATGGTCCTATTTAATCTGGTATTTTACTATCATCACAAAATTTGCCAAAAATTAAAGAAAACAGAATCAGACCATGATTAAACCCCTATGAAATCATTCCTGTTGTGAATGCGCAGCTTCGGGCAATAATAAGGTATCGATACTGTTCTGTTTCATTTGTGTCAAATTTCATGATGGGATCGGTCATAACGGTGAATAGAGACCAATCTTAATAAAGCCAGTAGGTAATCTTTGGCAGCGCGATAAAATATATCGTGAAAAGTTCCCATCTTGCTTACATACTATCGAATAATGTCTGCGTAGAATTCATGAGAGGAAAGTGATTCGAAGTATCAAAAAATGTAGGTACTTAGGTACATTTTGATTTATTTTTATCGAAGGACATTTTTGCCAATATACCCATATTAAGGCAAAAACACAAAAAAACAATAAAAAGCCTTCGATACTTTTATGTTAGTAAAATGACGATCCTTTTCTATCTGGTATTTGAAAAGTGTTCGAATATGCGACATGAATTGATTTATTTTTCAGATCCAAACCCTAGCTACATCACTAGAGTGACACAGAATCTTAAATTCTGAAAACTATCCATGACTTCTTTTTCTATTTTGTTTATAATTTCTTATTCCGCCACGAGACCGCAATTTTCGGTTTTCTCGTAACTTATAGCGTACATTTGACAGCCCGGATGGGCGGCAAAATCGCTAAAACCTTCTTTTTACGGAGAAAATTCCGAAAATCTGAAAATTTCTTCAGCCCGTTTTTTCAAAATTCGCTACCAAAACCTTCGCAAGAGCAGCCAACCACAGCCTAAATTGAGTGGTAACTATCCCGGCTATTCCATGGCTGCTGCTCATTAATTTCTCGGAAGTTCAAATTTCCGCATCGGATTTCAAAATTATTGGCCAATCTTCTCCAAAATACACTCCAGCTTTGTTAAATTCCTCAAAGTCTCAAAATTTGTGAAACTCGATCTCTCCAACTAGTTATTATGTCATGCTGAGAGTTTCCCAGCTCGAGCGTAGGGAAAATTTCGCGCTCAGACTTGTAGCATCATTTCCTGTGTGTTTTGATTTTTGCAGTGAATGGTCGGTGCACTTTTTGAACTTGACGACTACTTCTCTGAAAAACGTAAAGAAATAAATTGGAAAGTCTTTAAACTGTGGTTTTCTGTGTGCCTATTGTTTATCATGGTTCACTGTGACTAGGAAAAATAATTTGAGACCATGAACTGCTTCGAAAAGTCGATTATCTCTACAATCGCGGGGCACTTCCCAAGTGCTAGATACCGGCTCACGTACTTACTTCTTCCAATTAATCCAATTTCATGTATCTCATTTCGATGGATGCAAGCAGGTAAATATATAAACAAAACAATTCTGGCTCTGTCCCAATGTCGCCTAGTTGTGGAGCAATGATCCCTTCCTTATATGTTCACTGATACAGGGGTTTTCCGTCTCGTTGTTGAACCTACCATCGTCATAATATATTACGCATGTAACTACTGTCTTCCGGAAGAATGATTTTCAATTTTTTCTCCCTTAAAGTTCCCTATGTATCTTTCATTGTTTTTTGTGGCTCAGAAGAGCTTACGCTTCAGCGCAAAGATCTGGAGTGGTGGACATATGGGACGCCTTGAATTCTGAAGTATAAGTATTTCTAAAATTTAAACTGTTCTACTCAGCGTCTGAATATCCTGCGTAGAAGCAAAGTTTGACTTTAGATAGTATTTTAATGCGCAGCAGTCATACCTTCTATCTGCTACAAGTAAGTATCTGCAAATTTTCCTATAAAATTCCTCTGAATCATCTTTAGTTGTTGATGTTTAGGATAAGATTATTCGTTTGGAAATTATGAAATAACCTCAAAAAATAAATCTAAGCTTTCAGAATTGTTTTGAGAGAAACAAGTTTGAGGTACTACTAGCCATCACCTGTGAGTGCCACCTCCACTTCTGCGATAAGCTATACCCACATGCGGTAATCCGGTATAAAGTAAGAGCTATAAAATCAGCTATTGCACATTTCCGTTTTCCCGCCGAAAACCCTAACTCTTGCTTTAATTCAGCGCAGAGCCTAGAAACCTTAAATTGATGCCACTCGGCAAACCACTCTCGCATGCATCATTACTTCCTCAGATTGAACACTTTTCGCCTTTGTTAGGTGCACTCTGAGGACTTCCCTGCGGCTATTCTACTTGTCTTTGAGACGAGCTACCTCTGTGTGTGTTTGATTTTAGGGTGCTGTTGACGAGGAACCAAGAAAACTCAGGAGAGATGATTTGATTGCGGTCATCTTCATTAACTGGCGAAAGCTCTGTAAGAGTGAGACTGTGTTAGAGGAGTTCTTTGAGTGCTCTTTGCGCGGTTAAGTTGGTCAATCAGAGCAAAAAAAAATTCATGAGTAGAACCACTGTGTTACTAGCGTTGTCGTCAAGAATTTCTACCATTTGATGGTAAAGCCAATAGAATATTTGGTGAAAAAAATGAATTCGGGCAGCGGCTCCTGAATCACAGAAATGGACACACAGTTTGTACTCTCACTATAGATTCTTTTAAAATGCTCCTTTGAAACGCATTAAATTTAATTAGGAAGAATCATTGATCGCTGATGGACTTGTTTTTCGATAGCACTAGACAATCGAGATGCATCAGCTCTTGCTTCAGAATCTGATACTGCAGTCGTCCTCACTTTCTCACACTTCTCAGCAAACAAAATAGCTGTCAATTCCAAGCAAGAACTCTAAAATTAAGTCAAGTTTTTATTCTGATCGTACTATTCTGTGCATATCAAGTTAAATCATAACCTGCAAGTAAACAAATGAGAAAGAAAAAATAAAACAATAATAAAACACAGTCTGGCAACGAAGCTGAGCAATCCAAAGACTTTTCGATTCGATGCAACGTCAATAGATTCAAAGAGCCTTCGACCGAATGTTCATTCGCTGCAACGCCGTTCGATCAAACGTCAATCGATGCAACGACCGTTCGACCGAATGTCCATTCGATGCAACGCCGTTCGATCAATCGTCATTCGATGCAACGCCGTTCGATCAAACGTCAATCGATGCAACGACCGTTCGATGTTGTGTCCGTTCGGTCAAATAAGCGTTCGATGTAATGACTTTTTCGCTTTTTCGATGTAAAGCACATCGACACACTGGGTACCAGCCAATAAAAACATAATAATTGTTTTAATTCGACACTAATGCGTAAGCTCTCGAAACCTTCGAGTGTTTCAAATGCGGAATATATCTGGGAACGTTCCTTGCAGCTCACCTTCCATTCCCGAAAAATCTATTTCTCTAATCAATGGTAAATCGGTCAACCCGACTCATTAATGGCCACAACTCTCGGTTATTGTAAATTCAGCTCAAATCGTTTTTCATCGTGTAAATCAGCGTTTATCGTTAGAGCTCGTTTCTGTAAAACCTAACCTTACCTAACCTAACCTAACCTTGACCAATATTCTATGGAATTTTTCCAACGTTATTTTTCATTGCAAAGAATCAAAGAAGATGAATTTGAGTTTTTGATTTTTGTGAGAATGCTTTAAAACCAAAAAACGAACTTTTTAGGCTTTTAATTTAAAGGAATAGCTATTGGAAATCCGCCAAAGATTATCGGTGAGGCCCGCGGCTATACACTTCTGAAAAAACCTCTGCTATAATCAAACAAAGAAAAAAAAAAAAAAAAAAAAAAAAAAAAAAAAAAAACCTGTTGACGTAAAAAAACGGATACAAACTATGCACGCTTAAAGTTTTCTCGAAATTCAATTCTTCCCGCATGCATGAATAAATATCT
Organism: Trialeurodes vaporariorum; assembly: GCA_011764245.1. Lineage (NCBI taxonomy): Eukaryota > Metazoa > Arthropoda > Insecta > Hemiptera > Aleyrodidae > Trialeurodes > Trialeurodes vaporariorum. Next base: position 23,330,650 of record VMOF01000388.1, on the reverse strand, counting down.
CGTCATACGATATAGAATTAAAGTATTACCGCATCAAAAACCACATTATAAAAACATAGATTATGTTCATGCGAACACTAACCTCTGAACTTGAAAAACCTGACACTCGTCGACAGTTATCGTTAATCGTTAAATGGCGATCTGTGAGCTCATGTCTCATTCCATTACTATGCGCCGCGTCTCCGTTTCCCTCGTCTCCGGGTGTTTGACCAGCCTCTGACGTGTTTGCATTTCTAGTGTGAGAGTGTAAAGTTGTGTGAGTAAACTCATACTCTCTCCACCCCCTCCTCTATCTCTCTCTCTCCCTCTCTCTCTCTCCCTCTCTCACTCCCTCTCCCTCTCTCTCCCAGAATTCTCTCTCTCTCTCCCTCTCTCTCTCTCCCTCTTTTTCTCTCTCTCCTTCTCTCTCCCCCCAGTACCCCGCTCTACCTTTAGACTAGTTTTCCGCCGTTCGCGCCGCGTTGCTCAAAGCCCCCATTGTTGAGTAAGACCATGACGTCATCGTCTGAAAATAAATAACCGAAAAAAAGTGTCCAACGAAGCTACTTCCGGTTTATTGACACGGTTGAAGAGTCGCAGTTCGAAGGAAGGAGAATGTGTACGAGCTAGCGATGGTTACTCGCACGTAAATCCCGAAAAATCTCGCTTTATATCCATTTTATCTCTTAATCGGAATGGCTCATCATCATTTTCCGAGGGGCTTCCTCCAGACTTGGATCCAAGTTAAACTTGGTGGACGGAAAAGCCCGAGGGAAAATCCTAGGGCAATTATTGTCTTTTGCTTCCTTCTGGCCCTTTAACGCTTGTTAAACTAATGAAGTTTTCTATTGTAAAATTATTTAAAGATAGTCCACGTCTCCAAGAATATATGGTGATTCAGACCACCCTGCCACTATTTTTTCAGGCCTTAGGACTTGAAAAACGAAAATTCTGACCACTCTTTCTTGATCTAAATTGACCCTCAAGAGTTCAGGGGAAATATCGGCCGATCGCCGATGAGTCATTGGGGGGTATCGAGCCCCCCCCCCCCCAAAGGCGAAATAGCTTTTTCTCGATGTTTTCTTATGGCACAGGTGTTTTATTATTATTATTACTATTATTATCATTTCAAAAATGGATTGATCCCTTAAAAATAAGCACTTTTTGATGTGTCAGGCATTTTTTTTTTTTTTTTTTTTCAAAAAGTGGCCCCTTCTCAAGTTGGGGGCCGCTTTCAAAATAATGTAGGGACCAGTTTGAATCACTATCTGTGACCTTAAAATTTGCCGGATTTCAAGCTATTCTGAATCAGCAGATCATGGGTTTTCTTTTGATGTATTACAACCTTATTTTCTGCGAAAGGAAATTTGGGGCCCCCTCGCCTCCAAATTTTGAGCCTTTAGCGAGTCACCAACGAAATTTTTTCCAAATGACATAGTACGGATACACCATTCAAAAGCTATTAAAAAGACAAAGAAAATGGTCCAAACCGAAAGTCAATCCAATAATTTCAACCAGAGTTACGGTCATTCAAAGATTAGCGATACCTATCTCGTATTCGCGGGATTTTGTATGTGGTCGTGATTGTTTTCTATGGTCTCCTTGATGTATCCTCGATAATCAACGTTATGCTTGTGATTTGTGAATGTACACAAAAAGCCTCCGAATCAAGGCAGACATGACGTTTACCACGATTCTAATATCAGGAAGAGTGAATCAATATTAGTCATATAATTCATGAAATGGGTATAAACGGAAAACAAACAGAGCAAGGTGTGTCAAGCTCACTGAAAACTGGGTCACTTGGGCAAACGCGCTGATTCTCATTAAATGAGCATTTTCAATTTTATTCCAACAGTATTTGTTAAGAATAACGATGAAAATCAGAATTAAATAATCATTGGGCGTTGGACTTTGCTTTAAAAAATTGTCCCATCATAATGTAAACTGAAAAATAATTTTAACGTGAAATCAAGTTTCGAACGTTTCCATGGGATTGAAACTTTGACTAAACAAAAACAGTTCAAGTAAAGTCAACACCGGCGCTTGATGTGGTCGTCTTTTTTTGAAGTTTGTTCAACCGGTTATACTCAACACTCTCATCTCTATTTTCGAGCAATGTGTTTGCGAGAGTAGGTATATAAACCGCGACCTGCGGAGTTCGATTTGTTAGAATTTTCAATGGGCAGAAGTGACTTTGTTGAAGAGTAAGAGTTGAGAATTACGCGACAAAACTGCGAAAAGTTCACAACAAAACTTTGAAACTTTAATTGACCTAAAATCTGCATTGTGTACAAGGCTCAGTTAAAGTTTCAAAGTTTTCGCATTGCATATAAGATAGTTTTCTTGATCATTTTTCAAATCGTATTTTTTGACACCCACCTTTCTCAAAGCCACCTCTTCAATGTTTCAAGCTACAAAATAACCCCCCCCCCCCCCTCCATAAATTTTAGGGGTGCGCACTATTCATTAGTGCACTCCAAACGTCATCACAAATTTGGAGGAAATCGCTTCGGCCAACAGGCAGGACATGGGCAACGCATTTTGAAGGCGGCGGTCTATTGCAACAGTGCGCCTCCATTGCGCCTCCCCTCCTTCAATTTTAAAATCTGTCCTCAAGCCCTGCTGGACAACTTTTTCGAAACTTTTTTCTGGGAACCGCAATCCCCATGAAATACGGAAGCATCATGCCATTATGTGAAGGTAATTGCTTCGGTCAATATACAGGGAATAATAGGGAGCCCATACTTTGAAGGGAGGTAGATTTTTATTAAAGAAATTCTCTCCCCATCTAATTTCAAACTTCGATTTGCGGTACTCACTGACGATTATTATTATTTTTTTTTTTTTTTTTTTTTTTTTTTTTTTTTTTTTTTTAATGTCCTAGGGAATCATCATGCCAAATTTGAGGGAAACCGCTTGCCCTTTTTACGGGCAAATAGGAAATGTGCATTTTGGAGGGGCTTTTTATACACTTATATAAAAAAAAAATAGGTTAGTACTCTGCTGAAAATTACAAAATGTACTTTGCGACAATTTCTCGTTGTACTTTTTAAAGCGACGTTAAAAAATTGTCCCTCTACTAGGTACTAGTGTCATTCCGTGAAATGATCCGAATTGAAAAGTTTACAGGAGCTCAATTTTAAGACGTCAAATTAAGAATGATTCATCTAACGATCCTGTGTACCGTGGCGACAACGCGTACTAGCTCTATTTAAACCTAGGTAAAACAATCGATCTTCAGGAGGTGCAATTGCACCCCCAAGATCGATACTTTTGCACAGGTTTAAGTGGAAAATAAGCCTGGTTGCCACAATGCACGAGCCACCACTGCAACGAACACTGTGGGTGCTCGTAAGTTCGATAAAGATAATTAAATCGTATAAAACATAAAGTGACCGTACTGGCGGCGAATATGAGCTTTACGTTGGAAATATAGGAAAGCGCAGAGCATCGAAGAGTATTGAAGCTCGAAGCCGCAGCCATTGTTACCTCGAAAAATCCCCCCTCTTTGTTTCTCTTCCCATGCGACGACCATCACAAACTTAGAACTTCACTAGTACAAGCACGAGAGCCAAGCAAGGTAAATCATCGTCAAGCAAATTTAAAATGACGCGAGACTGCGATCTGCTCTGCTCTCTGCAACACGCTATACAGGGTGTTTCACGTAACCTGCTCACTATGGTTTTCTTGAACGGGTGACGATAAAAAAATCTGGAAAAATCGGATTTATAGTAACTTGGACCTGAAGTTTCATTTAAAAATACTGCCACAACCCAAAATTTGGTCTTTGGGGGGTTTTCAGGGGGGGCACCCCCCTCATCTCGAGATTTTCAAATAGCAACCCCTATCTTGTGATACCTCGTTTGAAAGAGGGTAAAATTCTAAGCATTTTGGCTTAAACCGGAAGTCGATATCTTTTTTCGTTTTCGAGATATCGAAGGTCGAAGTTCGATATAGGACCAATTTTCGAAAATTCTTAACTCCTACAATAAGAGTCGTAAAACAAAAAACTGCACATGTAAAATGCTCTACTTGATGAGTGCTTTCAAGAAAAAAATACGAACTTACAATCAAATAAACCGGAAGTCGACTTTTAGGCACCTTAACATTTTTGGCGGGAAAACCCCCATTTCTCAAAATTTTCAAATGGCAACCGCTATCTTTTAATACTTCATTCGAAAAGGCGTAAAAAGTTGTGCATATTGGCGCAATCAAAAGTCCGATATCGTTTTTCTAATTCGATATATCGAAAGTCGAAGTTCGATTTAGACCATTTTTCGACCCTGTAAAAAACGAATCCTATCGTGTGATACATCATTCAAAAGCACATAAAAAACCAAGAATTTTAGTGCAAACCGGAAGTCAATACCTTTTATCACGGTCGAGATATCGCAAGTCAAAATTTAAGGCAGGTCCTAACCAGAGACTAAACTTTGACTTGCGATATATCGACCGTGATAAAAGGTATTGACTTCCGGTTTGCACTAAAATTCTTGGTTTTTTATGTGCTTTTGAATGATGTATCACACGATAGGATTCGTTTTTTACAGGGTCGAAAAATGGTCTAAATCGAACTTCGACTTTCGATATATCGAATTAGAAAAACGATATCGGACTTTTGATTGCGCCAATATGCACAACTTTTTACGCCTTTTCGAATGAAGTATTAAAAGATAGCGGTTGCCATTTGAAAATTTTGAGAAATGGGGGTTTTCCCGCCAAAAATGTTAAGGTGCCTAAAAGTCGACTTCCGGTTTATTTGATTGTAAGTTCGTATTTTTTTCTTGAAAGCACTCATCAAGTAGAGCATTTTACATGTGCAGTTTTTTGTTTTACGACTCTTATTGTAGGAGTTAAGAATTTTCGAAAATTGGTCCTATATCGAACTTCGACCTTCGATATCTCGAAAACGAAAAAAGATATCGACTTCCGGTTTAAGCCAAAATGCTTAGAATTTTACCCTCTTTCAAACGAGGTATCACAAGATAGGGGTTGCTATTTGAAAATCTCGAGATGAGGGGGGTGCCCCCCCTGAAAACCCCCCAAAGACCAAATTTTGGGTTGTGGCAGTATTTTTAAATGAAACTTCAGGTCCAAGTTACTATAAATCCGATTTTTCCAGATTTTTTTATCGTCACCCGTTCAAGAAAACCATAGTGAGCAGGTTATGTGAAACACCCTGTACAAACAACTAAGCAAGCCCACTAAGCCCAGCACGTAGTCGGGTAAAATTACGGTTTGACCCGGAAAAATCGCAACCAAAGGTTTTATGGCATCAAAAAACGCAGAAAAATTAGGAGAATACGACGAAATTAAATACACCTGAATTCACTCAAAATTTGGTCATCATAAGAACCCAAAAAACCCCCAAAGAAACTAAAAAAAAAAAAAAAAAAAAAAAAAAAAAAAAAAAAAAAAAACACGCTATGACTCCTGAACGACTCATTTGTGGACAATTATTGTGGTGATCAAAATTGTAGAGCGTCCAATTTTACACGTGATCAGTTCAACGATTTTTCAAAATAACCGAAAGCATGGTTGCGAAACCGCCCCGAATTCCGACGTGCAGATCAAATTGTGACTAAATTTCGAAGATATTGCGACGGAAGGTTTGTTGGCATCAAAACGCGCAGAAAAATCAATAGAATACACTAGGATAAAATTCATCGATATTCTCCCAAAGTTAGACCCCTAAATTCCCAAAAAACCCTACGAAACTCAAAAAAGTCACGGAATTTCTTAAAAAACACGTTTTACTTCCTGAACGGCTCATAATTGGGCACACGCATGAAGAGGACTAGAAATATAAATTGTAGAACGTCAAATTTTACAAAAGATTTAATGAACGGTTTTTCTAAAAACTCAAAAACATAGTTGCCAAACCGCCCTGAATTCCAGATTAATTTTCAAGTAATTCGGAAACTCGCGGTAAAACTCGCAACATAGCGAGGTTCTCATTAGAAAGGTACGCTGCAAGGGTCGTATGACTGATCAAACATTTAGAGGGAACACTTTTGCAAGAAAGTAACTCATGATTTTCATGGAAATCGAAGAAAAACCTCAACATTTCTCAAAGTCAAAAATATCAACATTGAAAGAGACCGTTGTGCGAAAATAAGACAGTCAAATAAAAATAAGTGGCAGATGACTGTGAAATGCCGCCTAGAATATATTATTTTGTTATTCCTCTTTGCTATTTCTTCACGGGGCTATCTCTTTAGCCTTTACGCTCACTTTCGGGAGCCAACAGGGGTGGGGGGGGGGGCCTGCGAACTTTTCAAGAACTTCACATCGCCAATTGTGAATGTTTGATTACTTGTGATGAGTATAAAAATGAAGTCAAGAAGTCAACTGTATCGGAAAAAAGTGTTACTATCTTGGATCCCCCCCCCTCTAAGCCCTCCTTGACAAGCGAAGATGAAATCCTGAAATCGAATGCTACGATGCATCAAAATTACACCGTGATAAGTAATCGAACAGTCACAATTAATTATGGCGATGTCATTTTAATTCGGTTATTTTGAAAAATCGTTTACATGATCATGTGAAAAATTGGACGTTCTACAATTTTGATCTTCACCAAAATTGTCCACAAACGAGTCGTTCAGGAGTTATAACGTGTTTTTTGAGAAATTTTGCGATTTTTTTTAGTTTCTTCTGGGTTTTTTGGGTTCTTATGGGCCAAATTTTGAGTGCATTTCGGTGAATTCAACTTCATCGCATTCTCCTGATTTGTCTGCGTTTTTTGAAGCCCAAAAACCTTTTTGTTGCTTAATTTGACCCGACTAACAGCACAGCGATATGCGATGATGATTCGAGCGCGAGCTGCGAGCTGCGAGCACCTAGCACGCGTCTCAATTCGTAATTTCGTTTGATATTTGCGTTTTAATGAATCGAAGTTTTTAAAACCACGCTCGACACTTATTAACGCGTGTGTACTTTTAATTGACAGATACTTGTGGCTTCATTCATAAAATCTTAAACGAGGCGTCACACTGCTGATGGCTGAGACGCTGATACAAGATTTTGCCACTTTGAGTTGGAGCAATAAATCATATGCTGCTTCGATTAGCATCAGGGAGATGATCAGCGGCGATCCTCCCCCCACATTTTTCTTTTTTTACGGTCTTTATTTTGCCTCTGATTTTTGTTTTTTTTTTTTTTTTTTTGTTTTGTTTTTTTTTTTTTTTTTTTTTTGTTTTTTGTTTTTTCTTGTTTTTTGTTTTTTGTTTTTGTTTTCGTTTGTTTTTTTAATAATAAAAATAAAAACCCATAATTTTGAGCCATTATTTTAAAAGGGGACATTTTCAAAAAAAAAAAGTACATTCTAACTGAAAAAAAAATTATTCTCTCCATTGAGTTATATCTTCAATTTTATGAAACTAAGTTGTTTCACTCAATTTTTCTTTTTTTTCACTAGTTTTTCAGCTTTTTTTTGGTGCAGTGTTTGCTCTAGTGATTTTAGAGTCAAGTTGACATTACTGTTTTGTACTAATTATTGCATCATCCAAACTTCAAACACATTGTAGGAGTGAGGTTAGATCATTAATAACATCTTCCTTTAACAGCTAAGAAAATAGGTAAGTTTTAAACTATATTTTAATAATTATTCCAACTTGCTTCTAAATGTAACGTCCGTAACAGGAAAGTAACAAAAATCAGTGTATTTTCCTTTTGAGTAGGTATATTAAATTAATTTTTGGTGAAAGAAACATTCATGATGTTTATGTCATGCCAGGTGGATCACTTTTTTCACAGATATCTTAGGGACCATTTTATTACACATTACATTTTGTAACGTCCGTAACGTTACGGACGTTACATTCATTACCTTGTACCTAATTTTATCAGTTACGGACGTTATAACCATTGTTTTACTTATTATTCCATAACTGAAATGCAACTGTGCGCCTTCAAGAAGCAAAGGTTAGGTTAGGTTAGGTTTATTACATTTATTATCACATTTTTTGTCAATAATTTTGCATTTTTACTTGCATCTCAAACAAAACATTTAGTTTGACAGATATTTATTTTGATTTCAGATTATTATGACTGGTAGGTACTTCTGGAAGAGAAATTTTACCACCTGGGATGCTCCTCAGAAGTGTAATTTAAGTAAAAATTCAATTACCACTTCAAGATTCTCAAATTGTGTTATTATTTTATGTTTATTTTTATACAGGGTTTATTGGGGCCGTTACTTTACGAGGGTGGATTTTAAAGTAAGTTTACCTATTTTTTTTCTCTGAAAATATCAATGCTAGAAAAAAAACAAAACCAATGTTGAAACGTACGTACTTTCAGCTTTCTAACGAGCTTTAGTTTTTCAAATTTTTGCCAATGCGTTGCGGAGATATCGTGGATTTTCCCCATCCGTCTTTCCCTCAAATGTGCCCACCTTTTCACGCGCTACAGAAGACTGCGAGTTTCGGCAGGCGATGCGCTTATCTCCGGATCAGACATCTCAATAATATCTGAGTGCATGTTGTTTACTGAATAGACTACTCTACTACTGAGAAAATGATCCAATATGTTTCGATCTTCAAACTTTCGGTCAGTAAGGAAAGAGCAACCATCATGAATTGAAGCTGGATTAACAGCTTGCGTCAACACCTGGTTCAGGAGTATGTGGAAAGAATTTTACGATTTTTTTTTTTTTTTTTTTTTTTTTTTTTTTATGAAAAATTCAAGAATCTAGCGGGTAACTATGTCAAAAAATGAGGTGAGATGCCTCACAACAATGTTATGACTTGTTTCAATAAAATAATAGCTCTATTTTACTTTTTCAAAGTCTAAAACTCATGTTTTCTGTGAGGCTGAAAAGGTGGGCACGTTTGAAGGAGAGATGGGTGTGGAAAATCCACGATATCTCCGCAACGCGTAAGCCAAATTTGAAAAACTGGAGCTCATTAAAAAGCTGAGAGTACGTACGTTCCAACGCTGGGTTTGTTTTTTTTTTCTAACATTAATAGTTTCTGAGAAAAAAAAATAGGTAAACTTACTTTAAAATCCACCCTCGTAATTTTAAGTTTTTGATTTTGTTCAAAATAATTTAGTTTATTGTTCCTAATAAAGTTTATTTTTTCTTCCTTATGCTGCATGTTGGTTATTTTCAACCTTTCTTGTCACTACATAATTTATTTTTGTAATTTAGATGAAAATCTGAGTATAAGATGGAGGGCGGTAAATTTTTTCATTTTTAATAAACTAATTTCAGATTTAGTCTTAAATTGAAAAAAAAAAAAAAAAAAAAAAAAAATTGGCATATTTTTACATATCTATTGAAGATAAAATAAAATCCTGGTCATTTAATAGGAATAAGCAGCTCTGAGTAAAGATAAAATGGGTGAAAACATATCTATTGTCCAATCATTGTTACCTAGTAACGTCCGTAACAGATGCCGTGTAACGTCCGTAACACCAAAAAAGAGCAATAACTCAAAAAAATCATAGGAAAATTTTTTTAGACAAAAATGATTCTTAAAAATAGATGGTATGAAGAATGACTCAGTTCAAACAGAATTGGAAAAAAACTAGAATTGCTTTTAAAAAGAGCAACCGAAATTAGGTCCATGGAAACTGGGTGTCTTTTTTGTAACGTCCGTAACACTTCATTTTTTAACGTAACTGAAAAATGAACCAATATTTTGCTACGAAAATTGACAGAGAAGTAGTAACCATCTAGTTTTATAACTTCCCCAAAACAGTTCACCACAATTTTACACAGATTGTGTTATATACCAATTAGAAGAGTGAAAAGGTAACGTCCGTAACAAAAATAATGGCTCTTTTGCAAATTTTATGATTCTTCACACACCCGAAAAGAAATCCTCAAAATTTGCACTTTCGTCTGATTGTGAGATCGAAAAGAAGCGGCTAAAAACCAATCATAATATGAAGTCGTCAAAAATCATCGTTTTCGACCTATTAAAGCATAATTTAAAACTTTCCAGGGAAATTTCTCGGTTTAAATCACTAATTGTTAATAGTTTTATCTGTGACTCAAAGTGGTCTTGAAAGTTTATAAATGATGAAGTAATGAGGAATTTCCTTTCTGATTTTTGATGTCACTCCTTGACGGTCTCAAACTTCTTATTATAGTGCATTGGAGACTATAACCTCCAGGAAAATGGAAATAAAAATATCTTGAAGAAAAACAAATGACTCAATCCAATACAACATATACTTTGCGCCTCAATTTCATGCAGCGCTTTAATCCACAGCAAGGTTGAGCGTAATTTTGGATAAGTTTGGAATTTGCGGAATATGGAAATGAAGATTTTCCCCCTGAAAACGACTCCTGATAAATGTTAATAAATATGGGGGCATTACCGGTCTTCAGGATGATTATTGACTGTTGTCTGTGATGAGTCGAGCACAGTTTATTAGATACGTTCATCTCTCAAAAATCGCAACAACTAATTAAGTTCAAACTGATGCTCAACTAGAGCGTGAAAAGATCACTTCAAACTTTTAAGGAGGCCCTCTGAACGCCAAAGAATTACACTTATCACTTTCAAGTGTTTCATTTCAACGTTGCGTTCATCCGTCATTGTTTGGACCAGAGCTGCCGTTTTGCGTATAATTAATGGCATTTTTCAATTCACCGCTGAATCCACCGGTTGAGAAAAGATGACACCGTCAGTGTATGACTGTAACGCACAAAAATACTCGAATCTGTGATATTTTCTCAACCGGTGGAGTCAACGATGACTTTGAAAAACATGCGGATATTTTATAATAGATAAATAGCGTCTCCACCGATTGAGAAAAGACTATAGATTAGCGTAGTTTCGTGCAGTACAGTAATAAACTGAACTGAACCGTGTAATCTTTTCTCAACCGGTGGATTCATCGGTGAATTGAAAAATGGCATTAAATATACGCAAAACGGCAGCTCTGGTTTGGACGCGCAAAAGATGCAACTATTGTCGCGTTTAGTTGGCGATCGTTGTTCCTTCTGAACAACGAGCGGCACCATGCATCGGACACCGGGCATCGGCACTCGGCACTCGACGTCAACGGTGAGTCAGCCTACTTACCAAAAACTTTCTTTCTTATAGCCGATGCGATGCAGCGGCGACGCGACGGAACGGCGCGCAATGGATACCACAAGTCAAGTTTCCGGCCATCCGTTGGAGAATCAGAATTTCGAACCTTTCATGTCAAACAGTTGTATTTGCAGCAGAGACAATATGTAATAGAGACCACGCACTAGCCTTGCGCGCGGTGGCTGACTTTTTTCTCGGAGCTCAACAGAAATTAACAGGGAGCATGAAGGAGCGCACCATCCAACATGGACCATACGACACGTTGACTGATGCAATTTCGGTGCTTCGGATTCACTAGGTAAAAATCTCAACGACGTTTCTCATCAGTCAACGTTAGAGTCCCTTGATGGAAATATTGTATAGGGAGTACCGACACAAAGCTTTATGCATTTTGACAGGAGTCGATTTTGTCGACCGCGTGAAGGCATTCGTAGGTTAAGTTCGACAACGGACCAGTGATGGATTGGCGGATTTGCCGGCATTCCGGTCCGTTCCCATACGTTCCTCTACGAATCGACTCCTTTCGTGTGGAGCCTTCGATGTCGTCGACTCCTGCTCGACTCCGTGAGAGCCTAAAACCAACGACCAATCACAACTCGTTGAGCTCGTGCCGGTACTCCCTACACAATATTTCCATCAAGGGACTCTATGAACGTATGGTCCATGTTTTCGGTGTTCTGATGAGACCCCGAAAAAAAAAATTGCCACCACGCGCAAACATGGGCAAGATAGATAGTGCGTGGTCTCTTGTATATTGTCTCTGATTTGTAGTTACTCTTTAAGCAGACATTAGAAGTCTGTCATTCCGCAAATGGAGCTTTAAGAATTGGGGAAGAGGGGGTGAAGATGTGAGGTTCGCAACTTTTCGGGGATCAGCAAACGCTGGAGATAATAAAGCCATTCTCAGCCAATCAGAAGCATTGTTTATCCTGTTTGGTCTCAACGGCATGGCTCGCTTTTCGCTCCCATCTCCCGAGATGAGTGTAAATTCCGAGGTCCGGGTGCTACACCAGTGTCATCCGTTTTTGCTGAACAAACAATTTGGGTGCGGTAAAAATGATAGCAGGTGTTGGTTCGAGTAAAAATTCTAGGGAATAACAACCGGGAGGGTGGCGGGGGGGGGAGGCAATAAATTAATTTTTGCCTATTTTCAACACTTTGAGATAATTTTCCACATCTTCCCCTACTACACGCCCTGTATACGCCTTTGACCCGAGCAGGATAATGAAATCCGACTTTTTGATTCCCAGAGACCAAAAAATGACTTAAAAGTCGAAGATTTGTTTCGAAAAGTTTCAGATTGTTAGCTGTGTGATTGTTAACTCACCCAATCGAATAATGTCAAATTATTCCGACCAAAAGTACACCTTTTTATCTTTTAGAAAACGGAGGTCAGTTAAGTATAGATAATCATCAAAAGAATTTCGCCACGAGAGAACTCGTCTGTAACTTTAAAAGCATCAGCGGGCTGATTCCGCTCTTTCAGCAATTTCATGGGTTTAAACGGCGTCTTGTATGACAGCGTGAGTGCGACTATAGGTGCCGTTTTTTTTCAGATCAACGACTCCGACTAGAGCTCAAGAAGTCACGTGACGCCGTTTAAAGCAATGGAATTGCTTGATTTCCCTAATCTCGGCTCATCTCGTTTAAAAGAGCCCGAATCAGCCCCCAGGGCTGAAAGTACCAAAAATAGAATATCAGATTTCGATGCAAGTGTTTAAATTTGCGATATTCCATGCATGAGTCCTTCATCCTTGCTTTTAAAGCTCCAGATAAGATAATTTGAGATTTGAGGAGACATTTTAGCAATGATAATCTAGTGACTGTTATCTTCGTTTTCTTCAGGATAAATTATTTTTTGGTCTGTAATTTGACTTACTGATTGAACGGTATAGCGCTCTGGTGGCAAAAATCGACACTGAACGCTGAAGATTCACCTCCAAATCGGGAGTCAGGATTGGCCGGGCCCTCTGTGCGGCGATGGAAACGGAGGCGACGACAGAGGGAGGAAAGAATGAAGAGAAAGAGAGCGTGGTTGCCAGATGAAGCCAAAGCATTATCAGAATGTGACTCAAATAATAAATCTGGTTAATTTTGTGGCCAAATCTGGCACCTTCTAAAGAGAGACTTTCCACATCCGTCTCGTGAAGGTGTAGAGTATAGACACCGCCGCGCCGCTGCGCTGTCGTCTCATTCAAGAAGAGAGGAGGGGGGAGGGGGTGTAACGGAGGGAGGTGTAACTCATAGATGCACTCTCATCTCCTTCCAGCTGATCGTTCTTGAAAGTGACCGCACCGCAACTTCTTCTCGGGCTGTAGGACCAAATGGATAGACATTAGACACCAGACGCTAGACAGGCCCCCAAAATTGACGAGTGCCTAAGAGAGTTGGATGAAGAATTCGTGAATAAAATTAAAAATCGTTCTCAAGGTCGCATGGAGAAGTCAATGGGGGCGGAAATTGATTTTTATAGCCCCTTTAATTGATTCCTTTAAGCTCGCTCTTATGTATAACCTATTACAATCTCCATGTTCTTGATCCAACTCCTTCAGCTAAATTATTGATCAACTATACATAATAAGTTAAATGTAATTGTTTGGTTACGTTTATTTGCTTAAACTATATACATAAGTTACGGGCAACATGCGGAAAGCGGGCACTGACGGTCATTGCCCGGGCATCCTCGATGATGCCCGGCCAATTTGGGCACCGTCAACCTTGCCCGGGCAATGACGGTCATGGCCCGAGTGTGGTGGGCAACCTGTCATCAATAGTTTTTGGAAACACTTTACCCGGGCAAGGATCGTAATTGCCCAGGCGCTATTGGACGATGTCATCATTGCCCGCCTTGGCGCGGGCAATGTGTAACAAAGGCCCATCATAGCTAATAACGGTGATTTTTTCGGTTTTTCCATGACAGTGTGCATGATAGATAGCGATGGAAACTTCTGAGAACTTCTGAGGAGTCTCCTCCAAAGGGTTAAAGGCGGTTTAGAGGGCTCCCCCAGAATTTTATAGAAGGTTTATAGGGGTCTCCTCTAGAATTTTAAAGAGGGTCTGGGAGCCGGCTTAACCCTACCTATAGCGCCCCAGGCTAAATGTTTACTTGCGCCCCGGGGCGGCCCGTGGGTTCAAAAGTGAGTGGCTTCAACAAATGATTTTTTTTTCTTTCTTTCTTTTTTGCTTCTCCACAATGTCTGAGGCCTTTCCCATGTACTGGTGGGTTTTTTTTTTTCGCTTCAATAATATGATTCCCTCAAAATTTTGCGCCCCTAAAAATCTTGCGCTCTAGGCTGCAACCTAGTCAGCCTTGTGTTAATCCAGTCCTGTCTGGGAGTCTCCCCTAGCATTTTTAAGGCGCGGGGTCTAGGGGTCTCTCCCAGAATTTTAAAGGGGACCTGGGAGTCTCCCCCAGAAAAAAGGGGGTCTGAGGGTCTCCCCACAGAATTTTAAAGGGGGTCCGAAGATCTCTTCTAGAGTTATAGGGGGGGTCTTGGAGTCTCCCTATCAGCATTTTAAAAGAGTGTCTGGGGGTCTTTCCCTCATTAAGAAAGGTATGAGGAAGTGTTCGTAGGGTATTCCCTATTGCAATTTTCTTCTGTTTTTTGTTTTTGTTTGTTTTGTTTGGTTTTTTTTTTTTTGTAGGAAACTGGGCGCATATTTTTAAAATCTGATGATGCCCGGGCATTGTATGCTTTGTGCAGGTTTGTTAGACGTTGCCCGTTTATTGCCGACACCGGTTGGGCAATTGGGCATCGTCAACGGTGCCCGGACTATGTCTGTCACTGCCCGGTCACGTCGAGCGTCGTTGGCGATGCCCGATTCCCACACTTTGCCCATAACAACTAGTGTAGTTGAACTTATATGCTCAACAATGAGTGTTGATTTTCGGCAAACGGACCAAAATTATGGCAATTGCATAAATGCGGGTTGTAGCATGAAGCGATATTTGGATTTGGAGGAGGCTCACTCCCAAATAATGATTCAGAGTATGCAATCGTGAGTTTATCCCTTCACTGCATAAATGTAGTGTGACTCTGGTGCCACATTATGTAAAAAGCCCTACATCAGACATATTGCGTAATGCATATTTTGACATCCTTGCATTGTACCACCAGTATCACATTTTAAGAAAACATAAAAAAGGTTCAAAAATGTTCCAAAAGACAGCCTCATTGCGGGTGGCCTACCTGAGCCAAAATCTAAGGCGTCGTCGAGTGGACTTCGGCAGTCTCTATAAAGGCAGGTAAGGTGGTTTATTTTAGCTGGTGCTCACATGGAAGCCGACACTTTCTATTCAAATTTAGAAAAAGCTTGCAACGCATACTTATGCAGGCTCATTATGAGTATAGTTTAAGTTTAAAATACGTCATTTGAAACTGACCTCATATACTGTATATACTTTGCGTCACTCTGTTTCATCTGCGATGTTGTTTTATTCATTCCGGTTGAATCGATAGTTCTCAATTTGTTCAATCATCTTCTTTTTCTTCTTTCTTCTCACGTGGTCGTTGCAGAGATGACAGATGAATAAGGACCGATGAGCGCTAAAATCTTAACCTTGACCTCAAGATTACGTATATGCTTACTTGTAGTAATGATTTGAGCAATCTGAAGTGATTTGTTCTTCAGATAGGTATACTATCAGAACTGAAGTGATATGAGAAACAAATTATATTTAAACCCTTCTTTTTATACATAACACACTTTTGAATATTATTTAGAGGCGTAACTGAAAGTGCCAAATGGGAAGTTGCATCATATATGTCTTGAAAATCTGAATGGGATTGTTATGCGAACTTTTACTATAGACAAATTAATGAGAGTGTCGGTACTTGTGTAAAAAACGGCGATGGCACTGTATGAATGCTTCCAAAATTTACTCGTTATCTTATTAAAAGCTTTTAAAAAGTATAAGAAAAGTGATAGTAAAAGTCATAATGGCCACGAAACGGAGATAGCACAGGAGAATTTGGAGCACAGTAAACTTAGAGTCCCTTGATGGAAATATTGTATAGGGAGTACCGACACGACGCTTTGTGCATTTTGACAGGAGTCGATTTAGTCGATCGCCTGAACGAATTCGAAGGTTAAGTACGACTGTGGACCAGTGGTGGACAGGCGGATTTGCCGGCATTCCGGTCCGTTCCCATACGTTCCTCTACGAATCGACTCCTTTCGTGTGGAGCCTTCGATGTCGTCGACTCCTGCTCGACTCCGTGAGAGCCTAAAACCAACGACCAATCAGCACTCGTTGAGCTCGTGTCGGTACTCCCTATACAATATTTCCATCAAGGGACTCTAAGTAAACTCATCTACACAGTAGGGGAACTCTATATGTATAGGTAAGAGGTGCGGCGAATGTGGTTTTTCAATGGAATCAAATGGAAAAATTGAGTTGTAACCCTCCGACTACTAGGGTGCGCCACCGTCGCATCCAATGCGAATCAAATGGAAGATGTTAGTTTTAGTTTAACCTTCCGACCACCAGGGGGCATTTGCCGATTTTCTAACAATGAGTTTCGCTACTGTGTAGATAAGTATACTGTGGTTTGGAGTCCTCACTACCGCAGTGCTGCAATAGTTGACAAAAAAAAAAAAAAAAAAAAAAAAAAAAAAAAATACACACTTTACATTAAATTATATGGAAAATGTGTATCTTATATGTCAAATTAAATCTGGCAGCACTGTTTCCTACTCCATGTCCATGCTTCTGATGTGAGAATCGCTTTAGTGGCTAAAGTTACTCGAAGCGAATAAGATTGAAACTATAGCTAAACCCATTGGGATGTTTTCTAACGACTGTGCAATGGTTCAATAATTGCTCTTACGAAACCTTACTGTGTGCAGTTTTAAAATCTAATTTCTTAACAAGTAAAAATTACTTTTTTTAGCGAATATTTCACAAAAAAAAAAAAAAAAAAAAAAAAAAAAAATCGGTAATATTTGGATAATAGATGATACACGCAGTATTGTTAGAGTTTTGCATAGATATGGATGCAGGTACTGCGAGTAAAGCTTAATTGTAATTTTTGTTAGTTTGAAAACAAAAGACTGGTAGAATTTACCATACGCATACAGCTGATTTTGGCGACTGCCAGAGTATGTTAAATTCAACGTAACTTAGGAAGCTTGGTTAATCTGTTGTAAATTTTACCGTAATCTGGTGAAATTTACCATACTTTATGGTAATCGCTAAAATCAGCTATGAGTATGGTAAATTCTGCCAGTCTTTTTTCCGTGTAAAGCGCATGGAAGAATTACTAATAAACTCGTAAATCAATTGAAAATTCTACCACCTGACAACTAACGAGTAAATCTGTGGTTATGCTTGAAAAGAGATGCGTACAAGCAGAGCCATTAGTCCTGCGTTGACGATTCGACGCAACCCGCACTACACGTAGCCCGAACTTCTCTCGGTCTTGAGAGAACAAAAGAAAAGGAAGATAAGAGAGCGTTAATTGTACATGTGTTGCGGGTTGCGTCGAATCGTCGACGCAGGACTTATGGCTCTGCTTGTACTTATTTACTCATCTGCCAATTTTTTTGTATTTTCCTTCTCGTTTTTAACTACCCCCACCCCTTTCGGAATTCTATGAGGACTCAAACTAAACGCTGTTCCTCATGAAAAGCACAGCACGGTGATCGAGAGATTCAAAAAAGTATAGGACTTGACGTATCAATAATTACTGCGGTGACGTCTGAATATTTTCCCCCCTATATTTTAGATAAGTTGGAGGTAAAAATGTTCAAGTATTCATCGCATTTCTTCCGATCTTAAGAAAGGAAAGTGGCGAAAGCAGGGCTCATTTTTTCTGGAACTGAGAACAAATAATATATATATTTTAATATGAACAAACCGTGAAGCCAGAGCTTTCCTTCCAGCAAAAAATAAAGATTTGCCTTCTCCAAATCAACCTCGCAGTGAATTATTTACTGTCTGAGAGACGAAAATAGTAGTGATCTAGAAAAAGAGGGAAGCGATTTCGATGGCAAAGCTTGCGACCATGCCCCCTTATCTCCTCCCTCTCACTCTCTCTCCCCCCTCTCTCACTCTCTCTCTCTCTCTCTCTCTCTCTCTCTCTCCTCTCTCTCTGTCAAAAGCAAAGTTGCCAATTTAACATTTTAACAACAATTATCTCAAACTAGATGGACCCTCTGTCTCGGGTTTCAAATTAAATATGATATTGAATAGCAATTAGAATTTGCTTAATTTAATAAGAAATTAGAATCTGACTGTGGCAAACTTTGCGGCAAATCATCTAATTTCAGAAATAAAGTAATTTTTTTCTCATGCAATAGTATACTGAGTACTCCATTAAAACAATATGGGATCATTAGTAACATCTATAGAATGAACTCTTACCCAAAGGTCTCGCGAGATAGGGTGCTAATTCGATCTTACTTTGGAACAAATGTTCAACATCAACCGGTCAGGTTGATGCTTAAACTTGGTTAGAAGATAAATTCACTTTATAAATGCATATATTACAATTCATTATCAGGTCGGAGCGCAAATTGGAGGTTCAACAACAGCTCGGATGCCAGTGGTGAGCTTTCAGATCCGCCGTTTCGTCACCCGAACCTCGAACTTTTGCCTCACCTCGTCTTCAGGTGACACCGGAGCCCAGAGCCTTAATATTGCATATCTAATTGGTTACAGATCTTTCGTGCCTGTTGCTCCCCAAAAAGTCCGAGCCTCGGATATGCACCTAGACCTGCAGACTGACAGTTTACTTTCGCGTTAAATCGATAGTTAAGATTTATAATGAGTGGCGCTATTGGTCGAGTATTGTGAGACTAGGCCGTTGTTATGGTAACCATGTATTGTTAAGTTTTCTATCAGCCATACCTACTTTTATAAAGGCTACTCATGAGTAGCTGTAAAAATGGGTAATTTAACTATATATACTTAGTATACCGTCGCAATTGTCAAGTCTTACAATTCGGAACCAATATCGTCACTCATAGACTGGCTCAACTATATCTGCAGATTAGCGTAAAAGTAGGAGATCAGCCTGCTGATAGTAAAATTTACTTTTTAATTGCCTGAAAAGGCGCTTGATGGGACCTATATTTGGCAGCATTGAACTCCTCACTGCGTATACTTTCTCGACTCTATCACGTGAGCATATTCATAGGTATATATAAAGACGTGTAGTTGTGTGCGTACGCCACCACGCTGTACTGTCTTCCTTGAAATATTACGATCCGAGAATAGAAAATATTCTCGAAGTGTTACCCAGCTTGCTGCTTGCTGCTTGCCGCCTGATGCCAATGCCGCTCCGCGCCACGCTTGGACTGACGAGGACCGAGTGGGGCGCGATTATATTTTTAAACCGCGGCAAAATTCACTCACCGCATACACCACACACTCATAACTAACACATGCAGAGATAGTATACACACATTTACGAGTGTGTGTGAGTGTGATATGTTCGCGTGTTTGTTTCTGATGCGTATACATCTTCGCTCCTTTGTGTAATTGTTTTGAAACGCAGCCCGGTGTACGCGACACGCGAGCAAACGGATAAGTATAACGTATCGACCGACCGCGATATTATGTTTTAAAATAGATTTTGATTCACGCGTCCCCGTCAAATTGTGTGTGAGTTTGCGCAGAATTACTCATTGGCTTTGACGGTGGCTGCGGCGCGGCGGTCAAATGGGAATCATTTGGGACGCTTGAAAGTTTTCACAAACGGATAAATTCGTGAGTGTTTACGGAAAAACTCGTGGGGGGGGGGGGTCAAGGATACAGACCTTGCGCATGTACCAGCGACCAGCGTGTACAAAGTTACTTATTAGCTAGGATATGCATTTTGCAACATGCCTCTAATTTATACTTTTGTTTAATGGTATATTGTGAGCTATGCGTATTGCATACCCTGGCCAGGTATATTTGTCCCCGCTAGTACTTTTGAAGTTCAGCCAAGAGGGTCTTGAAGAAGAGATTTGTATTTTATATCTTTATACTCGTCGCCCTATACAGGGTGTACCAGACCACCCGGATAGGGCATTTTTCTCGAAAACTACTGAACCAAATGATTTGAAACAAAAAAGTCAGATAGAGAAGTTACCCCAAAATTTTCGTTTTTGATGTTTTTAAAAGCCCCCGATGGACCCTTGGGGCGGTTTGGGGGGGATTCAACCACATTTTTCAAGTTTTCTTGAAAAAGTCTCCAATAAAGGTATTAAAAAAAGTTTATAATCGTAAAGTGGAAGTAATTGGCGACATTTTTGCTCCTATAATTTTTTTCCAAAATCCCCAATTTTTTTGAGTTTAGGGGGATTTTTGGATTTTTGTTGAATCGGCCTTTTTGACCACCCTAATCAAAATTTTTCAAAAATATGTACAGATTATGAAAGAACAGATCAATACCTTTCAATTCATGTGCCATATGTTATCTTCAAGTTTAAAAATAAGGTGTTTTAAGCCAAATCAAAATTTTGAGGTTTCAACGGCAGATTTGGCACGATTTCATGGTTTCAGCCAGGAAGCCCCAAAATTATAATTTGGCTTAAAGCACCTTATTTTTAAACTTAAAGTTAACATGAGTCACATCGATTGAAAGGTATTGATCTGTTCTTTCAGAATCTGTAAATATTTTTGAAAAATTTTGAACAGGGTGGTCAAAAAGGCCGATTCAACAAAAGTCCAAAAATCCCCCTAAACTCAAAAAATTTGGGGATTTTGGAAAAAAATGATAGGAGCGAAAATGTCGCCAATTACTTCCACTTTACGATTATGAACTTTTTTTAATACCTTTAATGGAGACTTTTTCAAGAAAACTTGAAAATGTGTTTGAGCCCCCCCCCCCCCCAAACCGCCCCAAGGGCCCATCGGGGGCTTTTGAAAACATCAAAAACGACAAATTTGGGGTAACTTCTCTATCTGACTTTTTTGTTTCAAATCATTTGGTTCAGTAGTTTTCGAGAAAAATGCCCTATCCGCGGGTGGTCTGGTACACCCTGTATGTATATTCATCTGAGAAATGTCGATTTGCTGACTTTACGCAAGTCATGAGATTCCGGAGCAAAGATATTAAAAAAAGTTTTATACTATAGGAAAAAAAAAAAAAAAATTACCAGCCCTCTCCTTCCCCGAGCAAAACCTGAAATGACGCTAGTGCATCCACTCCAAATTAGAAAACTGAATCCTTTGGGAGCAATAATGATGGGCCTATTGAAAAATCAAGGGCTACAAGAGTTGCTCCATTTCATAGGTATCGAAATTAAGAATAGCGGTCGTGAGTTCTCTTAGTGCAGAATGGGATATCACACTCATTTTGCCACAAACGTTGGGTTGCATGACTGGAATTAATGATCCGTCAAAAAAATTAACGCCCAACGTGGGGCTCGAACCCACGACCCCGAGATTAAGAGTCTCGTGCTCTACCGACTGAGCTAGCCGGGCTGATAGGCACTGGGAAAGCACATGCGACCCTCGTGCTCGCCGCGCGTACGAGCCCGGGCGGCCAGGCTGACGCGGGCTGAGCAGAGTCGCGCAATGTAATGCGTGTCGGTGACGCGTCCCGGTATTGCAGGGCGCTTGACAATCTAACTCAATTTTTATTAGGATAAATGAAGGAGGGGGGGCTGCTCTGGGAAACATTATATCAGGGTCAGAAAAACCAAAGTGAACAAGCACAACAAAGAAAAAGTCATAATTAGGAAATTTCCTCGAAGGGGTACAAGCATCTTCTTGTACCTGATATTGCCAGACAAGAAATGATTTGACTGATTATTGTTAAAGAATAAATCATGATTATCAGATAATCGGAAATTAAAAATAAAGAAATAAAGAAAGAGCATTTGTTAATAATACTTTTTAAACCCTCTCCTCCCGCGATCAAAACCGTTGCTTTTCAACGCAATCAAGAATGTTCAAAAGCCATATTGTACATAATTTGTTTTTCTTCTTTTATCAGAAAATGTATGAGCTCTATAACCTTATTCTACGCGAACGTTTAGGTTTTAAGCTATAAGTTTTAACTACTAAAAGGAATGTGAATAAACCATTAAATTGTTCCTAATGACAAAAATAAAAAATAAAATATGAATTGGCTTAATAACGTCTACCGGATAACTAGATTCAAAGTAATTGAAAGTCATTCAATTTTTCTAGTAGTTTTGATCATAAAATTATTTGGAATCTAATTTATTAAGGCTGGTGACAACAAAATTTACAATTAATTAAAAACGTGTATATTAGTAATTGATGAACGTGATAAATATTTTTGAATTTGTTAGCATTGGTATTTATATGTTGAGTTTAAATTTTGATTATTAATCAATATATTCTTGATATCAATAAAGTAAAATTAACGCTTAACGCAGTACTTTACTCAATCAATCAATCAATTAGATGTTGATGTATATGTAGATCAATTAGATGTTGCAGAAGGTTTTAAATCTAGAAAATTTGATTGATGATAAGCATACAAAAACATATTACAATTTTAAACATTTCTTTGCAAGTTATCCACTCATATAAATTCGTACTTCGGTGTAAGACTTGCATAATTTCTACATTTGATTTAAAACTACAAAATGGAGGAAAAACAACAGCTTATTATTTTTCTTTTAATTATTGATTTATTCATTCTCTCTTTACAGAAAATTATGGCACAGCCAGAAGATGTTTGAGCTTCATGATTTGTTAGTATCACAACGTCAATTTTCATGCAACCCTCAAGTAAAATAATATTTTAATCGCAAGGTCTTATGAGTGTTTTGAAGAAATTTATAATCGTATACGAGTCATCAAATCGAGTCAAAGCGAGGCATCACATTAACGATTCTTACTGGACCATTTAAAACCAGATTAATTCTGGTCTATCAATTCGTAAAATATGATCTGTATCGTTAGTGGAAAATATTATAGGAAGTGCCATTTTCTTCGTCTCTGAATATATCCATGGCATAGTTCAATACAAAAAATTTACACATGCAATTGTGTATATATTTACAGAAATCTTTTGACAGATTGAGAACAAAATACAGCAGGTACAGTTGGAGATGATTCGCGGACAAACTTAGATCCTTTCGTCCCTTCTGTGGACATACTGACATAAAAAAGATTGCCAATCAAAAGTGATAGCTCTTGTGCTTTTTATTCGTTTCAACTAAAGTCAAATATCTTACTCATTATTATTTTAAAATTTTAATTGCATCGACTAACATTTTTACAATGACATTTTGAGCATGATTTTACTTTCAGAAAATATAGGTGCTAACTTTCCCGAAGTTCATCTGTTCGATTTTTCATTGTATTGGCGGGGATAAACACACTGGGATAAGGTACGTAATGCTCCACCCTGATAAGTGCATTCAATTTTACCCTGTACATTCCGCATTTCATATCTTGTCCCATAATGTCTCTGTAACGGTTAGTACCTCCCCTAAAATTTATTTAAACAAAACTATACTGTAAACGGAGTAGATTGCGCTTTAATGTGCTTCTGAAAGCCAAAATCATCAGGGTGATCAAATTTTTCGTCGACACATAGGGTATACTTTGATAACTGCTGGAATAACCTACAGATAAGCGGATATTTACGCAATCATAAAGGTCGTAACGTTATGTTTCATCCTTGACACTTTTAATCAAGTTCTATTATACTCAATGGGACACCAAATTATAGCAATCCACTAGAATTCCATATTCCCCTGATCATCTATTTTAAAATCATCTGCTCCATTTGCATTTTTATCTGAATACTGTCTTCCAACAGATGCGTCCCCTAAACAAGCGCAAGTCTTATCTTTTTTTAAAACACCTTCATAACTCGTTAATATGGAATTAGCCAAGGCTTTATTCCCTTGATTAAAATCGCGGGCAACCCCCATCGATGAATCAGCTACGGAATCACCGAAATCGACGACGGCACCGATGCCCTCACCCACCAAAGGAATGCTTTTGACTGTTGGATCAATAATGTCCGCTTTGAAGGCGTCTTTAATGTCTTTAGCTTTGGTTATTGAGAAATCGACTCCGTCGGCGATGGCGTCCGATCCCGTGCGAACGGCTCGAACTATGCGTTTTGTGGTGCGACGAACGATGTTCAATGGACTATATTTGACGTAACACGGGCAAGACGTTTTTCCATCGTTCGGCCCAGACCGCGCGTCAAGATTGACAAGATCATCAAGACCCAAGTCGGAGAGATTATACGAGGAAGCTTTTGAACGGGCACGTCGACTGGATTTATCTTTATTATCATTACTGATCGTTCTGATGTTTTCATTCAAAGTATCTGCAATATCATCAAAACTTCCAGACAGTGTCGATGGAAGTGCTTTGGACTTTAAACCTTTGCTCTGTCCTCTTTCTGTTACCATACGGTCCAATTGCTTCGCTCTCTGAGCGAGGAACTTTTCGTAGTCTTCTGTACCAGAGTTTTGGGTTGGTAGAGATTTGCCTGACAATCCACTACCTTCGTTATCATCTGAAATTGCTGCCCTTTGTGATAAGAGTTTCTCATAATCATCCATGCCCGATTTTTTGGAGGGCTGCTTCTTTTGAAGGGGCTTTACTTTTGGTCCTTGTTTTATCTTTGTAAATCGAAACGTTGGTCCTAGTAGCAGAGTCCCAGGAAGCAATTTTTTTATCTTTGGTTTACCCAAATCCTTCTTCTCGCTCTCAAGCTTTTTGCGTTTGTCAGACAGTTTTAGGTCCATCTGCCTTCTACCTAAGGATAGATTAGTCTCGGATTGTGGGATTGATCTCGGTGTGGATAGGCCTCTTTTCCCCGTTGAAGTCGATCCCATCCCTCGTGGTTTCTTACTGACGTTGCTAAAATTGTCAACCTTTCCCCCAATGGTATAAAGAAGGTCCGAAACACTTCCTACATATTCGACTGCTTGCGAATCTGCAACATTTTTATAAACAACTTTTGCTCCTCTTTTGACCCTCTCCTTGGGTTTCATTCCTGAGTCTCCTGTCCTCCCCGTCGATTTCCTATTCAAACCTCCTGATTTGGACTTCATTGCATTCAAATTTTCTTGAATATTCTCGAGTGATACACTCATTGGAAGTTTTTTATTCGACGAGACTTGTTTTTTTAACGGAGGCGATGCAGGTTTTTCGGCAAAATTAGATCGATAAGGGTTTTTTGTCCCTGCTTTAACTTTTGATTCGTCAACTGATATACTTACAGGTTTCCCTTTTGGTTTTTCTGACAATAACTTTTTTGAATCATCCACCGCAGGAGGCGAGACAACCTTCTCGTTTGATCCTTGTGGTTTCTTTGTAACCTCAGGTTTCTTTTCCGTCTCAGGTGTCCCAGTTTTTTCTTCCAATTTCACTGGAAGTCCAAGACCTTTTTCCGGCTCCGATCCTGCAGCTTTCTTTCCTGGTTTCACTGGAGGTTCGACAACTTCAACTGGCTTCGATGCTGCAGTTTTCCTGCCGGGTTCTTCCTTTGATTTTGACAAGCCTGTTCCATCTGATAAAAATTCTGGATTTGATTCAGTAATATCCTGCGGCTCTTCCAATAGATCATCTGAAGTGATTTCTGATTGCTTTGGTGATCCTGGTGCAACTGATCCTTCCGTTTTTCCGGCAGGGGTAATTTGAGAATAATTTTCCCCTTTTACATTCGGATCTTCGGAATTCACGTCTACCCCGTCATCTACTCCACCTGCATCGTAGTCATTGTGCTCTGGATCATCTTCATACTCATACTCCGGGTTCAACTCACCAGCCTCGAGAGCCCCAGTTTCTGCATTACCACTCTCCGCGCTTGCAGTGGCTGGTGCAGACTGCACAGATTGGATCTGAAAAACGCATCTCAATGAGTGAAAAAAAAACCGGTAACACCTATTGGTCAATAAAGCTAAATTACATTTTCTGCATCTGGTCAATTGAGTTGTCGTGCCCAACAAATTTGGCACTCGAAGATAGGGCAAATGAAGCAGTGGTGTGTCGAGATCAAAAAGAAAATTACGCTTTTTGAAATGGTAATATTTCTTCACTGAATTGAATGAGTTGCTTCTTTCCTCATTTGTGCAAGGCAGTAAAAAAACACAACAGCTCCAAAACTCCGAAACTCATAAACAAGTGCCAGCTGCTGATTTTTCCTCGAAACAGATTCTACGAAACTGTAACGACATGCAATCTGTCATGTTGTAAATGAACTCAAACAATCTACTGTCTTTTTGTCGAGTCGTAATTGAATTCATAACGTTCGAACCGTTCTTTGTACAAAAAAACAGAATGAAAAATAAAACCCTCTGCAATATTTTTACTGTAGGTGGGGGTCGGCCGTCCTAAATGGGGAGAGGGTGTGGACCAAACAATGGTCTAAAAAAATATCTGATCCGTAGAATTTTAGGTATAAGCACTCGTAACTTTAGTTAGCCTATTTGATCAATCAATCAATGTAAATGGAATCCGCATTTGTTGTTGTTATTGTTGTTCCCTCATTTTTCGACGGTTGTCATGCAAGGCCAAATAAAGCATTTGGCCACCAAGCCAACTTCCTGGGCTACTGACGTTTAACAAGAAATGAAAGTATCTTCCCTTTGTTTTCTTGATTGACGATTTGACGGCAAAATTTCAAAATGTCTTCCTTCTTTGAAAGACGTTTAAAAAACTTTACGCCTCTGATTAAATAATAGTGGAATTCTCAGAGTTATTTTTAGTGTAGGTCATAGGAGATGTTTCAAAGGTAGGATTAAATTCTAAAATTCGACAAAAAAGTGTTAGGTTTCATTAAAGGACAGAGTGTGTCTTGTGGCCCAGCCAACAACTGTGTTTCATCGGGGAAGGAACTTTAGCCCGATAGGTCTCCTCCTTGAGTATACTACTACAGGACAACTGTATAACTTCGATAACTCCTTCCGGGGGGGGGGCTTATTTTTTACTAAAGCGGATGGAACAGAATGGCTTAAAACTATTGCAGTTGCTTGATTTTAATTTTCTTTTCGTTCATTTGTTTTTTATTGGGGTTTTCGAAAATAAGAGAACAAAATTCACAAAATTTCCTTTTTTTGTAAGTATCTTTTAATTATTTTTTAAAGCATTATGAATGGACCTTAGTGATGTATGATGATTAGTGAAGATTGTTGACGCCTGGAACGGAAAATGTTGATGATGCCCATCCCTAAATTTAAAATTACTGTCACAATTTTCTCCATGAACCTGCAATCATGAGAACCAATACCTGGGCGGATGCCTTTAAAGAGTGTTAAATATAGACATCCGCAATGTCACCAATATTAGTTTGCCTTTGAATTTGAAAGCTTTAGGAGTGAATACCTCAGCTCTCCTGATTCAAATCAATGTATGTATATACGATTCAAACGATTGACTGGAATTGACTATTAACTAATTTGTTTTTTCACAATCCTTCGTCAAACTCTCCCATGATTGGAAATGACTCACCAAGCTCTTTACATCTAGGCCCAGCAAATGTGCAGGACGGACGGTCCCTTGGTACTTTGGTCTCGACCACACGTAGCGAATCCTCGCTCCTGATTGGTTGAGATTCCAGCTGACGTTAAAGAACAAGGACCTTCCGTCTAGATTATTTGGTGGTCCCTTGCCTCTAATTTTTTCTCACCTAACGGTAATACTTTGTGAACGGGTAATATAAATTAAAAATACAACTTTTGGTGACTCGTACAAAACTTTAAATATTTTAAGGAGCTCTCAAATCATATTTCTCATTTTATGACAAATTGTCAGCTTAAACACAAAAAAGAAAATAAGAATAATTTTCGAACGAATAGCGTGAGAAGTTATTTTATTCTTCCGCTTACCTAATCAGATCGGGGTTGATGGTCACGTTTATACGGCAACCAGACAATAAGTGTAGTAGGAGGGGGGGGGTGTGATATGTGGATACAAAGAGTGAAATTTGGTGTGAAAGGGTGGTAAAAATTGAGACCAATTGAAATAAGTTTTGAAAGAAACAGACTTGAGAGAAAAATGAGCGAGAGAAAAGGTACGATGAGATGCTTTCTGATCAGCCTGGCTGAAGGTTGTCACCCTGGAGCAGGACAATTCCCACTCTATTCGAGAAATGTCACCTTGAAACAGTAGGGTGTATGGAATTCCCTCATATACCGTGTAGTTGTGTATCGTACCTATCTCATATTTCAGTGGAAACACCATAGATTTTTGAAGTCTGACGCGAGACCTGCGTATCGGGTGGATCGAGAAGCAAATAAATTTAAATGTTTAATTACTCATGGAAAATTTAAAAGTGTGATGTTTGTCACAACACTGAGTAATCTTTTGTTTGCACAAATGAGGTATCCCTCCCTTCAAGTTCCGAGGGAAAACCCCGAAAAATGTCTGAATAAATATAACATAATTACAATGTGGATATGGCATCGAGGCTCGTGTAATCGTTGATACTATGCCCTTACTACGCCACTACTAACAGAAGGAGGTAAAAGGTAGGGTAGGGTGAAGGAAGGACCCCCACAAGTCCGACTATCATATTTTTCTTTTCCTTCACTTACGCACTAAAAATGAAAATACTTGCAACGCTTTGAGAGTCAGAATTTTTTTAATCAGGCTAGTATATCCTTGATTACAAGCTAACTTTTCATTCTTTTTAAACATTGATATTAATGCAAAATCAGGAACTCATCCAGTCAAACAACCCGGCAGATCTTTATTTAGGTGTGTCCTTTTTTCCGATTGCTTCTTTCTGGACTCAAAAATATACTAAAATTCTTAAACTACGAGTCGAAGAATGAGAAGAAGGGAAGCAGCTTTTGTATTTTTTGTCACTTTCACTAATGCGGCAGTTGCAAGGATCTGAAATTTTGTGTTTTTTATAAAGAAAATTGTCGTACTTGATGAGTTGAGAACAATGGTGCCTCTGGTTTTTTCCTGAGAGTCCCGGTTTTGGAGATACACACGTGTTAAGTTGTAAAAAATCGTGTGCTTAGTGACGTCACTACACGGGATCCCCATTTAAAACAATGTATTTTGGGCCAAAATCTCATATTCGGACTTAATTATAGACTTGGGACTTAATTAGAAACCAAAGGCATCTTTGTCCTCAGCTCATCAAGTACTTTCAATTTCTTTATAAAAAACACAACATTTCAGACCCTTGCAACTGCCACATTAAAGTTAGTGGGTTCAAAATAAATGGGTGGGATAGGAGAAAAAAGGGGAACACTATTTGAGGAAAAAGTATAAAATCTACAACTGGACTTTTGGCAGAGAAAATTGGGAAGAACGATCCAGCCTCAAGTTAATGAAAATTGATTCTTTCGAAATGTGCTTAAAATACTAAAAAATTACAGAAAAATTTACCTGCGAATGATGACAAAGAACAATAAGAAAAACCACAAATAATCCACACTTCATCATGTGAGACCTTTGCGTTGCTTCCACGCCGCGCCTGCACTGCAAGCGTTGAAATCAATCGATGACTAAAATCGACTGAAAATATGAGAATCCCGAATTTTAGCAAAGCGTGCACTTTTATAGCATGACACTTTCGAGTTGATGATTTCGTTCTCCTCCGTCTATCAGATCCCCCTACTTTTCATGTTAGACTAAAATATTCACCGTAGCTTGCGTTTTTAAACCCATTTTTTAATTGCAACTGATGGGACACCGTCAGAGAGGGGACAGGAAAGAACGAGAAAGAAAAAAAAAACCTATCTAAAAATGCATAAAACACGCAAAAGTACGTGCGTCGCTATTACGGGTACTTCATTTCCAGGGTTGCCGTTTGACGGGATTTTCATGGAATTTTAAGATTCAACGGTGAATCCACCGGTGGTTATAAAGATTAAATATTTCAGTTAAGCAGTATGAGTATATTGTATGAAAATACTCTAATCTGTAATTTTTTTTATTCATCGCAGTGGATTCGCCACTCAGTTTAGGAATTCTTTGAAAATCACGCCAAAAGGCAACCCTGTAATGAATCCTCCCGTCCCTCCTCCTCATATTATCTCACCAAAAAAAAAAAAAAAAAAAATTGCCGATCTATACTTGAAAGTATGTTCTCAGATGTTTAGCGAAGAAGCAGATAAAGGCACAATCCGACAGGACCTAGAAGATAGGTCAGGAGCTTAACGATTAGGGGTCTTCTGTGCTTTATTATGAGGGCATGGCTCCCCCTGTTTGATTTAAATTAACAGGAGGCACATTCTGTCTATTTTAAAGGCCTAGCCTAGGTGCTGGCGTGGCTCCATTCTTTACAGTGAGGACGCAGCTTTACGATGAAATCTAATCGAATCGGATTTTCCCGTGACGAGAAGCTTCATAAAATCGTGTCTGATTGTGAGTGTGAAAAAATTGCCGTTAAAAGAGCTCATATTTGCAAGGTAACTGATCTTCCTGTCATCTCACCTTTATACGCTTTCATTTTTCTTTTTGCTTTCTTTCTTTGAAAATCAATTTAAAAAGAAAATACTTCACATGCATAATTGCAGTTCTTTGGATCAGACATCCTATTTTTCTCATAAAGTTATTTTTTTTTAGCGGCAAAGAAAATGTATTGCATTGAGTTACGCCTCATTGTAAAATCCGATATCCCTACCGTCGCTGCACGTTACCCGTCCGCATGTCATTGGCCGTCTTTTTTTTTTTTCATCATTTCGCAGTCCGCAGAATTTTTAAATGGAGTCCGTCCTACGAATGACTTTAAGCGGTTGTGAACGGTTTTGTATTTTGTTTCGTTTTTTGTTTTTTTTTTTGTTTTTTTTTTTTTTTTTTTGCTTTTTGTGATTTTTCGGGCACAATTCGTTGAGACAGTTGTTTTCGAGCACGTAAAATTCGAGCCACAAGCCTCCGGGCATTATGGACGATAATCGCTCCCAAACTCTTACAGTGGCTCGCGCCGTTCGCAAAACTCCATAAGAATCTGTGTGAACGACTCTAACATAAAAAACGGTTAGGTATAATTGTAGGAGTCAAATTCAGATGCGCTTAACCCTTTAATGCGCGCATTTTGGGATTTGAGTTTTTTCGAGATTTATTTAGACCGTTCGAAAGAGGACTCTTTTTTAAGAACTTTGATGGGTCACACAACTTTTTGAAAAATGTCCATTTAAATTCCATTGAATCACATGTTACATTATTTTGTGCCTCAGGGGTGCCATGGCGCAGTTAAGGGTTAAATATGGTCAACGAACGCGGACAGATGTTTCACGGTCATTTGAGAGCATAGAAACAGTGCAGCACAAGTGACATGAAATCGACGCGTTCTTTGATAGAGTGGATATGCTTCTTTGATAGAGTGGATATGCTTCTTTGATAGAGTGGATATGCTTCTTTGATAGAGTGGATATGCTTCTTTGATAGAGTGGATATGCTTCTTTGATAGAGTGGATATGCTTCTTTGATAGAGTGGATATGCTTCTTTGATAGAGTGGATATGCTTCTTTGATAGAGTGGATATGCTTCTTTGATAGAGTGGATATGCTTCTTTGATAGAGTGGATATGCTTCTTTGATAGAGTGGATATGCTTCTTTGATAGAGTGGATATGCTTCTTTGATAGAGTGGATATGCTTCTTTGATAGAGTGGATATGCTTCTTTGATAGAGTGGATATGCTTCTTTGATAGAGTGGATATGCTTCTTTGATAGAGTGGATATGCTTCTTTGATAGAGTGGATATGCTTCTTTGATAGAGTGGATATGCTTCTTTGATAGAGTGGATATGCTTCTTTGATAGAGTGGATATGCGAATTTGAGTTCGTAAGAGTTGAGGTTTCAATAGGGCTGTTGAGTGAGTCGGGGATTCGTGATTTTTCTGTGTGATCTTATAGACCTAAACGCGGGAAGAACGAAGATGGCTTCAGTTTTTTTCTACGTTGCGCCGTTCCTGAGAAAATTGAAGTTGAAAATTGGATCCTCAAAAAACGGCTTTTTGGCGGGAAACTGGCTGCGCGGTGCATTGTGGGTGCCTTTTGACGTCAATGCTCCGGTTCTCAGTTGAGGGGCTCAAGCGTCTTGCTTTCAGCACAGCGAGACCGCATGCGACCCATTGATCATGCGGCAGTTGAGGGGAGGCCGCCAGTGGCCCCGATCAAGCCGTCTTCTCACGCCATTTTCTCGAAAACCGTAAGTCTCAGCAAAGAACCGACTTGTTTGATCGAAAGAACATGAATTTATCCATTGGGATGGTTTGGTTGTTTTTTTTTTTTTCAGACTTACCTACGAGACGAGTAAAGAGAAAATCACATGAAAATTAAGATTATAGAACGAAACTTCCGATAATCCCCTTCTATAAATCTCTGTCCCCCAGTTGACATAGCAAAGTTCAAAAAATCGAATGAAACATAAGTATCGGAAATTTTACGCTCTTTAAATTTGTCCTTTTGTGTTTTTCTCTCAAAATGGACGGTAAACAAGGAAAATTGAAAAATTCTGCGAAAATGTCGGATTTTCAGCGATATTCCGGGAATCGACATTTTTGAGATTGGCTCGTCATCTGACTCATGGAAGAACAAAAAATAATATAAGTGTAACCAATCGAATGGAAATTTTCTAATCTTCCTCTTTGATGACCAGAATTTTTCGTGTAAGACGCATCGGTACCAAAATATTGGTGAAAAACTGCGTCGAGTTCTGGGTTGAAATGACACTCTCACCATCAAGATCGTCCAAGTTGCTGCTGTTTTTTGCATTTCCCATGGTTTCGGTGCGTCTTACATGAAAAATGATAGAAACCAAAGAGAAAGATTAGAAAATTTCTATTCGATTGGTTACACTTATATTATTTTTGGCTCTTCCATGAGTCAGATAACGAGCCGATCTCAAATATTTCGATTTCCGGAACATCGCTGAAAATCCGAAATTTTCGCAGAACTTTTCAATTTCCCTTGTTTACCGTCCATTTTGAGAGAAAAACACTAAAGAACAAACTTAAAGAGCGTAAAATTTCAGATAGATATGTTTCATTCGATTTTTTGAGCGTTGCTTCGTCAATTGGGTATAGACAGTGATTTACAGATAGGACTGTCGGAAGTTTCGTTCTCTAACCTTAAATTGTTATCTGATTTTCGGTCCATCCGTCTCCTAGGTAAGTTTGAGAAAAAAACCACCAATCCATGTCAAATGATAATTTTTTGCTCTTTCGATTAATGGGGCTATTGCACACTTTTGCTATAAGCTATTTAATAGTCGATTATGGCGTAAAAACCTCAAAAAATAACGATGGCGGCACTGAAAACTTCCAACATCCACTCCTAAACTCGATGAACGCAGTTATTTGCGCGAGCGTAATGGTGGCCGAAGGCACTAACAATGGGAGATTCCCATCTAACAATTCTGAAACTCCATCAAGAAGTGACCAATAAGAGACTACTTTCATTTGACACCGGTGTTACTAGGTGCTGCGGCACCATTCATCGGATGTGGATCATCACTCTGATGACTATTTACTCTGTGAATCATCCTTGTCAACAAAGAAAGAGTGACGAAATTAAGATAGGAATCTCCCATTGTTAGTGCCTTCGGCCACCATTACGCCCGCGCAAATAACTGCGTTTATTGAGTTTAGGAGTGGATTTTGGAAGTTTTTAGTGCCGCCATTGTTATTTCTTGAGGATTTTACGCCATAATCGACTATTAAATCGCTATAATAGCAAAAGTGTGCAATAGCCCCATTAGATTGGTTTGTTTCTGAGACTTACGGTTTTCGAGAAAATGGAGTGAGAAGGCGGCTTGATCGGAGCCACCGGCGGCTGCCGTAGGATTCAATAGGCCTCCTACGCTGCCGTCCGGCCGACAGAATAGGGATGGGTACCTCCGCTGAGCAAACCGAAGAAATGACGTAGCTGTGACTCGCTAGCCGATGTTTCCCGCCACGGGCCGTTTTAAATCTTATCAATTTTTCGGCACTTTGAACCCTTTTTTTCGGTGTTCCCGCGTCCAAATGAAAAAAAAGAAAAAATATGGGGTCCTTAATTTTTCGCCTTCTTTCATAATTTGAATTAAAAAAATTCGACTCAACAGCCCTATTGTAATTATTATTGGTAAACAAGACGAGTAGGATATTCCTCGAACAATTGATGAGAGTTCACCGCATACTGATAAAAGCTTCTGTTACTTTCTCTCTCAACTAAACTTTCTCCTCTTCCCTGCACTTCACCTCGCCTGCAACTACTCCGTGACCCCTCCTCCACTACACTGTCCACAACTCCCTAACTCCCCACCCACCCCTTCCCCGGTCGCGCGCCGTAACCGACGCATCGGGTGACGGGTGGGTGACGGGACGGTGTAAGTGGTAACTCAGATTCTTCGCTTCTCTGATGCATTCGCCTCTCACTGAGTTCAATCGCGTACAAATACAAATCTGTCACGCGATATACGTAGCTAAAGCCTTTAAACATCTCTTGATGTCCGACAGCTACTAGGATAGACGACCGGCTGAGTTTGTTTCAATTCAGTTTATTCTAATATAGGCGGTTTGAGTGCGAAGTCAACGGTCAGCAAACAATCACAACAATACCCTCATCATCGGTCGCAATCAGCTAATACAAAACTCGCATTGCGTTCCAAACTATCTCACTCACTCTCCCGTTACCCTCGTTCCTCGTATACATCAGTGGCGTAGCGTACAATTTGGTAACGTTGTACTGTGTCCATTTAAACCAATGTAAAAGGTCGAATGCGAAGGTGTTCACCGAACACCCAATAGTTCGATCTTTTTCATGGGTTTAAATGGACAAACTACAACGTTGCGCCAAATTGCACGCTACGCCACTGGTATACGTATCCGTCTATTTGTAGTGTCCAAATTCGTAGACATCAGAGACTTGTTTCATTCAACGTTACTATCAAAATCGCATTAAAATGACCCAAAAAATTAATTTCTTCCGAAAAAATGTACAGATAGTTTCTTTGCGTACGATTTCAGTGATGAGAGCGAGGTAGTAGTAGATAGGAAGGGATCACATGAGAGCAAGAGAGACAGTTTGAAACGCTCAAAAAATGTTTTCACCGGATGACGTGCTATTTGAGTGTTCTCTATAGTCTGCAATCGTAACTAATTATTTTGGCAAAACGATATGTGTCAGCATCATCCCAACATTACTACCCCATATAAGCTCGTAAGACTTTCCAAATGGGCCAATAAATCTACCTGTATTAGTCTACCTAGACACCATATCATCGATTCGTCTTCTCTATAGTCATATGGTTATGAATCATCGCATCAACATTGGCGGATCCAGCCGTCACTCACGGTGGGCGAACTTGGGATTTTCGCCGGTGAGCCAGTGGCGTACGCAGGATTTTTCTTGGGAGGGGCTCGCACTGATGAGCGTTTGACTGAAAATTGTTCCCCCCTTCCCCTCCACCCACAAAAATCGGAGGTCTGGAGGGGGTTTTAACCCTCTTAGCCCCCCCTGCGTACGCCACTGCGGCGGTGACCCCGCTTTTCCTTTCTCTCTCTTCCCCCCTTTCTACCCCCACTTGTCCCCCTTTCTTGGCCGGCCAGGGTGGGTGATCGCCCACTTTGCCCCCCCCCTTATCCGCCAATACGAATAAAATAGTTTTGATTCTTCTCCTGATAGCTGTTTACAGGTGCAATGGTGCAGTCAGTGACGGATGGTGCAATGCGGCAACAATACTTCCTTTTATTTGATTGTGTGCAAAACAATAACTTGAAACTTGTAATGGGGCTCTTGCAACCTTTTGCCATAAGACATTGAAGAGCAGTTGATTCTTGCATAAAACCCGGTAATAATGACGATGAGTACACTAAAAAATCACGAAGTTCACTCTCAGAATCGGGCTTAATGGCGGAGAGACGCAGGTATCCATGGGAGATTCCTATCAAAATTGAGACATAATCTCTGTGTTTCTGTAGAGGAAGTGACATTATAGACAGGAATCTCCCATGATACCTATGCGTTGAGCCGCCATTAAGAACTTGCTGTTATAGCAGTCAAGGCGAAGCGTGCAATTTGTCAACGTTGCACAGTGTCCATTTAAACCCATGTAAAAGGTCGAATGCGAAGGTGTTCACCAAACACCCTAGAGTTCGATATTTTTTATGGGTTTAAACAGACACATTACAATGTTGCGAAATTGCACGCTACGCCACTGATAGCAGTGATGTAGGTATATGAGTTTATTACTAAATTTTAGACTTTCTCGTTGTGATTTTCGCTGGGTTTTACATCATTTTAGACTATTCATTTGCTCACAGCAAAAGTTTGCAAAAGCCCCATTGTTTTAAATATATTTAAACAAAGAAAAAACTTCGCTAAAACTTGCACGCGCCGCCACTGGGTACAGTACTCTCGGAACAATGATAATTTCTCAGCCACTCCAAGCCTAAGGATCAAGCGTGCCAAGCGTAAGAACCAGGCACACACCTCGTGGAAAAGTGGTCGTGATTTTGACTTGAAAAAGCGCTGGATAAATAAGACTTTTACGACACACGTGCACCTCGTGGAAAAGTGGTCGTGATTTTGACTTGAAAAAGCACTGGATAAATAAGACTTTTACGACAGCTATCTGATCAGATTTGGAGGGATTTCGATGGGCATGAATCGGTTTTATATTTGAATATCGATATCTATAAGATACATGGAAGCGCATGACATCACCACTAAAACAGCATCTTGCCGAATTGTCTGTCGGCCGCAATCTGTGAGCCAGCTGCACCATTTACCTACTCTTCCCGTCTGAGTATGAAGCGAAGAGCATCTGTCTGAGCCTTCACCGCCACGTGCCATGGTTATTCATCCATTGTTCAACGCACAAATGTTGGTTCCTGATACCGTTGCGTTGCTTTACAGGCCTGCCTCACTTAATTTTACTTTCGTATCCTTGGGAGCTCCATTCAGTTTTTCTCTATATTTTGGCGTCTGGTTAGAAATGCTTGACCTCGTACAAATCTATGATGGGCAATGGGCATATATGGTAAATAGAAGTACCTTTTAAACGTATTAGAGATGTTTATTTGTATAGGAGCATCGTATGACGGGATTGCAGAGGAAAATTAAAACAATTATAGTTCATATAACACTATAATTCATTTTAAGACTAATAATAAAGCACCCAAACCAATGAAAAGGCAAACCATACTTCAAATAGTGCATACCTATATTTGATAGTTCGACAATGAACACGTATGACTTATATGAATAAGTGCATGGTCGTCCGCAGAACAATTTCCAAGGGGGGCAAAATTGTTGAACCCCAATGGAAGGTAATATTTTTTCTTCCAATAAATAGAAAAGAGAAAAAAAATGCTATTGTATAGGTGTATCAAATAAAAAAAAAACAAAAAACAAAAAAAAATAGAGAATTCGTATGAATTTCACTGCTCAAAAATGCAGAGTACAATGTACAACAGCGCAAAACAAAAACCAGACCAGTGGCGAAGCGTGAAAACTGGCAACGTTGCACTTGGACCATTGAAACCCATGAAAAATATCGAACTAAGAGGAATCAACGATGACCATCGAATTCGATCTTTTGTATGCGTTCAAATGGAGAAAATGCTACGTTGCCTAATAGCACGCTTCGCCACTGAACCAGACCGAAACCACTATACACTATAATGCACTCCCATTAGGGTCGTGCTCCTGCATAATAATAATTTTGACTTGTTTGATATTATGAATAAAGTGTCAACAGGTAATAATGATAGTAAGAAAAATGCATAACCCGATTTGCAGCTTTCTTGCCTGTGACAATAGTAACGGAGCTATACATGCATACATATACAAACATTGAATTTCTTGAATTTGATCCAGTTGTTTACATTTTCTCTACGGTGATCGACTTTCCACAAACAGTATCCGTGCGTGGTAGATAGATTGATGGTTCTCCATACAATTTCTACAAGAATAGTATCGCAGTTGCTTTTGATGAGTTTGGAAGAAGCTTTAAAATATTTTTAGTAAACTCGCTGTTGTTTTGCACGGTTTCAAAACCTCGGAGGAGACCCAATATACGTCTCGCAACATGGCATGCAGAGATGATCTCCGGTCGGCGCACTGTGGTATGTGGTTGTCAAAAACCGGCCAAAAATTAGAAAGCAAATTTCTTATCAATTTATCATTTATAAACCTTCAAGACCAATTTCCCGATGGCGTCAACAGCATCGAACACCCCCGCCACCATTGCATTAACCAGTGATCGTTATGATCAGTATTCAGCTGACTGCGGAGAACTTACGTTTCCGTTAACAAATGCATCAACCCGATAAACTGACGCTTAGTGTGATTACATAATCAAGGCAATAAGGTGAGAAACATCGTTTTAATAACGGGGTAACGGAGAACACTTTTAACAAGTAAATTAAAACTAGATATATAACATTAGAAATGTTTAAATTAAGCTTGAAAGGTGGAAAATTATGATGTTTGATGGAATGATGACTCTTATATCACTGATTCCTGGTCACTAATTTACGATATCAGACCTTGATGCGGCGCAATATAGTCTGAAATCGTCAAAAAGTGGCCAAATCCAGTGAGCAAATAATTCCTCGTCAATTCATTGCATGAAAGCTTATAGGACCAATTTTAATCACATGAAACACTGTTAACAAGTATAATTTAAACCCAGAAATGTCACTGACAAGTTTTAACTTCAGCCTAACACGTCGAAAACAACTATTTTTGATGACTTTTTTTAAACTGATATTTTGGCCACTTTTTTTTCGATCTTAAACCATAGAGCGGCAGGGCAGTTGCAAAAGAAAGATGAGTGGGGATGACTGGGGGCTCTCTGTTAACTTGCCATTTGACCGACCTGCTGCCAGCAGAAGTAGCTCCTGCTTCTGCATCTACCTGCTCCTTGCCCCGCGCCCCACGCAACCCGCACTGCATTGCCTGTCGTTCATCGCGTCGCCCAGTCGCTGTTGCTGCCGCCGACATCGACGGTTAAAAAAAAAAAAAAAAATCTGCTGAATGACTCATGCTGCATGCTGCATAGTCCGACGCTGACGCCCTACGGCGATTTTCTGCAGGTATCAAGCTCAACCAGTCTAGAGGCCTTGTCTTTGGACACTGACGTTCAGGCGACGATGTGCCGTGATTGGTCCGGACTAAATCATCGGCACAGAAAATCCCTCTATATGCAATCTATGCGCAGTATGCATGCAGTGGGCAGGGGCCCCATTATAGACTCTAGACAGCACCCAGCCTGCCGCAAATGACGGCTACTAGCGAATAGTTTATGACTTTAGGCGTTTCAATGCGCATATTTTATGACTATGGTCGTTGAGAAACAAAGTATCTTACTTGTACTTACCTTAGTCAATGATCGGAATGATCCTTGAAAAGTATATTGCTCTGTCTAACACCCACCCTCCTTCACCATCCTCCCTCCTACATAGTAGGTAAAGAAATTTACAAGAAATAGCAATAAGGGGCAAATGGCTCTCTTTA
Organism: Trialeurodes vaporariorum; assembly: GCA_011764245.1. Lineage (NCBI taxonomy): Eukaryota > Metazoa > Arthropoda > Insecta > Hemiptera > Aleyrodidae > Trialeurodes > Trialeurodes vaporariorum. Next base: position 23,291,272 of record VMOF01000388.1, on the reverse strand, counting down.
AGGATTCCGAGCTTCTGAGTATCGTTTTAAAACCAAGGATGAAGGAGTCAGTTGCAAATGTTTGCAAACTTGATATCTTTCACGAATACTTTACCAAAGCTTATATTCTTTGCTTTTTACAAACATACAATTTTCAGTAATGAAGCCTGCGCCATTCGGCAACGTTGCGTTTTGTCCAATTTAACCCATATTAAATGTCCAGTTTGGGGATGCTCTCACTTAACACCCAATAGTCCAACCTTTTTAATGGTTTTTAATGGAAAAAATGCAACGTTGTAGAACAGATAGCACGCAACAACACTGGCTGTTTTAATGAAGAGCGCACTCGCGAAAAAAAAAAAAAAAAAAAAAAAAAAAAAAAATTGTGGAACCCTACAGTATTTTGGACCCTTTTTCCACTGTTTTAAATAAGCGTGGCACAGTATTAACTGGACGAATTATATAGTAGGTACACTAGATTTTTTACCTCAACCCCAATGGAAGGATCTAAAGGACGAGGCACACACCTTATGGGAATCTGTCTCCTGTGGAAATTGATGAAACTTTGGGATCTTACAGAACTTTTGATGCTGATCAAAAGTCTCAATGGCCGCAAAGTCATATCTACAACAGTTTTCGAGATATGGGGGGTCAAAGTCCCAGATTTTCACTATTCTGAGATCAAGTATTTTCGTTGAGTTAAAATGACATCCCCACATGTTTTACGCATAACTTTCGCCCTAAAAACGGTAATTGATCGCGGTTTTCGCCATTACGCTGACCATTTAGATAGGTACCATTCACTTGACCAATGAGGCCATAATAAAGACTGGGGGGGGGGGGGGGGGGGGCTGAGACGTTAATGTTCTCTGACCAGGCAGCAACTTTTTGGATCTCAGTTTCTACCTCGATTGAGATAGGGATTTTCACGAGTATATGCTCCTGGTTGCCACGTTTTTCCGCCGAATTCATCCAGGAGATCCATGCAACACGTGTGCATGATGGGGGGGGGGGGGGTCCGGAGTCGGGAGGAGCTGACATCCCCACATGTTTTATGCGTAACTTTCGCCCGAATGAAGATAAATGATCGCGGTTTTCGGCATTATACTGATCATTTATAGATGAGTATACCATTCACTTAACCATGGGGGCTATAATAAAGACAAACAGGGAGGAGGGAGGGGGGCCTGACATCCCCATATGTTTTTAAGCATAACTTTCGCCCGAATGAAAAGAATTCATCGTGGCTTTCGCCATTATGACCATCTAGATCAGTACTATTTAATATACCATCGGAGCTGGAAAGCTTATAAATGGGCGGTCGGTGTGGGGGGGGGGGGGGGGAGCCGTGAATATTTTTGATTGCTGATCATAGGCAGCAACTTTTCGGATCTCGATTTCTGGCTCGATGGAGATAGATATTTGAATTTGCACGAGTACATGTTCATTATTAAGATGTTTTCCCGATGATGTCGTGTAGGAGATCCAAATCTTATAAATATGCGAGGGAGGAGGAGGGGGACTGACATCGAGTCTTACTTTGGTGCAAGTTCCAGGCGTCCTAATTTTCTCTTCATTTAAACTGGAGATGAATATATTGCTAGATGAAATGATAGAATTCCCTCTTCTTTTTTACATTAAAAAAAGAACGACTTTTGTTCCGTTCGGCGTCTCAAACTCAACATTTAACCTGGCACTGTACCGCTTTTTTTTGGCGCGACGTTTAAAATATTGCCCATCTGAGATCAATTGAAGAATTCCATTGAACATCCTGCTTTAATCAAAGAAAAAACAAATCAAAATCTCTGAGGAGTACTCCTCACCAAGATATCAGTAAAAATCAGACGCTTTGCCGAGTTTGGATTAGCTTGCGAATCTGTTTGAGTTGTCAAGTGCCTGAAAAATTCGCGGGGAGGGAAGAGACCAGGTTAATCGACTTTCACTTAAAAGCTATGTAATATTAATTTTGTGATTACACATAATGCAGCATTAAATCACCATATTTTTCGATCATCATAAAACTCAATTGAGCACTGCACAAGACAGCAGAGACTTATATTCAAATCAAAACAGACTGCTTAGTTTTCGTTCGAATTTCACCATAAGCCCAAATATTATAAATAAATAGAGTTAACATAAAGCCCAAGTACAAATAAATAGTCAGATAAGATCAATGTTTAAGTGAAGAGATTCAAGCAAAGCTGTTAATCATCAGTGACTCAAGCGCCCCTCCCCCTTCTCCAACCCTCCCGGCAAAATGTCCAATTTTTACTGATGTCCTGTGAAGACACGCCCCAGAGATTCCTTTTTCTTTGATTTATTTTCTTTGGTAAAAATCAGAGCAGGGTGCACAATGAAAGCGTTCAATTGATTGCGGATAAGAAATCATTGTGGAACAGTCAGGATGTTATATCAAAAACGGCACTGCTCCCAGGATTTAAGGGTTTTTTGGCGACAAAAAGATAAGATTAAATCATATAAGGAGACACTTAAAACGCCTGGAACTCGCTCCAAAGTAAGACTCGATGTCAGTCCCCCTCCTCCTCCCTCGCATATTCATAAGATTTGGATCTCCTACACGACATCATCGGGAAAACATCTTAATAATGAACATGTACTCGTGCAAATTCAAATATCTATCTCCATCAAGCCAGAAATCGAGATCCGAAAAGTTGCTGCCTATGATCAGCAATCAAAAATATTCACGGCTCCCCCCCCCCCACACCGACCGCCCATTTATAAGCTTTCCAGCTCCGATGGTATATTAAATAGTACTGATCTAGATGGTCATAATGGCGAAAACCACGATGAATTCTTTTCATTCGGGCGAAAGTTATGCTTAAAAACATATGGGGATGTCAGGCCCCCCTCCCTCCTCCCTGTTTGTCTTTATTATAGCCCCCATGGTTAAGTGAATGGTATACTCATCTATAAATGATCAGTATAATGCCGAAAACCGCGATCATTTATCTTCATTCGGGCGAAAGTTACGCATAAAACATGTGGGGATGTCAGCTCCTCCCGACTCCGGACCCCCCCCCCATCATGCACACGTGTTGCATGGATCTCCTGGATGAATTCGGCGGAAAAACGTGACAACCAGGAGCATATACTCGTGAAAATCCCTATCTCAATCGAGGTAGAAACTGAGATCCAAAAAGTTGCTGCCTGTATGGTCAGAGAACATTAACGTCTCAGCCCCCCCCCCCAGTCATTATTATGGCCTCATTGGTCAAGTGTGCCTCGTCCTTTGTCGCTTTGTTGATTGTTAAGTGGCAATTAGTGAAGTCCAAGTTTTTATGCTATACAAAATCAATTTATTGCAGTGTATCACTGTGCAATGCAAATTCATTGGGATGGTGGATATATTATCCACAATGTATTTTACAACGGCAGTAGCTTTTGTCTGTCTTTTGCTTGCTCCTTCTCATCTCTCCCCCTCCCCCCTCTCTCTCTCTCTCACTCTCTCTCTTTTTCTCTCTCTCTCTCTTTCTCTCTCTCTCTCTCTCTCTCTCTCTCTCTCTCTCTCTCTCTCTCTCTCTCTCTCTCTCTCTCTCTCTCTCTCTTGCAGGTTATGTAACGTTAGCGAAACGATCAACTTGACAACGAAGCAATTTTCGAAATGAACCCAAAAAGGTGAAGACAGTACTCATCGCACGCCAATAATTCGATATTAAACATTGGTTAGGAAAGTAAGTCAGCGTTCCATATTTAACGCTACGTAAGGGAGGATTGTGTAAACTCGGGAGGAAAGTATGCATTTTTTTATTTGTTTGTTTTTATTTATTTTTTATCAATAAATTTTGAGTAAATTTAGCAAAAGAATTAGATTAACATCGAACTACCGGAAAAGGTAAAAAAAAAACTTGGATCACTCAACGTCTTTCACCTAAATTCATCAAACTTTACAACGGCGAACAAAAACCTGCTAAAAAGTTCCATGAACGCATATCAATTCATTTTACGCCTCTTCTTTTTCCTGCTTTTTTTTCATGTTGCCGTTGCGGGTTAAAAATCTTCATTGAATTTTTGATCATCACCAGATGGGAGCTGCTTATGAAAATAAACAGCTATAGAACTTGAAGGTATATGTACATAAAAAAAATTTGCATGATGTGACGGATTTTTTGCGTGGATAATTGGTAGCTTCGACAAAACAGATTACGAATCGTGATGGCGTAGATCTTGCATCCGTGGTTTTTAAAACAGTAAATGTCGCACGAAGCACGTGACTGAAACAATGTAAGACATGAGTTTTGCGTATTGATGAGATCAACACAAATAAAAACAAAGCCACGCAATTCCTGAGTTGCAAAATTTACGGGTTGTATGAATTTCCAAACGCTCGTCAAATTGCGATGTATAAAACAACCAAAATAATAATCGGGTGGGGAATACATGCTATCCTCTCCTATCCGATCACCCTTCTATCCCTCATGTTTTTCGGCAAGTTAGAAATGATGGAGAGCGAAGTGAATATCACGATTCATTAATTCAAGTAAAGCCAACGTTTACATAGAAAAAGTGATTTTTGTTTGAGACTTTACAATCTTGAGGCAATAAACCCTTTAATTAGTAAAGATGATGAGGAAGGGGGGTGAAAAAATATCCTAATATGGAAAACCGAGGAAGCATGTTTTCTCAACTAAGACATGTTATACACTGAAAAAAATGGACACCGTAAATTACGGACTATACATATAGGTTTACCGAGGGATTACGGTTGTGACGCCCGTAATTTCCGGAGGTGCAACCCGAAATTACGGGTTGCACCGCCGAAAATTACGGGCGTCACAAGCGTAATCCCTCGGTAAACCTATATAGTCCGTAATTTACGGTGTCCAATACCGTATCGTTTTTTCAGTGATAGAAGTTTATATAGACTTCTATAATGTCTTTGGTTCTCAAATAATGTTTTTTTTTTTTTTTTTTTTTTTTTTTTTTTTTTTTTTTTTTTTTTTTTTTTTTTAACTATGTCACAATAAAATTATCCCGAAACTAAAAATATGTCTTTAATAAATAGTTTTTGACCCTCAGGCTATCCATTTAGAGTATTATACGGATATTAATTAAACAGAAAAGTGTCAAAATTATCAAAAATGGCAAAAAATTCATGCTGAGGGTTGGGGCTCAGGCTGCATTGGCGGATAAAGGGGGGGACGAAGGGGGCAATCGCCCCTCCCCGTTCGACCAAAAAATGGGGAAAAGGGGGGAAGGGAAGGTGAAAGAGGGGGAAGAGGAGGAGGGTAACAAGGAAAAAAGGGGTCACCGGGGGGGGGGGGGGGGTAGGGCGGCGAAAATCCCAACCCCCCCCCCCCCCGTTCACGAGGGCTGGATCAAGCGATTCAACACCAGATTAGACTGTTTTAGTACACCGATAAATCGTATCTACTGCCGTTCGGCGACCTCTGGCTCCAAGCATAAACACTGATTAAATGTATAATTTCTCCATAAGCGCATTTTGAAACGAAAACTTTGGCTTTTAAACCAAGAAATCAATGCTACCTTTTTGCGATATTATGAATTCTCCGACCTCCGTCCTCAATAATGCTTAGTTATGTCTGGTTCCACGACTGCCAAAATCAACAAGATGTGACCACATAAACAATGGATCTGGATGTTTGAATCACCCAAGTGTTATCGTTGGGATTTTGTGGAATTGGCGGGAATCTGGACGGTTCTTTACCTTCAAATTCATTGTTCAATCGGTCATATTTTGACAATTGCGGCACTTTTGGTTGTGGAGTCAGGCAAAACCAAGCCTTTTTGAGGACGAAGAAATCAAATAACACAGCAAAAAAGTGGCATTAATTTCTTGGTTTAATAGCCAAAATTTCCGTTTCAAAATGCATTTATGGAGAAATTACATTGAGCCGGAATTTGCAGCCAGAAGTCCCTAAACAGCAATCGATGCGATAAATCGCTTTACCAAAACAGTGCATTTATCCTCTTAATATATATGTGAATCAAAATTTTGCAATAGACTCGTTAGTATACGCATGCGCGTTAGAAAGACGCTGCGACACGTCTCGTGAATTCGTATGATGACCACCTCCTTCTTTAATTTTTTCTAAAACGTGTGTTCAAATGGATATTGCTGCTTTTGAAACTAGTAATACGCGTCAAAAAACAAATCTCATAAGGTTTTATAGTATTTGCAAAGAAGACGAGAATCTGGTCGAAATAAAGATCGAAAGAGACGCGGGAGACTTTAACGCCAGGATAGGTAGCAGGTCGCGCGTCGGTCTTCGGTCGTTAACATGAAATTTACTGTACCTGCGCGTGGTCATGGAAACCTGTCTCTGGAGTCTGGCCGGAAAGTAAAGACAAGAAACTGATTGACGTCACCGATGCATTTTTAATGTCCAGCGCTCCATGTTTATTTTAGCTGTACGAGATCCAAAAACGAAAAAATAAAGTGTGTCGTGATTTTCGCCGAAATTTGCCGAGCAGTTATTCGCGTATACAATCTAAAATCCCTGGAGGAAAAATAAAACATTTATTTTCATTGTGCTAATACTACCGGTCTGGAACGAACGTCACACATTATATTTACAGTTATACAGTGAAAGACGTAACAGAAGTCACTGAAACCACACTAAAGGTGGTGCAGGGGTGGCTATTTTTTTTTTTTTTTTTTTTCAACGAGCGTTTGTTCAATTTGCAACGTCATACAAGTATTATTGACAGTTATTGACACATTTTGCAAAACGTCACAGGTCTACGCAACCTAACCCAACCACGGATTCGTGTGAGCAGCTAATTATGACCTCTTTTCACCATTCACAAGGTCTGATTCTCGTATTCGAGAATGCATTCCGGTGGGAAACAGAAAAGTAGTCGTAAAGCTGTTAGATTCCTCTACGATCGGGGGGGGGGGGGGTACAAAACATGTCTACATATATGAAAAAGACGCGGTATTTTTTAACCTAGAAGATGAAAGACAGTCGAAATTTATCAAGCTGCAGATATATTTAAAATAATTGTAAACTGTATTTTTTAATTCCAACATTTCGTACGTTTTAAGTGTCTCAAAAACGGTCACAAACCGAGAACAGTGTAAAAAAAGCGAGGCCATAGAAAGTTATATGTTATACAGGCACAAAAAAAAAAAAAAATAAATAAATAAATAAATAAAAAAAAAAAAAAAATAATCAAATTTTAATTAAGCTTTCTGAAAATATAAATGAGCCGAAGGTAAGCCAGTGTGATGACATATCCCTTACTTCCCATAAGTGCAATGCTTCACCAAATCGCGAATTCACCAACCACGAGGTTTCCGCGGAACGTAACCCTCTCGATTGGATAAGATTTACAATATGGCAATCAAAACAAAACAAATAATAATAATACTAATATTCCGGGGTTGCTGGCACTGCAGAATTAAAGCTCACCCACTCATCAACGATGACTTCATCAGAGGCATCAGAGGCACTCTCAAGTCTGCATATGAAAGCAGCAATCAGCATCGAGCAACAGCCAACAACATCCAGACATGCCTTGTTGTGTGGATCCCTATCGTCATTATTCTTTCGCAAGGAAAAGAAGAGGAATAGGAAGGAAGAAAAAAAGAAAGAAGATTCAGAAAAGAGAAGGAAAGGAGGGAAGTGGGGAAGGAGAAGGAAAGATGAGGAAGGATGAGATGAGCGAGAAACGAGCAACGCACAAGCACAAGCGACTCAGCGAGCAAGCGAGCACCGAGGCACCGCACCATTCACCGATGAGTTGACCGCGTGCACCGCACGATGTGCGGTGAGTTGAGGTGGAGGAATGAACCCGTGTCAATGTTCTGACCGCTGTGTGCCCGATTCCTCTCTGTGTTTGCTCCTTGCCTCCTTCTGCTGCTATAATTCCACGAAAAGCTATTCTGCACACCGCGCATCACTGAATAAAAGCAGGGGTCATCAAACTTCTTTCACATTTTAATTGAAACTTTAGATAAAGTGGTGATGATGTTCGCAGCTAGGCATTTGACTATACGTAATCACCATAGAAGATTCCGCATATACACCAGGTGAGAGATTTGTTCACTGTTCATCCTCTTTATAATAGCTGTAAGAGAAGGATGGAGCGAGATTCTACCTTCTCTGGAGCCAGAGCTTCCGTTTTGTGTACAGGCCTCTTCAGCCGAGCTGATTGGATCCCATTAACGGATACAGGGGTGGAGAAGGGGACGATACTCCATCCCCCCCCCCGTTCGACGGGAAAATGGTGAAAAGGAGGGAGACGGGGAGGGAGAATTAAAGAGGGAAAAAAGAAAGTAGGAGTCAATTGGAGAGGGGGGAGAAGGCCCCCCGCCCCGTTATCAAGGGCTTGATCCCACCAATATTAGATCCTAAAAGTAACACCCAAAAGGGTATTTCGTTGTCGATGTGCGGGGACATGTATCATTTTCAAATATTTGCAAATGAACTTGACGTCTAAACTTTCAGAATGTAGTGCATGATGACGGGAAATAAATCTACGCCATGATTGATGATAATCCGTGACAATATCGACGTTAATCAAAGCAAGGTTTGCGGGCCACCAAACTATATGATAGTGGACGGTGCGTTACCAATCATACCAGATGCTAGTGGCGTCATGTGAAATCTGGCAACGCTGCATGTCGTCCATTTAAACTCGTGTAAAATATCGACTTGAGGGAGTGTACTTTGAAGTGAATCCCCAATCTTCGACCTTTCCCACGTGTTTAAATGAAGGATATATTCGTGAGTACAAGTTTCACGTGACACCACTGCTATATAGATGCTCGCATACTCCCATCTGCAATACTTTCTCAATCGGTACCTATAGAATCTCCGTTAAATGATCAAAATATCCACAAATGTTTTAATGTCAGCGACAGAGACTCCGCCGGTTGAGAAAAGATTACAGGTTGTAGTATTTTCGTGCAATATACTCATACACAGAACTGAGCTCTGAATTGAAAAATTCCACTAAATATACACAAAACTGCAGCTCTGTCAGGAGCGGTGCGGTGGCCTGGAGACAAAGAGACTGTATACCTATGGTCCACAGAGTCAAAGAACTACTGAAACACTCTCCAAAGATCCTTCATCTTGTCAGACAGAAGTTCCAGCAGGCGGTTAACAAGGTATTAACTAGTAAATAGAGACAAAGACGTCATTAAAAACAGATCTTCGATTTATCGGAATAAAAAAATCAGACAAAATTTTCTATCTGTAAAATGGACCTAGAATAAGTTTACAAATTGCGCACAGTTTTGTTTTCTCCCTCCATTATACTCTCTTTCCCTCTTATTTTATTTGCCAAGCACGATAAAAAAAAGTCCACCTGCACCAATTAAAGTTGCACAACAGAAAGTATGGTACTATAGCTCTGTATTTCGGTGTTTGTTTCTTGCGGGCGCAGTATCTATGCGACTGGGAAAGATCTAAGAAAAGTGGTGACGAGAGCCAGTGGCGCACAGGGGGAGGGGGGGGGGGGGTAAGAGCGCTAACAACCACCTCCCCCCCCCGACATTCAATTTTTAGGGGTGGGAGGGAGGAGGGAAGAATTTCCAGTCAAACGCTCATCAGTACAAGAGCCCCTCCAAAAAAAAAAATCCTGCGTACGCCACTGACGAGTGCCATTTGGTAACGTTATATTTCGACCATTTAAACCCATGAAAATGATCGAGCTATTGGGTGCGTGAAGAACACTTTTGACTTCAACCTTTTGCATGAGTTTAAATGGAAAGAATACACCGTTGTCAGTTTGAAAGTGTCCCCACCGTCTGTCTCATCAGAAGTAGGTGAAACGAAATAAGCCGCATCTCGTGAGGTAACCAAGAGGTTGGGGACCCCTGCCCCCACGGCTCTACAGCCCACACCCAAGTGCAGCAGGTTTACACTTGCTTCCAAACATGCTCTAGCGCAAACGTAACTTGTACAGAGCTCATTCACCCTTCATTGGAGCGGGGATTTGAAATAATACGGGCCAACAAATGACAATACATCAGATACGCTCTTTAACACAAATCTCAATCTCACGGTCATGAAATCATTCACATAAAGAGCGCACCGGTCGTTTTTATGGTGCTCTATTCGCCACCAGATATACCGCCTCATTTGATATCTGCTCACTCGTGCGATCCGCGGTGCAAGGTGAAGATACCATTACAAATGTGCACATTCATTTTCCACGAGTCAATCAACCTGAGTGTAAAGTTTTCCTTCATAATGAGCGAATTAACGACGAAAATAAATGAAAGCACGAATGAAATGTGTATCGGTTGGTATAGGGCGCGTGTGTGTGTATATATTTTTGTGTGTGTTTACATGTGTGTATGTGTGATTGCGAGACGAGGCGAGACGCGAAAGGAGATGCAATTGGCGCTTGGCCTAATCTGCGCGTAATATATATTGTATAATCGGATATCGCCAAGCGTGTACATGTTTGTATGTATACACACAACAAACTCACACAGCAGCAGCGAAGACGGCGAGAGAGATGGCGTCACGGAGAAACGAGAGGTAAAAGGGCTTTCCGCCTCTCACTTACACATGCTCAGTCACCCCGCCATCCGCCTCAATTAAGTTTAGAGGCATCTCTAAAAAAATGTGAGGAAGAGAGGACAATGTCGGTTGGATGGCTTCGAAAAATTTCAACGAGCTATAAAAGCACCCTATCGCTTCATTAGGAGAAAATCAGATTTTTGTAACACTCTAGATGTGAATTGACAAATTAGTTATCCCTTAGCTGCAGATGAGCCTAGATCTGGAACAATTACTTTGAAGCCTTATCTAAAAGTAGAGGACTTGAGTTGTACTGTCGCTGCATGGTGGGTCACATGTGGAACAGATACTAAACGAGTAAGAATTGTCGATATTGTCCTAGAGCGCGCAGCACAGGATAGAGAACGTGCAGAGTGGTTGAAAATAGCTCACTGAAAATCTGATAGAGATTTTCCGATTTTCATTGTTATGTTTGGGAGTCACGCAGGGGTACCATATACAAAAAAAAAACAACTATTGAAACTTACTAACTTATTTTTTACTACTTTAATTTTGTTTTTTTTAGCCTGAAAACTTTATTTTCAGTTGCGTGGATACCTAAATGTTGGTAAGGCCATATTTGGAACAATTAATATTCAGGCTCTTTACCATTGAAATATAATGGAGATAATTTTTTCACTATTTTTCCCTGTCTCAAGGATCAAAATTATACTGAAAAAAAATTATTTTATTGAAAAAAAAAAAAATCATGCAGTAAAGGGTTAAGTTTACTGGCTGCTGAGGCTTTGCCGGTCAAACAAATGATGGCTTCTACCAACATTTCTTGAGGCCAATTAATAGGGCCATGGATGAAAGATGAGTCATGAGTGAGACCGTATGGACCAGGGCTTCGGTAATCATTGTTTTATCTGCAGCAAGCTGATTATGAACAAACGTATCGTGATGCTATCGAGTAGGTACATGTGATCTTATGGGCGGTGCCATCCCGATAGGTTTCATACAGGTAGGAAACCCCCCCCCCTCCATCTCTACGAAAATTCGTCGATGACTCCTGAGCTATTGGAGAATTTCCGCAGGGATAGGAGGGTTACTATCAGAATGAAACCAATCGTAATGACACCACTGGCGGCTCGTGGAGGTGAGGCGACGAAAATGAGAGGTGCACAGGATTTTTTTGGAAACGCTCTTCACTTAAACTTTTTTGTAAAGAGCCTCGCCAAAAAAGGGCCAAATTTGGACCCTTTTTTTCGCCCCTCGAAATCCTGGACCAAATATGACTTAAATTACTCCCTAAGGTGACCTGATACTCGTGTTAAAATTTCAGCTTGAGTATACGCACAGTTTCCGAGATATGGGGGGGGGGCAAAGTTCCCCCATATCTCGGAAACCGTGCGTATACTCAAGCTGAAATTTTAACGCGAGTATCAGGTCACCTTAGGGAGTAATTTAAGTCATATTTGGTCCAGGATTTTGAGGGGCGAAAAAAAGGGTCCAAATTTGGCGAGGCTCTTTTATGTTCCATTTATACTTTTTGGACTATTGAAACAAAGGATGGTGAAATAATAACCATTTCAACCTTTATACATTATTTTTTTAATATTTTTCTTTCTCCAACTTCAAAAAATGTGAGGCGATGGCTCCCTGTCGCCTCACATTTTTCGAAGTTGGAGAAAGAAAAATATTAAAAAAATAACATATAAAGGTTGACTTTACATCGTAAAAAGACCGCATTGGATTACCGATAGTAGTAGATTTCGATAAAAGACTGAGCTTGCAATCCAATGTGCATGGAGTCCATGAAGAACTAGTTTTTGTTTAGCCTTCTATTTTTTTTTCTTTGCTTTTCTTTTTGTAATTGTTTTTGTTTTGCTGTTGCTTTTGTTTTGTTTTTGTTTTTTTTGTTTTTGTTTTTGCTGTTTTTTTGCAGGCAATGTAAGCACACTAATTAGCCTGCTCTATACACTACAGTAAAAACCGAGTAGGTGTCACCCGAAGCTGACCGCCGCCTCCGCACTCCTTGCAGTGTCGACGGCAAAATACACTTGCGTGCAGTGTAACTGTATCGAAAGGATGCACGCAAGTCGCACGTAGTTGGAAAAACTGACGGATTGGATTTATAGTCCAATATATACACATTACAATGGAACTTAGACAAGAGAAGCTATGAGCGCCGCCACAGGAGACAATTTTGCACGCAAAATAGTCATTTGTCCGTGGCACATATTACAGATTCGTAGACCTCATGCTTGTCTGATGTCTGTATAAGAACTAAAATCACTTGCATGCACTTGCTATACTCTTTAAACTATTCACGCAGCCAGAAATTTGTTTATAGAACTCTTCAGACACTTTTTGGATGCACCTGACACCACGGGTAAAAACAACAGGTTTCTATTTCACCAGCAATCTTTACTGATACAACTCCAAATTACACGTGATTTTTTCTTTGCATAGTTACGCTTTTATTTTAGAACCAATTTGGCCCTTTTATAGCTCAAAAAATCAAGCAAAAAATTAAGTAGGTGCTGACATTCCGATTTTTTGTCTTTTATTCGTCTGTTCAGAGAAAACAGCCGAAAACCGTCAAAAAACGGCTATTTTCGGAGCCGGCAACAAGTAACGCCATCTATCGGATTGAAATTTTCGGGAGTTTGCCAGGAATCACCTTAAATGGGCTAACTATAACGTTCCCAGATTTCGTGCTTCACCTCTGCTATGAATACCTTCAGGATCACATCGCAGCAAATGCGGCAACGGAGTAAGACAAACGTGCGTCAAAAGGGATTGGTATGCATTGAGCATGCATTGATCATGCAATAAGAATCCAGTTGCATCTTACGAGGGGCGGAAGACACCGCGCGCAACGCATGTGCCTTTACGCCGCCGCCGCTGCCGCGCGCTGAATGTATATCGTTGGGAATGTCACCGGAAACACCCCTCATACCAGGAAATAGTTCATCCGCTCCTACCTACGCCGCGCCCGCGCCCGCGTCGCTCTATTCTCCGCGGCAGGCCATCCACCGTCACAACTCACAGTCACATCACATCGAGTTGCAGCCAATGAATGTGATTTTGGTGCATGGGCTCGCGTGAGCACTCTGTCTTCCCTTGGAATCCTCTCGTCGGAGGTCGTAGGTGACCTATACTCTGTTCACGATAAGAAGGCGGGTGAGAATTCAGGTAGTTACGCACTATTTAGCAACAGTGCGGCTATGCTGGCTACTCCAACCCTTCGCAGTGGCTGTTGTTTTCCCGAACTCTCTCTTGGCACGGAGGATTTCCAAGAACCAACAGACTCTAAAATTTACGCCCGTCCAGTAAAAATTGCAAACTGTCAATAATACGAAAAAACGGACGACATTTTTGTCCTTAAAGGCCAAAACTCGGCGAAAATAGTCGAGTTTCAATATTGATGACTCTCAGAAATTCGTAATTTTCAGTCCGAATTAAATTCAGGATATTTCGACTACTACTGAATTTATGAGAGTCATTAATATTCAAACTCGACTATTTTTGCCGAGATTTGGCCCTTTGGGCGAAAATTTCGTCCGTTTTTTCGTAAATTTTACCGTTCGCAATTTTTACTGGACGTGTGTAAATGTTTGAGTCCGTCAGCTCTTGGAAATCCTCCGTGCTATGAGAGAAGTAGGAAGAACAATGGCCACTGCGAAGGGTTGGAGTCGCCGGTATAGCCGCACTGTTGCTAAATAGTGCATTACTACCTGAACTCTCACCCGCCTTCTTATCGTGAACAGAGTATAGAGAAAATATTGTGGACTCCTCAAGTGAACCCGCCACTGCGAATACAGAGGAAGATTCCGATTCAATGCAGCCAAGCAGCAGCGCTTAAGGGGTGTCTCCACCTGCGAATTTAAAAGCGCGAATAAACTGATGGAGCCAATGAGCTGCCTTCAAGTCGATAGGTCGAGTCCGATGTATCGACAACAAAGAAGCTCATTGGCTCAATCAGTTTATTCGCGCTTTTAAATTCGCAGGTGGAGATACCCCTTTACACTATCGTGATGATTTGCATCAATGGCGGCTCGTACAATTTGGCAACTAAGCGTTTCTTCCCTAGACAGGAGGAAAGGTTTTTTCCTGCTTTGGGTACCCGAGAAAAAAAAAAGTCGTTCAATTTTTAAAGTCATTTTCCAGCTTGGAATTTTCCAAATAGTTTCAGAGGATTGTTCAAAGTATTCAGCAAGTGTCAGTAAGAAAATAAAAAGAGAAAAACAAAACAAAAATAAGAACACTTGTACAAAAACAAAAATAAATTTTAAAAATCCTTGTCACAAATAGATTAAAATAAATAAGGAACTTAAAAGAATAATATAAAATAACATAGTAGTAAGCTGAAAATAACAAAGATCGAATAAAAAAAATGGTTGAAATAAATTTGAAAATGAATTGACAAAATAAATATAAAATGGAAATAAAGTTAATATAAAATGAAAATAAAAAGAAAATAATGCATCGCTCGAATTTATTTCCTTCAATAACCGCAATAGTTAGCTTTTGGTCGAGATTGAGATCGATATTTTGGCAGCAATTCTCCAATCTGTATGATGTATTGACGCTAAGCAGATTTTCTCCATTGCTCATATAGGATTTGCAATTCCTCAACCGGCAGCCCCTTTCAATCGTCCTATCACTCATATTTGCTGTTGAATGCATGATGATAATTAGGATTGTCGGCCAATTTCATCGATCTACTCATCAAAATTACGGCATTTTCAGGCTGAAGCTTAACTATTAAAGAGTGGCGTTTAAAACTGAGTGTTGCGTGTGTGTGGGACTTTAACTGGGGGGAAAATGTGCGCTGTTCTGTGGAAACGGTCAAATTGAGCATAGCTCGGGTATACTACATGAATTGCAGTCAACAGGTGTGCAGGTGTTTCAGGGGAATCTAACTTTTAATTCCGTTTCATATCTGCTTAATTTTCTGAGTTTCCACCGCCGCGCCGCCCCCACTGGTACCGCGGTACCATGATTTGATTCTTTGACCTTTCAATTTTTTTTTCTTAGGCCATCTGTTCCTGTGAGTGCTTCTATGGTCGTTTTAATAAACTTGTTTCTAGTTGGTGACTGTGTGACGGTCTCCTTTGACCCTTTTCAGTGGCGGCTCGTGAAATTTGGCAACAACATTTCTCCTCCATTTTATTCTATGGAAAACAATCGATTCGATAGTGAAGCAGCGCTTCACCTGCATTCGATTGTTTTACATCGAGTCAAATGGAGGGAAAACATAGTTGCCAAATTGCACGAGCCGCCACTGACCCTTTTACTACCAGTTTCAGGCTACAAAAAGAAGAAAAAAAGCTATAACTCGCTCATATTTACTGAATAGTTAAATATTCCTACTCAACGGTGTTCATTTTGCCTATACCGGTAAAGAAAGGCGCTCGATGATATACCTGATTTTGCAAACGTTAAACGATTTTGGAGCTTTCGCTGTCAATGAGAGATCGAGTTGCAAAAACGAATAACTATAGGGCGTGGCAATATAGGGGTTAAGCTTCAACTCTAATCTGAGCATCGTGTTCGAAGTTTCAGGCCCGATATTGTATCCGTATAAGGTTATGTGATGAGGTGATGACGTGTCTTAACGTTGTTACTTTGTAAGGTTTAGTTACTAAGAATGTTAATTCGCCTAAGTTTCTATATTGAAGCATGCCCCTCCCCCCCCCCCCAAAACATCCGTTCGCAATTCTTCCTGATCAACATAAAATCAACAAAATGTGACTTATTGAAGGCTCCGACTATAGTTGCAGCGGCGCGGCGCGGCGCGGCGGCTCGTACAATTTGGCAACAATATTTTTCCTCAATTTGATTCCATGCGAAACAATCGATTCTTTAGTGAAGTCACGAACAATCGATTTTTAAACATAGATTCAAGTGGAGAAAAAATACTGTAGTCAAATCGCACGACCTGGCAAAAATGGTCCATACAAATTACAGGTCCATAAGGTCCAAAACCAATTTCCAATACAAATATTTATATGTATGGATCCATATGGATATGGATATCGTATGGGTTTATTTATGTGTTCATATCCTTACTGATCCATACTTATCCATACTCTGTACCTATAAGGAATTGGTTATGGACCTTATGGATCTGTATGAACCATTGTTTCCAGGGCGAGCCGTCACTGCAATCGCAGTGGCAAAGTGACAATGTTACGTTTTGTTGATTTTAAGTTCAAACCCTTGTAAAATATTGATTCATTAAGTGTGTGTGGTGAACGCTGTAGTAGTATTCGACAAATTGACAGAGAAACTGCTACGTTGCCAAATTGTACATTCGGTCATGGCTTATATTCTTACAATAATGTAGAAATCTAATTGAGAGTGGTATGATCACTTTTCAGCGTTCAATAGCTCATAGTCTCGGTAAGTAACACCACAGTTCACTTTGAGAAGAGAGCCCAATGGAAGGGGTAAATTCAGAACTGATCGAGGAACAACCGAAAAAAAAGAAAAAAAAGAAACAAAAACCGGCGAAGGCTCGCTCACTGCGCTGTAGCGAGCAGTATCACCTGTCTTCCGGTGAGGCTCCCTTTTTTTTCTCCCTCATCCCCGTAATGTAGCTAAGGAAGGTTGCGGCTGTGTTTAGGAGTTGAAGTTGTTTGCAGATAGCCGTCGGTTTATAAGTTTTAACTGAATTAACCACTTCGCAGTGTAAAACACTTACATACTTGTAAAATCCACACAGCATGTATTGCCGCCGATCCCTTCCTCTTATGTGATGAACAAACATTCAGTGTGACAAAATACAACTCATTATCTTTCATTGCAGGAGATTTGGCATGAGCATGAAGCTCCAAGCATCGATACTGAATTTGGGGTCGATTCCCTATCGGACTTCCTTGTTTCAAATCATTTGGTTAAGTAGTTTTCGAGAAAAATGCCTGGTACGGGTGCTCTGGCTCACCCTGTATGTATATGGATATCGTATGGGGTTTATACGTGTTTATATCCTTACTGATCCATACTTATCCATACTCTGTACCTATAGGGAATTGGTTATGGACCTTATTAATCTGTATGAACCATTGTTTCCTGGGTGAGCCGTCACTGCAACCGCAGTGGTAAAGAGACAATGTCACATTTTGTTGATTTCAAGTTCAAACCCTTGAAAAATATTGAATCATTAAAAGTGTGGTGAACGCTGCAGTAGTATTCGACAAATTGACAGAGAAACTGCTACGTTGCCAAAATGTACACTCGGTCATGGCTTACATTCTTACAATAATGTAGAAATCTAATTGAGAGTGGTATTATCACTTTTCTGTGTTCAATAGCTCATAGTCTCGGAAAGTAACACCACAGTTCACTTTGAGAAGAGTGCCCAATGGAAGGGGTAAGTTCAGAACTGATCGAGGAACAACCGAAAAAAAAGAAAAAAGAAAAAAACCGGTGAAGGCTCGCTCGCTGCGCAGTAGCGAGCAGTATCACCTGTCTTCCGGTGAGGCTCCCTTTTTTTTCTCCCTCATCCCCGTAATCCCCGTAGCTAAGGAAGGTTGCGGCTGTGTTTAGGAGTTGAAGTTGTTTGCAGATAGCCGTCGGTTTATAAGTTTTAACTGAATTAACCACTTCGCAAGTGTAAAACACTTACATACTTGTAAAAATACCACACAGCATGTATTGCCGCCGATCCCTTCCTCCTTATGTGATGAACAAACATTCATGTGTGACAAAAAAACAACTCATTATCTTTCATTGCAGGAGATTTGGCATGAGCATGAAGCTCCAAGCATGCGGTTTCCCTGAATTTTGCGGATTGACCATTTCTTGGGATCCCACGTGTGAGGATACTATCTGTATAGTGAAGTGGTAAGTGTACTGGAGTTGATTTACAAAAGAAATTATTAGGATTGATTTATGTTGCGTACTGTCGAGGGAGAATAGTGCATGGTATTCACGCAGGATCGATTTGCGATGAGGTTTGTTATTTTCATTTGTTTTCCTAAAATTACATGTTTGGCTTTTCATGATCGTATAGCCGGTGCCCTCAATAATTTGAGAAAAAGGAGGGGTGAGGAGGGGGAGACCCACAGCCATACCCCCGAAAAAAAAGGTCTAGAATCTTCAGTCTCCCCCAAGAAAAATCCACGATACGGCCATGGCTAACGACGATATTACTTGTTTTTATTTGTTCTTTTGTTTTTGTTTTCTTCCCCCCCCCCCCCGTCACTACCAAGATACGAACCCATGACTATCTGCACGACCTAACCTAACCTAACAATGGAGCCAAAAAGTAAACAAGAGTCGCAAATGAATGGAAGGCCTGCGTGGTCAACGTGGATAAGGGATCGGAACGCGGGCTGGCCTCTGATTGGCTGCAACGCGTGGAGCAAAAATGTCTTAAGGTATAGGGAAATTAACACGGGGTTTTCGTTCCGGGACGTTTATCTCGAAACCTGTGCAAAATCATCTCTAAACAATTTATGCGAGTCGATTTACCAGAATTTTCGAACAAATTGATAGGTCATAACTATAAGTGTCACTTCATTGCAAATTCGAAAAGACTGTTTCAGTTGAAAAGTACGCACAACAGTGAGTTACTCAAACACTGCTCAAACACACGCCAAGCATGTAAACACACTATTGTGCGTACTTTTCAACTGAAACAGTCTTTTCGAATTTGCAATGAAGTGGCACTTATGACCTATCAATTTGTTTGGAAAATTCTGCTAAATCGACTCACATAAATTATTTAGAGACGATTTTGCACAGGTTTCGAGATAAACGTCCCGGAACGAAAACCCCATGTTAATTTCCCTATACCCTAAGACATTTTTGCACCACGCTTGCAGGCCAATCAGAGGCCAACCCGCGTTCCGATCCCTTATCTGCGTTGATCACGCAGGCCTTCCATTCAATTGCGACTCTTGTTTACTCTTTGAATGGAGCCTCCAAAACCGGCTGTTTGCGACATAACAGACTAAAGATTAATTCGTAATAGGAGCGTCACTATCGCCGATATTTCTAATGGCTCTTGTTGACCTTGAATGGTTCAGAAAAGATTATGTTTAGAAGGCTGTCTCAAATTCTGTAACCTTTTAATTCAACAACAACATCATTCACCACCGAGCAGCGCTGCGGTTGGCTTACCTATTTTGAATCTTCGCGGACCCCCTTATTTTTGAGTAAGTAAGGCAAAAGGAGTTTTAAAAGTAGCCTTATGGCAGTGACTACTCTTTTTCGAGGTAATTATTATTATGATTATTTTACGCTCTCACAATTCATCATACTAAATAATAAGTACTGCCAAAAGCCCGCATAGTACTGCTGAAGTCGATTTCCGCAACTCGTTTTCACACTCGACCGGCTTATTTTGAATCCTCGCGGGCCGGCCGGCTTTTTTTCAAATGTTCACGGACCGGCTTATTTGATCAAGGTCAACGAAAGGAGCTTATATGTTTACAGAGCCTTATGACAGTAACGCTTCTATTACGAAGTAATCTTTGTTCTATGGTTTGCGATAGTGCAAGAATCTCCAGAAATAACTTGTGAACTAATAGTTGTAGGGCAAGAGGGTGTTTGATGTGATATCAGTGGTAGGTATTTGTATCACCGCAACTATTAATGGTTAACATGGAGGCCGCGCGTCGCTTGTGATTCCGCGCAGTGCTGCAGTGGAAGGCTCAGTGGTGCTATGACCATAAGCATATGTGTGGGTGTGTGTGTGTGTCACGTCACGTGTGTGTGCGTGTGTGAGTATGTGAATGTGAGTGCGTGTGGGTGCCGAGTATTGTTGACTACGGCATGAGTACGAGGGAGCTTGGACTTAAGGATTCAAACCGGTCGTCCTTCAGATCACAAGAAAGTTTCCATGCTTCATGTCGAGCTATACGGTATACCTATAGCAAACGAATCAACTGATTTAGCATCTGCATAGCAATGCAACGATCGCTCCTCGCCATTCTTGCCAGACAGTGCTGTAAAATTGTTTCCATTTAACACTAGCTTAATTTGAATCTTCAGCATTTAGTGCAAACTATCACCAGAGCGCTACCGATTAACGTCAAATCACGTGCCAAAAGTAATTTATATTTTATGAAACGGAAAAACAGGTACTAGATAATCGTACAAATAATGGATCTGCAAAATGTCTCGTCAATGACTCCAAAAATGAGACTGAAAGTATCATAATAATGGGCTTTTGAAAATCAATTCTAGTATCAAAATGCGATCACTGGAGGGGCCTAAGCCCCCTCATCGCCCCCTTTCTTTTTCATCTAAAGTTTGGGCTCTTTGACACTATACAAATTCGTATCGGATTAATTTTCTTAGCTGCCTTGCTACAATATGTTTCCATAGAGTTTCATTCATTGGTTTCTGAGCAGTGGCGTAGCGTGCTATTTGGCAACGTTGTATTTAATCCATTTAAACCAATATAAAAGGTCGAATGCAAAGGTGTTCACCGAACACCCAATACTTCGATCCTTTTCATGGGTTTAAATGGACGAACTGCAACGTTGCCAAAATCGCACGCTACGCCATGTTTCTGAGGACCCAAAGGAAAAGTCATCAACTTCAAGCCCCTCTACTTTTTTGATTCATGCGCCGTCAGTGGATACGATATTCCAACTTTTGTATACTTTTTGCTTTATTCATAAATTTATTGACGAAATATTTTGCAGAGATATTCTTAAGATGATGAGTGACTCCCTGACCACCCGCTTTCTTAAACATCAATTATACTTTTAGCCTAAAAGGCTTTAATCGCGAACGGTAGTGGTGGCAGAAATCAGCGCGAAACGCTGAAGATTCATCTAAAATGGACAAAGCGAAGATAGTTTTCTCGACGATCTGACAACCATGTTCTTCGCACAGACGCGACGCGCGACCGACGACGTGACGCGACGCAAAGTATATAGCCACCGCACCGGTGCGGTGCGGCAGTCGGTTCTATAACACTCACAATCAGTTCGCGATTTCCATGCCACACTCCTTGAGCTGCCATGTAGTATTTTATATGTAGAAGCAAAGTAGCATCGATGTTTGCTACATCTAAATCTATAGAAAATGATCGATACTTGTGGGTGTCGATTTGCACGTTGATTGCATTATTTTTTATTTATTTTTAATTAATTAATTTTAAGAATGAGCAGGGCCGTCGCCAGCGGGTGTGCAGGGCAGGGGCGGCTCGTGCAATTTGGCAACAACTTATTCTCTCCATTTAAATCTATGTGAAACAATCGATCTTCGGGAGGTGCAATTGCAAGCACAATAAATCGATACTTTCGCATAGGTTTAAATGGCAAAAAAACATGGTTGCCAAATTGCACGAGCCGCCACTGGTGCAGGGTGTGCGCCGCACTCCGGCAGCAAATTTTGAGGAGCGGCAAAATTTGGGAAGAAAAAAAAAAGGAAAGAAAAAAAGAAAAAAGAATAGGAAGGAGGAGAAGAGGGAAGGGAAAAGAAAAAAGGAAAAAAAGAAAGAAAAAAGGAAGGAAAAAGGGGAAAAAAGAATAAGGAAAGAAGAGAGTTGAGAAGGGTGAAGAAACTGTGAGGAGGACTGAGCAGCAACGCATATATAAAGATAATGAAGCTGTTGCAAACTTTTGCTACAGGCTTATTAATAGTTGTTAATGGGGTAATACCTAGTGAAAATAGCAATTAGCGCACTAAAAAATCACGAAATCCACTCCTAAACTCACAAAATGCTTTTAAATGTGAGACCGCAATGGCGGCCAAGGCCGCGGTTTTCTTATGGCAATTGTATGCTTCTTCTTCTTCTTGTGTGGTGTTGCGAGAACACCTCGTGTAGATGGCGCTGATTGAAAGATAGGGAACCCCAATGAAAACCGCGGCCCTGGCCGCCATTACGGTCTCCTGTTTAAAAGCATTTTGTGAGTTTAGGAGTGGATTTCGTGATTTTTTAGTGCGCTAATCGTCGTTTTTACTGGGTGTTACCCCTTATTCAACTATTAATAAGCCTGTAGCAAAAGTTTGCAACAGCTCCATTGTAACATGAATAACGGGCGCGGGAGGCAAAAATGGAGGAAACTAGGAGGATAACACAAAAGGAAAAGATAGGAAATAGAAGGAAAGATAAGTTGGTGACGGCGGAAAGGGAGAAGGGAAAAACGGGGTATGGCTGAAGGGGAGCAGGAAAATTTGAGGAGCGGCACATTGAAGGGAGAAAAGTGCGTCAGTTGCGGGGCAGCAAAAGTAGAGTAGCCCTCGCCGAAATAAAGAGAGAAACGGGATTTGGCGGAAAAGAAAAGAATAAGAGGAGGAGAGAAGAATGTAATAAATGGCAGTTTCTCTGCTTAAAAAGTAGGTGAAAAGTGCGTTGCAAGATATTCTCAAAAAAATGTCGGCCCCGACCACCCCTTTTTTCTGCGGGTGTCCCCCTAGGCCCCCCATTGGCGAGGGCGGCAGATTTTGTCTCGCACACCGGCGGCATAGATATCCTAGTAACGGCCTTAAGAATGAGCTGAATAAGCTGAGATGACAGTAATTTGGCAAAGCTTTTCGGCACAACGGAATAACCAGATAAAAGCTGTTCTATAGATGAAAATATCGTCCATCAATTTAAAACTGAAAGGGGTCCATCCAGCACGCATTATAGGAGTAGCCCTCCTGCAGAAATGGATGAAACTTTCAGGAATGATAGAACTAAGCGTCAGCTTTCAGAACATGTGCAGTTTCTTGAATTTGGTCATCTGCAAGCGCGGGGGGGAGGGGGGCAAAATCAAAACCTTCAATAATAATCCATAACTTTTGAACAAAAAGAGATATTGACGTGAACTTTAGAGAAAAAGATGCGGGTCTTTAAGACCTGTCGATTAATGTGCTACAACGTTCGGTTAGTTATTATTTGAGCCCGTTTTTGCAGTTTTTTTGTTTTTTGAAATTTTCAAAAAACTGTTATTTGAGTTTGTCTGAAAAATATGCGCAATGCAGGGATCTGCACAAAAAACTTTTGAGAAGAAAGTTGATTTTATAAGCTTTTGAAAGGCGCAAATTGCGTTGCCGAGAAACGTTTCGTTAAAGAGTTATGACCTCTCTTTCAAATCTAGCCATATAAATAGGGTTTTGCCGACTTTCGATTCTGCGAAATATTAGTCGCTCCACCAATAATTGATGATATTCATTCAAACTTGATCAATTGTTGTAATTTGGGTCGCTGAATTTCTTTTTATATATTAGTTTTTCAAAATGTTCAAATCCAAGATGGCCGTTATAGGATTGTGTGCTTAATTTATGCAAAATCAAGGTACCATTAATTCATAATATCAATGTGAAAATCGAGATAATAACATAAAATTCCAACCCCAATGATCGTATTTACTTCACATTTTTAATTAATTTTTTGCAAGGAGTAGCAGTTAGAATTTTTCTCACTATCGTAATCATCTGTTGTCACTTTATTCATTAAATCAAATACGTCAAAATTATTGTTATTGATTCATATATCTACAACAGTTTAAAATTGTACCATTTGAAGGAAAACTTGAATATTTTGTTTTTTTCGGGGGGGGGGGGGGATTTCCATCATACCGGCTTATCACTGGGTGGTGTCCCCTAGACCTCCCAGTGAGTTTCACAATCCCCCCTGACAATTTTTCTATGGGCGCCCATGTGTTGAAAATGGAAGTATGTCAATAATGTGCACCAAATGGCAATACCTCTCAAATCTCCCGTACGAATCATGTTTATTGTTGCCATTTTTCACCAGGACTACTTTTCAGACACACATAGATGTAGTTCTTGAATAAGAGAGTTTTGTCTCGGTCGAGTAAAGAGGTAGGGCAAATGAGAGATTTCGATTTTCGTCTTACATCTGACAACGTGGGTGCTGATGTGAGTTCGCGGTGCATTACCTCAGCTTCCGCGGTTCGATGATACGATTAGAAGCAAAGCGCGCAATTCAAAAACGTTGAATTTCGTCCATTTAGATTTTAGACCAATGGAATAGGCTGAATTTGGAGGTATGTACTCACTGCTTAGCTAGGAGTTTAATGTTTTTCAAGGGTTTAAATGGACAATAAGCAAAGTTGCCGAGTTGCATGCTTCCAAGTTCCAGTGGATATGTTACAGGACAAACCCGATTTTAGGCCAAACTAGTTTGGCCTAGGCCGAACTGTTTTTTTTAAGGAGATTTAGTTTGGCCTGGAGAATTTTAGGCCAAACTAGTTTGGCCTAGGCCGAACAGGTTTGGCCTGGTGAATTTTAGGCCAAACTAGTTTATCCTAGGCCCAACAGGTTTGGCCTAGAGAATTTTAGGCCAAACTAGTTTGTCCTGCACATAATCAGTTTGGCCTGAACATTTTTAGGCCAAACTAGTTTGACCTGCACATGATCAGTTTGGCCTGAACATTTTTAGGCCGAACTGGTTGGGCCTAGGACAAACTAGTTTGGCCTAAAAAACGTTAGGCTAGACCAATTGGATTATATTTTGCTGCGGCAGATGAATAAATAAGGCGAATGATTGAACTGGTTACGGAGGAGAAACTTTATTTTAGACAAATTATTAATTCTAGTTAAAAAAAGGTAATAAATTAATGAAAAAAGTTAAGTACACAATATTTAAATTTTTTTAAAAGTTCATGAAAAAATACAATTGAAAAGTTAACATAACAAGCGGCCGGAGAACGATCCGTGAAAAAAGAGACAAGAGAAAAAGGGGGAAATTAGAAATGTGCGCTCTTCTTCATGTAAGTAATAATTGAAACTTGTGGGCCAAGCATTTGTCATTGAAAAAGTACCTGTCGTTATGCTTACCTATTTATTTGTGCTTGTGGAGCTGCCGTGGCATTTTTAATGCATTGTTTTTTTTCATTACGAAACTACTTTTTCCTAGGCCCAAATAGTTTGTCCTGCGTCGCCACTTCCGGCCAAACTAGTTTGTCCTGCACATAATCAGTTTGGCCTGAACGTCTTCAGGCCGAACTAGTTCGGCCTGCACATTATCAGTTTGGCCTGGAGAATTTTAGGCCAAACTAGTTTGGCCTAGGCCGAACAGGTTTTGCCTGGTGAATTTTAGGCCAAACTAGTTTGTCCTAGGCCCAACCGGCTTGGCCTAGAGAATTTTAGGCCGAACTAGTTTTTCCTAGGCAAAACTAGTTTTGCCTGCTCCGCTCAGGCCAAACTAGTTTGGCCTAAAATCGGGTTTGTCCTGTAACAGATATAATACAATACCGGCTCTACTCATACCAGGTTGCTCCGTTGGAGAGCGGGAGGTTAGGGTTTGTCTTGGTATAAAATTTACTCGCACTCTTATGAGAGTGAAGTAGAAAACTACCATTAATTTAGTTTAAACCTGATTTTAGGCGCAGAAACCTCTTAAAACCGTTCTGGAAGTGATCCTTGAGTTCTACCAGAGCAAATAAAATTCATGAATGCTACTCCAAACCAAGAAAAATTGAATTTAATGACTGCCTCCAGACGGGTGGTGGAGGTGTTACGACTCTCTCCACCCCTCCCACCTGGAGATAGTCATTATATTCGATTTTTCTTAATTAAATTACTTCCCTGGGGATTTTGATTTTGCTCATTGAACTCCAACAAATAACTTTTCCCGTCGTTGGAAAACGTTTTAGAACTGGAAAGTTGGGTTCAATTTCCATTATTACAGTTTTACTCTCAACTCCCATAAGAGTATGTGTAAAATCCATACCACGATGACCCTAACCTCAAAAAAGCAACTTGGTATGAGCAGAGACGGTATTGTATGATATACGATTGGCTGTTATCTCTTCGGAAGAAGATTCACACCATCAATTCATAAGACACAGCAACGGTCCGTTGCTGCACGCCACGCTTCCAGAAGCGTTATAATTACTGTGTTTATACGGTGCACCGCGACTGCTGGTACGGTAATCTGGCACCCGATGCGCGATGCCCCGATACGATACACCGCGCCCTCGGGATCATGGTCCATGGTATAGCGTGTAAACGCGGGAGCCGTCCGATGGGTTCACTGGATACTGGATTCCGGTCACCGTGAATCGCTGCTCTCAATTACGATGTAGCGGACTGTTAAGCTTCGTTTAGGAGTGGGCTAAAAAGAAGTGAGAGCATTATTGCGCTTTTGCGTTTGCAATGTAATTTGTACTAATTGAAAATTAAAATAACCCCAATGAGTGTGTACATCCGATCGAAGGCCGGACCCAAAAAGACTCCAAAGCAAATCGAGTGTGCTACAAAAAACTGAGAAAAATCGAGTGAGCTTTTTTATGGGCTCCACCGTTTTTCTCGTGGGAAAATCAACGGGAATCAGTGGAAAATCGCGAATCCCAGGATCAGTCAAGTGCCCTATTATTTCGGTAATTTTGGGTGATGTTTTTGAAGTTATGCTTTTCACTTTCATACCAAAGTGTGTGTTTTTTTTTTGTTTTTTTGTTTTTTTGTTTTCTCATGCATTTAAGACCATTCTATAACTCCGTAAAAAGTGACATAAAAAAATATCCAATTTCAGGCACTTGATAAATAGAAAAAGGTAATTTTAAATACATTTCGGGCAAAACCCGGCAAAACCAAAAAAAGGAGGTTGAAAAAAACCCTCTTGAGAGATAGTTTATCTGCAATAAAAACTTGCACAATGTTGCACATTTTTATCCAGGAACATTTTGAAGTCAAGCCTTTTTTTTTATAAAATAAGCTTCAATAACTCGGCAAAAAAATACAATATCGACCTTTGGTTTGTGCCAAGATTCTTCATTTTTATGCATTTTCCAATCATGAACCGTGCAATAGGAGTTTCGAGTTTAAATTGGAAAATTAACCAAAATCGATTTTCAAATATTCAAGAACACGCAAATATTTTTGGCCAGGTTTTTGGGGTAAATACTCCTACGTGCGACGGCGAATCTTGGACCACAATGCACGTAGGCCTCCACACTGGGATGAAGGTGAAATGGCGAGGGGCTGTACCTCATTAAGTAGGTTCCTTTCCTCGTCACGTCAGCGGTCAAAGGTAATCCTATTGCGCCTTAAATTCGCGGTTTATGCAAAAATAGGACCGTCGTGTAGGAACAGTTAGCCCGCAACAACTCCGTTTGACCTCAGCGCTTTTAAGAGAAAGAGCAGGTGCTAGGTCAGACTATAGTACATCAAAGTATTTGATTTAGCGACACTTTGATGAAATTAAAAAGAGGTAATCTTCTCACGATTTCGTTGCCGTCGCTCTTTAAAATTCAAACCGAAGTTTTATGAAAATTGTTACTTTAAATGAGTCTACTTTGGATCAACTTATAAATTATTTTTCCAATAGAAGTTTGATAGTTACATATATGACTTAATAATTTACTCTTTTTCTTATTTTTCATCTTCTTCTGTGCCTTATAAACTGAGTCATGAACATTCTCAGTGGCTCAGTACTAAGCTGTATTATTTCGCATATCGAGGTTGGTCGCTCTGCGGCTCCTGTGAGCTGCTGAGTGATAGAATAAAAATTAACTATAATAATAAGCATGGCTTTATAGCATTATTATTCTTTTCCTAGTTTCAGAATATAAGTGCCGATTTTCTGGTGTTTATATCTTGATTTCAGCTAGGGAGAGATCTTACGGCCAAACTCTGTACTTTTATCTCTGGTTTTCTTCAATAAATATTAATTTGTTTAGCCTGTGGTCCGATATTGATCAAACAGTAGCGCTTAGATGGTAGAAACGAGCTCCGAAAGCTGAGGATGCAGCATGACAATTGGTCAAAATGCAATGAAACCAGGTTTGACGTCAAGTCGCTGAAGGCGTGGAAAAGAAGAAGAAGATGATCTCGCTGATGACGAATGGTCGCGCTTATCGGTATCGGTGCTCTCCGCGCGATGCTATGATGCTGCTGAGTGGTGAGTGTTGATGCTGATGCTGAAGCTGATGCCGCGCCGCCGGCCGCCATGAGCCAGCGAGCAGAGACAAAAGCCGAAGAAGTGCCAAGAAGGAGGAAGGTCGATGACTCCCCATAAAGGAGAACTATCTCAGAGGTCAGTCGCCAAGAAACGATCTCGATCTGCTTTCTATCCACGACCCCCCTCCACCCCCTCCCGTTCCCCTTCGAGCCTCCCTACGGTTCCCCACTCCAACGCCACTGCGCGCCCGCCACCGCCGCCGCGCGCCGCACTGCCACCTCTCCATGAACGTACCGTACCACGATTCCCTCCCCCACTTAACTTCCTCTCCTTCCCCTCCCATTCCTCCGCCGCCCCGTCTAATTTGACTCAACTGTTCTCTATTACTGCGCAATTTCATCGATCTTTGCCCACGCCTCGCGGCTCGCGCTCACCGCCACGCCGCCGCTGCTCACCTGCGGATGGGTGCGAGTGCGAGACGCGAACCTGTTAACCGACTCATTATTCCGCCGCATCTTTCGAGGCATCATGTATCCATTATTATCAACTTTTGTAAATAAATGCGCGAAGCACTTGAATTCAGTTATCACGGAATACTATTGTCAGAACGGGGCAACGGTTGATAAGAGCCAATGGGAAACGGATTTTTGAATACATCAGCACTAACTGGCATCTGTGCAGAGTACATCTTCACTTCTCAATATGGCGGCCGTGCTTTTTGAGGTTATATTTACGAATATGATTCGGGTTGATGCAGTACCAATAACAACCAGGCCGATCAACGAAGATTGACGGAAGAACTCACTTTCCAACATGGCGGACCCGAAGATACCCGAAGTATAAAATATTTTAAAATGAATGTAAGTTCCCGTTCTGATAGCAGTGCCAGTATTCCGTGGCAATCCCGTATTTTTGATAAAATCCAGGAAATCCACGAAACGCTGTAGAATGCAATGTTATGTATTTAAACAAAAAAAAACAAAAAAATCCGGTGCGATTATCTTGAAAAAAATCCCGTGTCTTTGTTAAAACTCTCAATACATTAGAATTTTACACAGAAAAACTTGATAGGTCAATTGAGGCGTTGAAAAAATTAGGCAACTGACCTTTCACTTTTTTTTTCTATGCGACGCTCTTTCAAAAAAATAAATTAAGAGTGGAAAAGAATGAATTTTCTTCGACAAAAATTCTCATAATTTTTGTTTACCTCTAATTTTCTTTTTTTGGTGCGAACCGCAAGGAGAACAAAACTAAGAGCTAGTCAGTCGCCAAATTTTGTCAGCTCCAAAGAGACTTTATCATGTTATTTCCGCATAGTCTTCATTTCTTATGGGTTACTGTTATTTATTCCTGTTAAAAGGAATCACATCCCTTAAAACCGTACTTTTCTTGCTGCAGCTTTGATGTTCATTTTTTGCAGGTATTTTGCACATGGATAACCTCTCCTTCTTGATCTCTTCCTGCCTCACAAGGTCACAAATAACCAAACAAAGTTATTTCTATGGATCAACGTCCTAATATGTAGAGTGTAGGAACAAGTTACTTAAGATGTTCTGCATTAACTCATCGGGCCCAATTTATGGAACGGGGGTGGGGGAGGGGGAGGGGGTTTGTGGAAGGGGGATGGGAGGGGAAGGGGGCGCAACTAACTGCGTTTCATGGAGAACACAGAACGACGTAGAAGGAAAAAGGTTACATAGTCGACGTTTTTCCTCGTAAGATGTAAAATCGTAATTTACAACAAGCAAATCTATTAAGTTTAAAAATGTTTCAAATTTTATCCCAGAAATCCTAGAAGCTGAAAATTCTTCATCTTAGTGCGTCCTTGCGGTTAGTAGCGCCTATTTAGAGAAATGCAGAATGAACTTTGCAAGTCTTGGGTTTTTAGGGATTTTTGCGATGAAACTCCAATTATCCTTTCTCTTAATCGATGTAAGAAGGCCATATTAGTCCATCAACTTCGGAAGGTTTCAAACAAAATTACGGTGTCTAAAACTTCAAAAATTTAAAAAAAAAAAAACAAAAACAAAAACAATAAATGAAGGGTCCAAAATCTTTGAGGAATCTTCTGCAGTGGTATGATTACTTAAAAGTTTCACTAAATTTCATTAATTAGAAAACGCAACGGGAAACGAACAAAAAACGAAAACAGAAAATAAATGACAAGAAATTTTGCAGCAGGATCACTAGTTAAGGAAACTCCAATGCTCTTCCTCTATTGTGATAAGACGCAGTGGCGAAGAGTGCAATCGGACAACGTTACATTCTGCCCATTGAAAACCATACATAATATCAAAGTATTAATTAATTACAACTAGTAATCGACCTTTTGCATGAGTTTAAATCGACAATGAACTTTACGTTACTAGATTCCACGATTCGCCGCAACCATAATAACAATGTCATATAGTCTCTTTACAAAATAATGTGAGACACAAAATAACCGGTGTTGAAGCGTGAAGCGTGCAACCTGGCAACGCTGCGGTTAGCCCATTTCAATACTTGCAAATGATGGAACTCAGGGGCGCTTAATATGCACACCTGAAAGTTCGATATTTTTAATGCGTTTAAATGGACCGAATGCACTGGAAATAACATCGACCTAATACGACCCATCAACACGTAGTAAATATACTAACATTAACTGTTTTTCTTATGGCTAACACACTCCTCCTTCCTTACATCCTCAGAGTTCAATAGACAGGAGAGTCGTGAATCGGGTCATTTGTTGAATCGTGAATTTCTCAAAACGGAGCGCACGGAGGCGCGCAGCGTGGCCACGGCTGGCGCGGCATGGTATTGGTGGTGGTGCGGGCACGTTTTATCTGTTCCTTAAAATCGACCCAGAAATTAGTTTTTTTTTTCATCTTCTTTCTTTTTTCCTTTCCTTGTTTTTATTTTTTTATTTCTTTTTCTTTCTTCCTTTTTTCCTTATTTCTTTTTCTTGACAACTGACATACGACAACGACGCTCGTGCCGATGCCGCGCCGCGCCGTGCAATGCTTCGACTTTAAACTCTGAGCGTCTAAGCGTCTAAGCCTGGACGAAGGCATTGTTGCCGGGTTGTATAGAAAAATCTTCACATTTTACCAGAGGCAAACCTCACATGCTATGCTTCTGTGTTATGAAAGTGAGGCCAATCAAAGTGCTTCATGTTGGTTCGGGGCAGGGGCGAATTTACATCTCTCAAGACCCTCGGCCGTATTTTTGAATTTAAGGCCCCCAAGAAAAAAGGTAGAATGCCGCGGGGCCACGGCCATTGGGCATCTACCAGAAAGAAGGGAGTTTGAGGGTCCTCCCATATTTTTTTTTTTTTTTTTTTT
Organism: Trialeurodes vaporariorum; assembly: GCA_011764245.1. Classification (NCBI taxonomy): domain Eukaryota; kingdom Metazoa; phylum Arthropoda; class Insecta; order Hemiptera; family Aleyrodidae; genus Trialeurodes; species Trialeurodes vaporariorum. Next base: position 23,259,704 of record VMOF01000388.1, on the reverse strand, counting down.
TTCTTTAAGGCATTGAAAACTCAGTTTTAAACTGCTTTTTCTAGCAAAGTTGTTATTATTTTATTTTTCTGTTTTTACATATTCTCTCCTTTTTCTCTATATTTTTCTCTCTTTTCCTTCTCTTCTTCCTCCCTGAAGTGTTGCCCTACGCAGTTGCGTATTTTGCGTAGTGGTAAATCCACCCCTCGTTGGGGGGGGGGGGGGGGGGGGCTCTACAGTACATGAGCCAACAGTCGCTTCGAGTGGTAAGCATTGATAACATCGAAATCTACCAAAATTTTCTTCGGAGTCAAGCTCTCACTTAATTACTATACCTAACTTTAAATTTATTTATCAGAAACCACAATTCTGTTGAAAAAGTGTCAATTCAAACTACGAAGAAAACGTTACCCATGTCCATCAATCACCAGTAGGCGACTATTGGCTGTTGTTCTGATGAGCTCGCACACGAAATCTCAGCTAAGAGAAGATACACACACCTGTCGCAAGTTTTGCGCTGGGGTTTCTGCCCCTCTTTTTTCCGATTCACTCCCCTATAGCTCTTTATGCGCCGAACGGGGGGGAGGGGGAGTCACCCCTTCGCCCCCTGTTTCCGCCAATGGTTTAACATTCATACCATCGTGGCGTTGCGTAAAATCTGGTTTCCATGCCCACGAAACTCATGCAAAAAGTCGTATTAAGGAGGTTCGCAGTACAGTGATTTGCGTCGAAATCGATATTTTACATGTAATTTGAATAGACAAACTATAGCTTTTTTGCAACGAAACTCACGCTATGTCACACTGCAGGGCAATTAATGAGAAGATTTGTCTGCATAATCTGACAACCACGGACGATAGATGACTCGCCACTCCAACAGTGTTGCCGCTTCTACCAGTAATAATTATGAATACATTTATTTAAGTATAAACATGAACTGAATCGACTTGGTACCTGTATAGCGATAGCGTAGATTGGTTAACCATCCTCACCTTCAAGCCATCGAGATTTGGCTCCTGATTATCTCTCTCTGTCTCATTCTCTCTCTCTCTCTCTCTCTCTCTCTCTCTCTCTCCTCTCTCTCTCTCCTCTCTCTCTCTCTCTCTCTCTCCCACACACACACACACTCACACACACACACACTCATGGCCCTTGTGTGTTGCTGTCCCTTCCTATTGTCTAATTTCGAAGAGGACGCATATAGTGTTTGGATATTGCCTAATTTCTTCCTAAAATCGCCTGAAATTGGTCCGAAATGTACAAATTATGTACCTACTATCAAATTTCACCAGACAGGTAATCTCTACATGTGGTTTTAGCTATATGTGAGTTATGACTTGTGAGAAGGACAGGAGTACATCGGAGTCACGTGAGATGAAAAAAAAAAAAAACATCAATGAGAACTATATCGATCGATTGACGTCAACCGTGCGGCAGTCTATAGAATCGCGTTTTTACTCCCATCTTCCATCACGCTGTCAATCGATTTATTGCTTCAACGTCTGTAGGCACTTATTGTAAGCAGGGCCTGAGCTAGGGGAGCGGGGGGGGGAGGGGGTTTCCTGAGCACACCGTTTGCCCACTGGCCCTTTGAACAGATTTCTGTTAATTGCTTCATAAAATAATTTAAACACACATACAACATCATATGAGGATCGAATCACCCCTTGAAAATTAAAATGTCATAGCTTCAAATAGGGACACTTTTTTAATGCGTACCTACTCATTCTGAATAATCATAGGCGTAGCGTATCAGGGGCTAGGGGAGGCTATAGCCCCCCCCCCCACTTTTTTGGGAGGAGGGGCTAAAAATCGGGGCTAAAATATTACAGAGGGGCTAAAAACACATCGACTTGGTAATTATAGGTAATTTTAAACATCCCTTTGAGACGAGAAGCAAAAGAAAAAAAAAGGTCATGACTTTTCCACCTTTTAGCCGCCCCCCCCCACTTTTTTCGGTCACGCTACGCCTATGTGAATAATGAATCCTCAGTCAGCAAGCCAGGTACTCACGATTTACTCAATTGTTTGCATTGCATAAACAATTACAGTTTGAATTTATTTCTGGTACGAGGTGTGCTTGCCTTTTGCTGATCTGACCATTTTCCCAAATTTGTCAGATCAAAGATCATAAGCGGTGATTCCCGGATGAGCCGGGCGCACTGGCTCAGTCAGAACGCACACCTGAAGAGGGTGGTGCAGTTACCGTTTAATATGCACAAAACAACTCATTTCATAAAAATTAATACTCTAATTAGTAATATTCCGCGCATTCGAATAATTTATATCCTCCCACAATCCTGGCAACAATGCACCTGACATCGCGCTGCGTCATGAGGGAGAGAAAGAGGGGAGAGAGGGGGGACAGTGGGGGGACAGTGGAAGGGAGAGAGAGAGAGAAACTAAGATATGGAGGGAGAAGAGGAAGAGAGACAGAGAAATAGTGAAGTGAAATCTTGAATTAAAAAATAAAAATATACACTCCAGCCTTTAACTCAAGGTTGTCTTATGCTCAGCTCATGCCCCCCTCTCTCTGACTCTGTGTCGCTATACCCCCCCCCCCCCCCCCGTCGACTCTTTTTTTCTAGACATCGGTGATTCTCCTTCTACATCCTCAAGACTCAAGAAAACAACAATGTCTTAACTCAGGAGCTCTCTAATTTTTCGCGATCTTCCTATCCCTATCCCATATACCCTCCTCGGTCACTCCTAATCATTCTGTTAATGAGACCGCACTAATTTATCTATCACCTCTGTGTATTCAACGTAGAATAACCCAGTGGCGGCTCGTGCTATTCGGCAACTGTGTTGTTGTTGTTGTTTTTTTTTTTTTTTTTTTTTTTTTTTTTTTTTTTTTTTTTTTTTTTTTTGCCATTTGAAATCACGCATAAGTATCGACTTCTGAGGGATTCTGTAAATGAATCCCTGAAGATCAATTATTTTTCGTAGGTTTAAATTTAGAGAATCCATTGTTGCGATATTGCACGAGCAACCACTGATATAACTATCTCCCTTCCACGCAGAACAAGATGGGTTATAAGCATGATCTAACTACACAGGTCAGTCAATCCGGTGGACGAGTTTCGGTGCGATCTGCGCAACCTCCTCTCCTGACGTAACGGCTGACGCAGCCGAAGAGCGGGCGTTCAAATCTACCTGCTTTCTTATGGGGGAAAAGACCCTTTTTCAAGTGCGAATTATGAACAATTTACGACAGTGAAACTTGGTTTTTACCAATAAGAAGTAACGAGGAAGGTTTCAAGCTTTGAGAAAACCAATGCAATCGTGCGCAAAGCTTTTTCTATTTTCGGGCACTTTTAGAAAAGTGGGTAGAATGCATGGAATATTACATATACCCGCACCTTCTCCGTAAGAGGGATTTTTACTAACCGCAGTAACCGCCAGAAAACCTAGGCATAAGAAATTGAAGTGGGATCAGACTGGTTTTCTCAATGCTTGAAACCTTCCTCGTGATCTATCAGAAATAAAAAACAAGTTTCACTTCGTAAATTGTGAGAGTTCTAAAAATATGCCCAAGCAGCCCTCAAAGCAGGGCGGAAGAGCCCTCAAAACTTGCCCTAACTTTCCACAAAGTTTGCTAAGGAATCTTCAAAATTTGTTTAAAGCAGCCTTAAAACACATTGAAAGAGTCGAATATATTGTTTAAAATGTCCGAGTCATAGGCGTTTATCTGTATCTCTATTTGCTCATTTGAACGCACGTACAAGAAAGTGAAGACAATAGGGTACGTTGCGTGACATCAGCCCCCGATTCTATCCTTTTCAATCACAATTTTTCTGGGAGGGGGGCAGTCCTATCTCAAATATGTAATAAGCGTTTCCTCAAAATCAATAAACTTTTTCTCTTCTTTTCCTTTTTATAACTATATATTTCCTTCCCTAACTTAGTTTGTCTTCTTTTGGGATTTTCTAGATGGGCGGGGGGGTGGGGGGTGGGGGGGCAGTGGACAACCATCCTCTCATAGCTACATGTATCTCATGCTCATAATGTGTCCAAAGCAATTGAAGAGATACCTACATGGATGATATTTTGGGAAATTTAAAAAACTCCACTGTTTCATACCCCTTTAATTAGTTTGGTATTGAGTTCTGGCCCTTGGAATTGTAGAAGCCGAAAATCTTGAGTTTCTTTCAATTTTGAGCCTGCAAAAGAAATGATTAAAATGCGACAGCACAGGATTCGAAATTTGGGCAAAAGCTTCCAAGATGGTCTTCAGTTCAAGACTGTCTCAAACCTCGAATTAAAGTCAGAGTCCCCTTTGCTTTTGCACACTTCCGAAAAAGATCCCTCAAAATTCTTCGGGTCACGACTAAAATTTTGCAGACCATCTTGGACTTTTCTGAGACGTAGGCAACGTAAAAAATCATCCTTTTTTTCCTAATGTTGAGATTTGCTATGATGTCACTATTACACGAAAACTGGCACGTCGGAGCAGACGAGTCAAAAATCTGGAGCAAAAAAATGAAGAGCCAAGAAGAAGCTAAAAAATAAGAGTGCAAGAAAAACTAACCAAAGAACCAAACCACCGGAACTAAAAGAAATTATGATAAAAAAGCAAGACCCTACTGACCTAAATAAAATTAAAGTGCAAGCCTAGGCTAAAAAATTCAAGCTCCTGAAATTATCATTGACATTGAAACATATAATTTTTGAATAAGCATGCATCTTACGGAACCTGTAAGTCTTGGTTGGAACTTTGAATTCTATATACTCGAAGCGGAAGCTGCGCATCATAGACTTGAAACGTAATAAAATTGGTCTCGGGAAAATATAGATGAGCTAGTAGACATCAAAGAATCCATTCCTTCCATTCAAAAAGGTAACGGTGACGCAGTTTTGAAGATTAAATCGATTATTTTTATTGGCCTATAGTCTATTACGATTTGAATAATTTCTTGTGCAGGATGGATGGGTGATGAATGACGCTTTCATGATTGTGGCAAAGAAGGAAAAGAAAAAGGAAAAGTCAAATGTGAGAGAGGCGGTGGGAAAATCGGGAAAATTTTACCTTCAAAAAACCGATCACGCCACACGCTATGCAAATTTCCGCAGACTGAGTTCTAGAGCACTTTAGTATTGCCTCGGAACGAAATGGAAAATTTTTCTCTGCTACACGATGGACGAGAAAAATAAGTGTCCTTGACAGGGTTTCCGTTTGGCAAAAATAAAAAAAATTTGTCAAAATTTAGCAGTGATTTTATTGTTAGATAAAAATATCCCTTTATACAGATAATTCTCGTATACAGAGTGTTTCACGTAAGCTGCTCACTATGGTTTTTTTGAACGGATGATCATCATAAAAAAATCGGAAAACCGGTTTGATAGTTATTCGGACCTGACGATTTATGTAAAAATACTGTCATAACCTAAAATTTGGTTTTCGAGAGGTTTTCAGGAGGGGTACCGGGTACCCCCCGTGATCTCGAAATTTTCAAATGGCAACCCCCTATATCTTGTGGTACCCCATCTTAAAGGACGTAAAATTCTAAGCATTTTGGCAAAAACCGGAAGTCGATATATTTTTTCAAGTTCGAGTCCCAACGTAAATTGATTCCCATCATGTGATTTTTTCTTTTTTTCAAGTAAATAGACCCTCTCTAAAGCTGACTTAAAAGTTTGCAACTAACTATTGCTGTTGTCAAGCACGGTTCGTAGTATAGGGCAGAACCATATACTTACAGATACACGTTTGGAAATTCAACTTGTGATTTTTCAAAAATAAACATAGTTCGTGGAGACCGGGATAGTCTTCGTTCCAAAGACATGCTTTTTCTCTCGGTATATAGTTTATTTCGGAGTGAAAAATGATGCGAAAAAAAGGAAAAGAATACTTTGTAAAATAAATATAGGACTTTTTCGGAAAAAGGGGCCCCTGGTACAAACACACGTTTTGAGAAAAAAGCAAAAGAAAACTTTAAATGGCTATGAGTGCTCGAATGATCGTTTTACACGAAAAAGCCATTTGGACCCAAGTAGGGCATCTACTGCCGATACCTACCGCCGGTTGAATTTTTTAAAAGAAATTTAAGGGGAGTTACAATTAATTTAAAATTCTGATTTATAAGCCCTTCTTCCGTAAAAAATTTTTTTTGGTGCTGAAATTGAAAATAAACGATAAGTTTTAGTTGTTTTAAAAACCGGACATGATCCAGAAACTTTATTTAAACTTAAAAATATAAAACCAATAAAATTCGTATACAGGGGGGAGGAAAGTCCCTCTCCCCTCCCCACCCCTCCACCGTCTAACTTTTGAACGGTTGAAGATAAAAAAAAAGAAACTCGGGGGTGTTTATAACTTAACGGGAACTCTTTTTGGCGTATCTAAAATTTCCGGGGGCGCTCCCAAGGACGGGGGGGGGGGGGTTCACCACCTAACTCAAAATTTTCAAATGGCAACACCTATCTTGTGATACCTCGTTTTAAGGGCATAAAATGTTAAAACTTTTTCGCAAAACCCGGGGGTTTTTATCGTTTTTTCGTCTTTGAATTCGCTAGTCAAAGTTCGATTTTGATATCAGTCGATGTCGTTTTTGGTTTTTGATTTATCGAAACATGCCAATGGGTAAAAAAACAACTTTGTCATTCGAAAATCGAAAACCAAAAACGATATTGACCTGCGGGTTTTCGCCAAATTGCTCGATTTTGTGTGTCCTTTCAAGCGATGTATCACTCGATAGGGTCGTGGCTCGGATTTTTTTGATAGCCCCCCTAGGGGGTCATTTTTTTTTAAAAATTTTGGGGGGCTTTAAAACTAGACTAATATCAAAAAAGTATTTTTTTTTTTCTTTTTAGAGTATTTTTGACTCCTAGTTTTTTTAAAATTTCCCACTTCTCAAATGGGGGTTCTGATTTTTTTTAAATGGGTCGAAATCGAACTTTGACTACGAAAATCGAAGACAAAAAACAATATCGACCTCCGGGTTTTCCCAAAATTCTTAGAATTTTACGCCCTTTAAAACGAGGGATCACAAGACAGAGGTTGCAATTTGAAAAATTTTTAGTCATAAAAATCATAAAATGTTCAGTTTTAAAGTTTACCGGTTTTTTTTGGGCGAATTGAACAAAAATCTGGCAACGTTGTAACCAACCGAATTTTCTTGAAGAACATTGATAGATTCTCCTTAAATATAGACTTGAAACGGTTGAGTTCTTTAATTTAAAAATCCAACTTCAAAACGTTTTTCCCAAAATTATATTTTTTCCCAAAAGTTTTGATTCTGCCCCCCCCCCCCCCTTCCCCTCGAAAACGAGTGTACTCTAGTTTTATAAAAATGTCGGTAAACTTGCTTAAATTTTTGATTTAAACTCATTAGTTGAAGGGAAATTTTTGGGAAAATAGCAAAGAATACCGTAGAAACCTGTTTTAGTGCGTCTTTCCCGGGGGAAGGGGGCCCCTGGTACCATGGGCCCTTCTTCCGGAAACTTTCTATAATCGTCAGGGGAAAAATCGAATCGATTTGAAACTTTTGGAGACATACCTTAGGGTAAAACAAATTTTTTTAAGCCTTTTACGAAAAAAGGGCCCATAGTACTATGGCCCTTCTTCCTACAAGTCCTCAATTTTAACTACCCTTGAATTTCGTTTAAAATTTCAATCCTGGTGGTAGTGTATCGGCAAAAGTATGCCCTACTTAGGTCCAAATGACTTTTTTTTGTTAAAAAGATCTCGAGCACTTATAGCCTTTGAAGTTTTCTTTTGCGTTTTTCTCGAAAAGTGTGTTTTTTACCATGGGCCCTTCTTTCCCTAAAAGTCCCAATTGCACTTCTTCGGAGTTTAAGATACTCCACCGAGGAGGCGTACACAATACACATCCTCCTCGATGGCATTTTTTGCCCTTTTCTCTCGATGCGCTCTATTTTTACTACGCATGTAAAATGTATCCTCGCATTTTATGTTCGCCCCGATTTTCACTCCAGATTTTTGGTCGATTTTTAACTGTGAACTGTCCCCTTTGCAATTTCAGAAGCTAGGTACCGATATTTACAAAAGGGGTAAAGAAAATCTTCTAAGAAAGATCATAAAACGTACTATCGACAAATTAAAGATCGTCACGAGATTTGCACGAGCAAACTTTCACCTTGAAACTTGAAAAAAATTTTTTGTTCCTAAAAAAACCCCTCTATAGGGCGTCTGCCGGGGGCTATTGAAAATATCAAAAATGAAACATTTGGGGTCACTTCCTTCTCTTATTTTTTGTTTCAAACCATTTGGTTAAGGAGTTTTCGAGAAATATTACCTATCCGGGTGGTTTGGTACACCCTGTACAATATTTTTATCAAGGGACTAAGCGGCCACTGCCGCAGTTATGCGTGTGAATGTGTGACTGATCTGCAAGGATTCTCCCACCCCACCCGCACTGGATGGCCCGGGGCCCCTCGCCTGCAAGGTGTGAGGAATAAGAAGAGTGGCCGAACCGGTACCTTGAAGGCGAAACTTAACTCGTGAAAATCTCGCGACAATATTTAATTCTTCGATAGTACTTAGAATAAAATTCATATAATATTTATCAGTGTTCATTTGTATACCATTTGTGAAATAAACGGTGGTAATCTATGAATTTACAGGAACTTGCGAGACACGTCATTTTGCTGTCAAAAGGTAGACGCTTAGTCATACGCTCCTCATCAATAGTCGTGCTTCAATGGATAATATCTTATAATTATTAAAATAATAATTCTGTCATAAGTGCGCTTATCTAACCAGTAAACCGTATATTATCTCACACTTCAGCTAGTAGTAGTCCACTCAATTATTTGAGACGCAACACATTGACACCCACTCGATATAAGATCAATTTTATTTTCAAATACATTTACTCAGAATGCAAAAGGGAAGATTACTCATCTTCAATCCTCATCCTCACTCGTCACTCTATATTCTCGTGATGAGGAACTTCGGATACTTTGGGAGAAGTCTTAACTGTGGAGCATTAAAAACTGATAGGGCGTAATTCTGATTCACATATTAAAGTAGTGGGTAGATAATAGATAACTATGAGAAACATCGCGAAATACGGACAGTCAGACATTGAGCCTGCAATTTGAGAACTTTGCATTCTGTTCATTTAAATTCATGCGAATAATGGTCGAATTGAGGGTGTTTATTGCACACCCTATTGTTCCATCTTCTTCATGCGAGTGGAAAAATTACAAAATTCAACGTTGCTAGTTTTATTAACACTGAGCACACGACCCAACTAGATCACTTAATTGTGGACATCAAAGAGGCTTCTACAAACGATCACATGATTCCTCAAAGTTGGAATGAGGCGGTTCCAAACTATTGCTATGGGCGACTCAAGATGTAAAAACCTATACAAAAATAACGCTGATAGCACTAAATAATTACAAAAACTACCCTTAAAACTCATGCATTTGCTTTTCACTTTTTCTTTCCATTGAAAACCGTGTCTGCTCACTTCTAAAGTTGGCATCAGCCGCGTGCTTTTCGAGGTTATAACTATATCTATACAATCAGGGTTGATCCACAACCAATTCCAACCCGGCCAGTATCAAAAGATTGCCGGACATGCATGCTCACTTTCCAACATGCGGTGGACCGCCGATGATACCCGAAGTAAAAAAATGTTCAAAATGAATGTAAGTTTCCGTTTTGATCATATATGTCTCACCTCTGCCAGGATTTGAACTCGGTCCTTGGGTTCAGGGTCAATGGCTTCAGCCACGAGATCACAGAGGCCGACTAGGGCGAAAGTTATCTGGCATTATTGCGCGCAACATCACGATTTTTTCGTTATACTTTTTCTGAATATTTAATATTTCTATATTCTTAAGGATCTACAAGGCCTGTTCAAAAAGTACCTGGACTGGTGCTGTAACTTTTAAACTAAGCTAGGCACAGACCTGATCTTGATTTCATGTTAAAGACAATTCAATTTTCTATCGATTGATACCAAGATCAGCTCATTTGGTTGAAAATTAAAAAAGCTGCTGCAGTTTGAAAAAGAAAAAAAAGTTGACCCCCTAAGTTGACCTCCTACGGTTTTTTTCTCAAAAATTTGTTCTTGCCGAAATGACTATACCTATTTGTATCTGAAACCATATTAAATTCGGCAATGCGAGAACACCAAGGCATTCATGACCAAAAATGGCATAAAAACTATTCGTCGCCCACTGTACAGGCCTGATTTAGCACCATGTGATTTTTGGACGTTTCCTTTCCTGAAAAAAGGATTACGCGGTCAAAAATTTGAGTCAAGAGCAGAAATCATGGAGACGGTTCAACAGTTTCTCGATACCATTCCTGCAGATGAGCTTCGAAAAACATTCGTGCAGAAATGGCCAGAACGCATGAGGAAATGCATTAAACTCAATGGAGATTACTTTGAAAGGAAATTTTTTTACCCCTTCGGTCTCTCTCTCTCTCTCTCTCTCTCTCTCTCCTCTTCTCTCTTCTCTCTCTCTCTCTCTCTCTCTCTCCCTCTCTCTTCTCTCTCTCCTCTCTCTCTCTTCTCTCTCTCTCTCTCTCTCTCTCTCTCTCTCTCTCTCTCTCTCTCTCTCTCTCTCTCTCTCTCTCTCTCTCTCTCTCTCTCTCTCCTCTCTCTCTCTCTCTCCTCTCTCTCCTCTCTCTTCTCTCTCCCTCTCTCTCTCTCTCTCTCTCTCTCTAATGGGAGTCGGTCGAAAGCGAATAAGAAAATCAAAAATCGCATTCTTGGTAAGAAAAAAATACTCATTAAAACCCGTAGGGCGTCAACTTTTCTTTCTTCTTCAAACTGCAGTAGCTTTTTTAATTTTCAACCAAATGAGCTGATCTTGGTTTCAAACGATAGAAAATTTAATTATCTTTAAAATAAAATCAAGATCAGGTCTGTGCCTAACTTATATTCAAAGTTACAGAATAAGTCCGATCACTTTTTGAACAGCCTTTGTATTTCGGGGATTTTAGAGTGACAATTGTCTGACATGAGAGCGTTTCAAATCCAATAGGTATTATTAGACCTTTACGGTGGCTCTCACACTTCGGCAACATTGGCGATTTTCTCCATTTATGAAATAATCGATTGTAGGTGAGGCTAATTGTTTCCCTCACCTGGAATCGAATTTTTATTTAAAAAAAAAAAAAAAGAATCTCACGGGTATGCCCAAGCCTGATCCAACATTGCAGGGTAAAATGGTTTAAAATAAGTTGAAGGTTTGGTGAATGTGTGTGATGTTTTTGCTAGAATATCATTTCGATTGCATAGAAGCACAGAGCACGATATGGCAACTTTGCAGGTCAGCTACCTGTCACGATACCCACTTTCACCAGTTTGATAACGCTACGCGGGCCGGGGCCGCGCCGCCTGCCGCGCGCCGGAGCGCCTCACGTTGGGATGCATTTTAGGATTTTACGAGATCGCGTAATGTAGTTTTAAAGCCGGACTCTGTTACCGAACTTTACTCAACCTAAAAACTTTAAAACAGCCAGCCAAGGTTAAGGAGTCCGAGGACCAAAGTTGGGTAAATAGGAGTGTAATTGATTACACGATTACTGGGTAATGTAATCGGTAATCGTCAAACCTTTGGATGGTTATCATGTATTTTTCACTGATAAATAGTAAACTTTAGGGTTTTTTCGATTAGATTTTATTCTTCTGCAACTAGTATGACTGGTGGCTTGTACAAAATCAGCCATAATTACTATAAACCCACCCTCCGAAAAAACGACGATTACGATAACCTACTATAGGTAATCGTGTAATCAATTACCACACTGAAAAAAAGGAATTGCTGGAATAACAAAACATCGCCTGCAAAATTTACTTTTCATTTATATTGTCTGGGAAAATTATTTGACTTACTCTGCCGAGGACCACTTGTCATCGAGGAACAAATAATGACCCTTGAATGCAATGGGACTCTTGCAAGCTTTTGTTATAAGCAAATGAATAGTTAAATCTGATATAAAATTTACGGAAACACAGAGATAAGGCTCAAATTAGATAGGAATCTCCTAAGATTCCTGTTTAGCTCCTGTCTGGATTCCTGTTTGAGGATGAATTTTGTGATTTTTTAGTGTACTTATCGTCATTTTTACAGGTTTTTGTGCTAGAAGTGCAAACTTTTAAAGAATCAAATTAAATAATTTGCTGTTCTAATTGATTTTAAATAAAGCATCTGCTGTTCTAATTGAGTTTAAATGCATGGAATGAAGACCAAACGTTTTTCTCTTGAATCTTTTGATGACAAAATAAGGACACATAGTGTTTCAGCGGATACTTTCCACCAAAGATTAGCATTTCCATGAAAACGTATCAGTAAAGCTTTTCTGGATATTCAGACCATTCAGAAGATATGAAGGGACGTGTTTTTATCTTCCAAAACCATATTCAATTCGATAAAGTTAAAATAAAACAAAAAAGAAAAAAGAAGAAAGTGAAGCAAAGAAAATCAAATTCTCAAAATGGTGTTCGTGAAAATTATAGATACATAGACTATTTAAAAACAGCAAACTCCTACAAGTTTAACAAAAAAAAATCGAAATAAAAAACTCAAATTTACCCGTTGATAAGCTAGATAGTAAAATCAACTCATAATTTTAGAGGTGATCGGCAGTTTCACTAAACCAAAGAATATTGTGTTTCCAAAAAACAAACAAGAAAAAGGGTTTTTTTCCAATTCCAGGTGGTCTGAAGTCCCCCCTGCCCACAATGGGTGCTCGAACAGTCGAACATGCATCAATATACCTATATATAAGCAATGCGCGTCTTGGAAGAAAATAAAAAATGCAAGATAGGCGCGGTCGGATGAAAAGAGTAGGTAACGTTAGTTAAATACGTTGTTATAAAATGGGTGCCTCGTCATCTTTGATCATTTAAATCCCTACATAAAGACATAAAAAAAATGTTTCTAGTATATACAAACTACTATAGACTAGTTAAAAAGTTCGTTTTACATATTCGTACATATCGTGCTCATATTCTACACGGCATTACCGTTGTTTTAATAAATTTACTGGTTTAACTTTGAAATTTTCCTTAAAGAACCATATGGCACCTACAAGAGCATAGGAACAGGGGAAAAGTGACGCTAGTGAAAAAAGAAAAAAAAGAAAAAAGTTGGAACTCCCCTCCTCCAAGCAACTGTTCCTACAGGATAGTCATGCGTGCGGTATCAACGAAAATGAAGGGCACCCATAATATTGATATACGATTCAATTTATCGCGGTTTTAGGGTTCTCGCCTTCGCGTCAGCAAAAATTCTCAAATGATATCATTCACTCGTAAAAATATTACAAGCTGTTTCTATGACTAAATGCATCTTGAGACACTTGACTTGACACATAAAACACTTTGATTAAGCTGGATTTGTCGGTAGAAGATGTCAAACCGAAATTTTGGAAATAATATATATAATTCTATGATCCTTTTGCGTCATTCAATTAGGTTGCTAATTAACTTGAATTTGCGAGCAATATTTGAGTTGACGTCATCATTGAAACATACGTTTTATTGACAGTCGCAGATTTTGTTAAGTGCTGCTGCGTGCTGTAAACTATGACATTCTGTGGTGGATCCACAGGAGGGAGGAGGAACAGGCGCACGTGCATCACTCCTCAAAGGCCTCACAAATCGCTTTTTTGCAAATAGCCCTATATGCTTCCTGTGACGCTGACAATTTTCGTTTCCAAAGGCATTCTCTCCGCGCGCGGCGGCAGAGGCCGCCCCCTCCCAGATAAACAAACTGAATCAACCACTGACGTCATCGATTCTACGAGCTATAATATCCAATAATGGGGCTCTTGCAAACTTTTGCTACATGCAAATAAATAGTCCAATCGGATGTAAAAGCCCAGCGAAAATCACGAAAATCACACTAAGAAAGTCTAAAATTCAGTAATACACTCACGTAGTCACATAACTGTTATAACGGCAAGACCATAATGGTGACAGTTCTAAGCAGGTATCATGGGAGATTCCTGTCTATTATTTCACTTTCTCTACGGAAACACAGAGATGTGCCTCAAGTAAGATAGAAATCTCCCATGATACCTGCGTCTCTCCGCCATTTAGCCCGATTCTGAGAGTGAATTTCGTGATTTTTTAGTGTACTCATCGATATTTTTACAGGTTTTTGTGCAAGAATCATCTCTTCAATCCCCTATAGCAAAAGTCTGCAAGAGCCCCATTACGATGTTAAGACATTTACGTGTATAACAATACTGGAAGTGAAATACTGAAATAGCAAGGCTCACCCTTACAGAAAGAAATTGCCTCGGGGATATTTTTTGTTACCTTCTTTATGTTTTTATCTATTTATTTGTATTTTTTGTTCGAATAATAAAACTACTCGTAAATTAATATTTTTAGCAGCTCCTGCTTTTCAAAGGGATGAGGATGTTGAACATACAAATCAAAAATCCCGCCCCTCGTATATTATTTAATCGACTTCAGACATTTTTCATCGATGAAGATTAACATCCATATGAATTTACTGTTTTTAATTGCTCATTAAGATTTCTTTTCTGTTTATTTTGATGCAATGTTGCCAAAGTGCTTTGAGTGCAGTCCTGTAAATCTGTATACCTATTTCTACAGGACGGAACTCGGATACTCTTTTGACCGCGGGACAGAACTCGGAAATTAATTTCCCTTCGTATTCGATTAAGCAAAAACTGGACCCATGTAGGGAAGAAAACACGTGAAAAATTATTCACGATGAAAGCTGATGTTCATCGGTGAAACCGCTTTGCTGAGATCCACGGATCACGGATCAACTTAATGTGTGCAAAACAGGCGGCCGCAGCAGCGCGGCGCAGTGATATAACAACGTGCATCCACCTTCACCACTGCACCGTGCAACAGTGTTGCCAAATTTGGCATAAAACTAGAAAATATAGCATTCAGTTAGATGAGAAAAATTGGAGGAAACTCGGCAAAACGGCGACACCGCCTCGCCTTGCAACGTACGGCGACACACCAAACATCCAACATCCACACGCAATCTACGAAGGCGCTTATTGTGATGAGCTGCTGGTTTTTCCCTCTTCTTCTGCGTCTTTATATTTTCCACCTCGATCTCCTCTCTACTGTATGACTATGACAAACGTTTAGAGACGAGACTGGTGAATTTGGGATGGATTCAATGGGTCTGCTGCAAACATTTGCTAAAAGCTTAGTGGAGGGTCGATTCCAGTGGCGTATCGTAGGTCAAAAATGTGGGGGGGGGGGGGCTTGAAAGTGAGAACCTTTTTTTTTTTTTGCTTATTCGATTCTATCAAATATCAACTCGGGGCTTCAAAAAAAGGGGGGCTTCAGCCCCTAAAGCCCCATACAAGCTACGCCACTGGTCGATTCCTACGAAAAATATGGCTGTCGAATGAGCGGGTGACAATATATGACAAATCACTTTCCGCAGCATATATGTAGAAAGCTGCAATTAGATGAGACACCCCCCCCCCCCACAGATGGTTTTAGTGATGACGTACGTCATTCGGTGATGAGCGTTTCCAAAAAAAAACCCGTGCCTGTCTCTCTAGCTCTCACGTAAACCTCATGTACTGCTATCTCACTCTTGTCGCAAAAATCGTTCAAATAGACATATTTTGTGAAATTTTTTGGCAGACATGAATTTCTCGATTCTCGAAGCATATTTAGGTGATTTTGATAATAATATGTAGTGAAAAAGGGTCCTGTTTTTGTGAATTTCGAATAATAGTGTGAGAAAGTGTTCATAGGGGATTCCCTACAATTTATTTTTAATATAAGGTAGGTGACCCAAAGGTGGCCCAGCTATTAAGGTGGCCCACCCTTGCTTATTTCAATTAATTACATGAATTGACGATAAATGGCGTTAGTGCTGAGTAGCAGGATGCTATAGCTTCCCCCACTCCAAAAATTAAGAGCATCGGGCGATTCAGTCGGCGCGAAACAGTGCAACGTCCATTTTTGTAGGTCTTCGGCTAATTTTCACGGTAGTAAACAATCGTAAAAGCTAAGTCCTTAAATCGAGTCCACCCTTGACTTTCAATTCATCATAAATCATTATAATTTTTGGTGTAACTAGAGTCTAGATTCCGTTTTTGATCAATAAAGTAGCATTTGAATACTTATTAATGAAATTTAAAAGGTGGTGTACACCTTTAGGTGCATCAAAAATATGAGGGGTGGCCACCTTAGGTGCATGTTTTGCGCGATGTCAAAACTCTACTTTTTTTCAAAAGCAAAAAAAACCTCAAAAACAAGCAAATTTTAAAAAAATGAAATTAACATATGATGACCGACTGTCTAAATAGTAAATTGACATATTTAGTTTTTTTTATCTCTCATGCCTCATATGTGCATATTGGCCCCAAGCATAGGTATGGCCACCTTTGGGTCACTTACCTTAGCGTTAAAAAAACAAAAACAAAAAAACAAAAACAAAACAAAACTATACGTTTATATTCAGGTTTGAACTAAACTTAGGTATTGAAAGTGTTCTCTATGATAAAAATTAATCTAGAAAGAGATGGGGATTGGTATACATGGAAATTACGGGAGAGTGAGTGAGATAGTTTGGAACGCTTCGCGAGTTTTGCCACAACCGCATTGCGACCGATGAATGCAATGTTGTGACAGTTGTAGGCTCTAAAACCGTTTTTTGTCACATGCTCATTCGACCGCTGTCTTGTAATTTTGTTGTACGCATTTTTTGAGTACGTGAGTAATTTCTGGTGCTCTCAAGAATATTTACAAGTGATTTTACGCCGGAATCAACCCTCCATAACGCTGTAACAAAAGTTTGCTACGTACTCACCATACAGATTAGCCTTACGACACCACTAAACATTTTCAGTTGCTTTTAAAAATTGTGCAGTCTTATATAATTACACATATTCGGAGGTTTTTTAACAAAATAAAATAAATAAATAAATAAAAATTTACTGAAACAAATTTTGTAAAAGGATCTATTAAAAAAGTTTGCCTAAACAATTATATGTATAAACCAATTAGTTTATACGGTGTTTTATTTTATTTTTAGTTTTTTGTTTTATTTTTATTTTTTATTTTTTGTTAACTTGTCTCCCTACAGTACTGCGAGGAAAAACTTATTCTGAACGGCGTTTCATCACTATTCTGACAACGTTCAGTGTTATTTTCCTGAAAAGTTCCCCAATTTAGGGGGATAGGGAGTTCCTTTTCTCTTCGATCGCTAATCTGAGAAAAAAAAAAATCTTGCCTCCGTAACGCAACGTCTTCAAAAACGAGGATCGTGTCTACTTCAGGGACAAATAATACAGTTCAAAAAGCAATGCTCTTCTTGATTTAATCTTGCAACGATTATAGGGTCCATAGTTCAAAAATGAGTCAAGATTTTAGAGTCTTGATCGGCATGCGTTGCGTTGATTTGATACCCGCATATAGGGCTATTCTACAGTGTTTTGTTGCTATGATGCGTGGTTGAAAATACGCAGTAGGTACATAATTATCGAGGAAAACTGGTGTTTGAGGATTTCCCCAAAATTCCCGGTAATTATAAGTGCTGGGAATCCGGAGCTCAGGAAATGACCGAATGTCGCGTCGCACGTTTGACGTGCGTGTGTACGACAGGTCAGATTTTTCACGCATTTGAATTACTACAGCACATCATTGAAATGGACAAGAACGATAACTATTTCTCACCGAATAACTTCGAAACAGTTCTTTGAGGACAGAATAAGCGAAATTACCATCATAGGCGGAAATGGGGGGGGGGGGCTGGAGGGGGCTAAGCCCCCCCAGAGGTCTGCCAAGCCCCCCCAGAAAATTCTGGAAACAAAAAAACGTTTACCCACAACAACAACAAAATATTATAGTATATGATGTTTATCATTTAATTTTGTGATTGCCTAATTGTTTCGCACCCCAGCTAATAGCTATGTGAGTACAATTTATTTCATATCTTAACTTAGGTGTGTATGAAGTAGGACGTAGGTACTTACAGTCGACAAAAGAATGTCAGATGCCGCCTTATATTTTGGTTCAAGTAGACTACCTGCGATACCTATCACAGTAAAAAGCATCGCATGTGGCCTACTTAAGTCAAAATCCAGGACTTTATCTGACATTATTTAATTCGTCGACTGTAACTGTAAGTACATCATACGCCTAAGTAAGTTGGGGGGGGGGCGTCATGGTTTACCCCTCTTGGAGAGGGGCGGTCTTGAGGTGTCTCTAAGATCCATTGGAACTCAGCCCCCCAGAAAAAATTCCTAGTTCCGCCTATGATTACCATTATTCAAAATGGCCTTCTTTTCCCTGGTAAAAATGACGACTGTTACGATTGTGCATAGCATAGCATCTGTTGGACCTCTATTTGTCACTGGAATCGAAAAGCCACACACTAAATTCTGATTCTGATGGCGCATGGCGTCAGGTCAGGTTTGTTCAGTCCGTCCAGTGTCCGGTGTCCGGTGGCAGTGACTGACACTCCCGGTTGAATGATCCCAGTCACCACGCTATAGAACCGATGCCGCGGCCGTTTCATGTTTTATGGTCGCGTGCCAGACTTGGGCTCGACGATTCACAGCCGGGCAAGGATCGACTCACGGTCTCGACTTCTCGAGGCGTGATAATATCGTGATGAAGATGTTTCGCGCTCTCTGCGCCGCGCCCCGCCATTCGGCATCACTATCGCGCATCGTCTCTCTCGAGTGCAAGTGCAAGCTCCCGACCAGACGCTCATCTCTGTAGTAAAAAATTCCACATTCCTCAAATTGGTCGGCCGGTGTCTGTTAGTGGTGAACTGGTGAAGAAGCGTGGCCATGGTGAAGTTGATTATACCATGTTTCTATCCGTCTGTCGGGCAGAACCTGAAACTTTGAAGAAATGCATTATGTCGAGCGCACTGAGAAAAAAACTTCGGTTCTTATGAATCACTGGATTTTTACGCTTTAACGACATAGGTGTCCGCCCCCAATGAATACAAAACAACGGTCCCTAGACACAAACATGGGCTTTTTTCTTATAAATTGACCTCAAATCGCGTAGACTTTGACGTCAGCGAAGGTAATTGACCTGCCGAGTTCGAATTTGGCCTTAGAGTTTTGATCGAAATATTCTAAATTTTCCACAGTTTAAACTTTATCACGAACATTTTTTAAAAGTAGAATATGCGTAAAATCGGGACGAGTTAAGTCGAAAATGATATCATTTTTGAAATCAGCGTCCCAAATACAATTGATTAGCACGCTATTAATGTTTGTAATACGAAAATTCATTGAAATACATTGAAATTTAGTTTAAAAAAACACTGATGTTTGGTGCTTTCGCGGCCAGTTATGTCGTTAAAGAGGCCTACTTATATGAGCACTGAGGATGTTTGGTTCCAGTAACCGAAGTTTTCAGTTGTGAGTACCGAACTTCAGTTAGGAGTACCGAAGTGGTTCGGTAGGAACGAAATGTGAGTCATAGTATTAGCCACACTTACCGAAATCTTCGGTACTCCTAACTGAAGTTCGGTACTCACAACCGAAGACTTTGATTACTGTAACCGAACACCTCGGTGTTCCATATGAGCCGAATTTCAGTTCTCCCCAAACCGACTTTTTTTTCTCCGTGCGGTATTTTATTTCACTAGGTCGTCCCTCGTGAATTTCCATTCTGATCGTGGGAGATGATTTCGATGACATTACTTGAGGCAGAGTTGGGCAAATGGGGGTGGTAATCGATTACACGATTACCGAGTAATCATAATCGCCCCTTTTTCGGAGGGTGATTTTACGGTAGTCAGGGCTGACTTTTTATACAAAAGGCAAGTCATTCTTCATGTTATTAGTTGCAGAAGAAAAGAATTAGATCTAATTGAAATGACCATATTTAGTTTATTTTAAATCTGTCAAGACTACATTATTTAATTACAATCCAAAGATTTGACGATTACCGAACCTGGTATATTACTCTCTCATTTGCCCAATTCTGCGCAAGACCTGTTTCTTTAGTCAACGAATTTCTCGATCGAATATTTGGACTGTCGGACCAGTGTGAAGATTTAAGCAATGGTGGCTCGCCGAGTGAGGCAAGTGAGGCCTGATTCAGAAAACGTAGGGTAAAAACTAAACGATCCCTAAAATCACGCAGAAAACGACAAACTCTTTAGAATTGCGCGATTAGCGTTGTGGGTTGGAAAGTAGTTAACTATTCGTACGCGCCTGTACCGTTTCAGTCTACCTTGCAAAATGAAGGCGCACCCATAAAAAAAGACACGATTTCCCGATCGAGTTGCGACTGAAAGCTCACGTCACACAACGACTGCCAGCAACTATGTGTTGAAAAGTTCGATCAGGAAGATTAATAACACTCTGAATACTCCGTCGAATACCCTCTGAATCAAACCCCACCGAAATCGTCAAAGCCAAAATGTTTGGCCTTTTGTTAAATTTTGCTCCAGCAAGTGAAGGTCCGCCCTTTTTCTCGCAGAGTTCATTTTTGAATATTTTTGATCACAGGCCTTTCAGCATCCCTCTTTCCACTAGATAGCAGCTATGCAGAAAGGATCCAACGCTTATTACACTTTATTTACACTTATTACGTAGTCTGCTCAAAAGAGGTTGCTTTGCGATTACACGAGCCTTTGCCTCTAATCTTAAATTCTTGACTGGCAAAACTTTTACGGTTATTGTACCTACATAGAAAAGAGGAAACCCAAAGAAGTTGCATGGTTCCGCTTAGCACAAGCAGAAAAGTCAGTTCTCCTCTTCACAAAGCCGTCTAATTAATATGATCCGTGTGAAAATATTAATCAGCAGCAATCCATAGTGGCTCATTAATCAATGTAGTGGAATCACGACCATGTCCGTATTACTGCAGCATTCGCCGCCTCGGTCTCCAAAACACACATGGACGAAGAAAACTGAGAGTAAAAGTGATAGGAAAACTATTTGGCTCGACTCCATAAGCGGTTCAGCTGTTCAGCGGTATGTATCGCTGCGCAGACTGCAGACTGCACCGACCAGTTTCTCAGTTGCTGGCGATAAATCAGAGCTAAAACTCTTCACTCTATCGCCATTTACCAACGCCAGCCGCGTGCAACTCAATCAAATTGATATTCACAATAAAAAAAAAGAAAAACAAGAAAAAAAAGAATAAGTTATAAACAGACTGTGCAAAACTCACGAAGAGCGCGTGCCTCGCCTGTGGAGCGCCGCGCTGGTCGGCGTTGCCGGATTTTCGCTGATTTTCTTCTTCGACAATTTCCGGTTGCTCAATATAATTCAGCCTTTTTTTTTTTTTTTAAAGAAAATAAACAAATAAATAATATATTGTATAAATAAATAAACGGCAAAGGCAGCAGAAGAACAGAGCCTCTCAATTAAATCAGTTTATATACGCCATTGGATGTACTATCGACGAATTAAAGATTGTCGCGAATTTTTCCACACATTTTCAGTTATGGGTGTGAGAGTGGGACTGATCTGCAACGGCTTTTCCCGCCCCACCCATACTGGCCTCTCGCCTGCAAGGTGTGGGGAGTATGAAGAGTGGTCGAACCGGAACCTAGAAGGCGAAACTTAGCTCGCGACAATCTTTAATTCGTCGATAGTACTTATACTCTGTTCACGATAAGAAGGCGGGTGAGAATTCAGGCAGTAATGCAATATTTAGCAACAGTGCGGCTATACCGGCGACTCCAGCCCTTCGCAGTGGCCCTTGTTGTAATATGCTGCACTTTTAGCTTCTTGTTTACGTTTTGATTAGTTGTCCGTCGATTTTTCGTCCGTTTTTTAAACTTATTAAAATTTCTAAAAGCTTTTAAAATAATTTGTTATTTTACTGATTGCATCAGGTGCAGTTGGCAACAGAGCGTGCGGCAGTCGCGAGCCATACCGCGGCTACCGACTTCTAAAAAAAATGTTCTCGTGATAGTAGATAAACCAGTCCCCCCCCATCAATACGTTTTTCATGCCTCCTCTTACCGACTGCCATCCACCTTAAAAGGCACGGAAAGTGATCGGTTGTAGAGGGAGAGAGAGAGAGGGAGGAGAGGGAAAAGAGGCAGAGAGAAAAAAATTATCGTAATGCCATTTATTCTTCGATATTTTCCTACCATTATACAAATAAAATCACTCGACATCACTCTTATATTTCGTTTGGTATAATCTTCCTTGAAATAATCGCAGACTCAATTTAACTTATACACTGGAAAGAAAAGAAAAAAAAAAGCGAAATCAAAATAGAATTTAAAGGCACAGACAATGTTGACTAGACATTGATTTAATGCCACCTTAACTAACGGAAGAGTGGGCGGCCGTGTTGTCGCATTTACAAGACTTCGGGACATTCATTCACGAGAGCATAGCGCTCCATGCAAGCTGCGCGTGATACCAGGGACTTTTGTTTGGTATGGTTCTCGGATTGACATAAAAGTGGCAAATCCTCGGTTCAAAGTGGTCGGCAGTCAAGGTACTTATTGTATTTAACGCAGGTATGCTCGACTCGCTTCCCGCGTCATCTTCAGTGGCGCGCAGTTCAAAATCATCAGCCAAGATGGCCGACAAAAGAAGAAAACAAACCGACTCTCACTAAGTTTGTTTAGATATGTCTTAGATATACGGGCTGTCACATTACTTCAACCCCTAGCTGTTGCTGTATTTTTCTAACGCATGCAGTCAAATGGGCGAAGGGAGAGAAATGCAAGATTTCTGGCTACGGATCTGTATGGCAACCAGTGGCGAGGCGTGCGATTTGGCAACGTTTCTTTTCCCCCATTTAAACACATTAGAAAGGTCGAAATACCTGGTCGTCGCCGATGACTGAAGCGTTCGACTTTTTTGGTGAATTTAAATGAAGAAAATTCAGCGTTGCCAAATTTTACGCTTCGCCACTGATAGCAACATTGCTGGCGAGAGAGGGAGACAGTTTTCACTTTTCAGGCATAAAAATAATGGATATTTAATGCATGGGCGGGTTGAAAAGAAGACTCCGCTCAAATTTTTCGACCTATCTATCGATCAAAAGATTAAGTCTCGGACGATCTTTATATTTTTATTCTTTACGGGCGTACGAATATCAACACGGACAAAAACCATCGATCGGTGAAAAATTTACGACTGACAGAAGTCATGATAAAACCACTTTTGGCGTTACTGCAGCGTAATCTGGTCGCCTGCGTTTGATAATTTGAGTATGAATTATTGCGTGCGTATGCAGAATAGTATACATGAATAATATGATGAGTGCCGCGAACGTGTAGTTTTCCTTGCTTTATCCCATAACACGCGCCTTTTGTTAGATCAATTCACGCGACACACACGAGATCAACCGGAAACGGATATTTTTTTGCTCTACTGAATCACGGCTGCATCATAATGACACATTAGTTATTGTAATGGGACACTGGGTCATAAAGGAATGTCATTTAAAACTTTCCTGGCCGACAGTATACTCTTCACAGTGGCGTAGCGTGCAACGTGGCAACGTTGTATAAACACATTTAAACACATGTAAAAAGTCGAATGCGAAGGTGCTCACGAACACCCAATGGTTCGATCTTTTTTGAGGGTTTAAATGGACATAAACTGCAACGTTGCCAAATCACACGCTACGCCACTGTTTAAAAGTCCCACGGATTCATAGAGCCATTACATACACTGCACAATCCGCGCAATTTAAGTCTGTAGATAGTCGACATTTACCAACATGATCACTATACTGATATTCAGAGAGCATTTTATTTCACAGGTTGGTAGAACTGGGTTGATCTTCAAGGCAGTATTCGTAAATAGTCACGCGTTTGCACACATCTTAACGCAATATATGGCCTCTGCTTACTAAAATTCAAAAAGTTAGAACACTTTCGTGGGTTTTTTTGTTGTTGTTTGTTTTTTTTTTTTTTTTTTTTTTTTTTTTTTTTTTTTTTTTTTTGTTTTAGTTGGTGATGACACCCTTTACACTATGCATTTTCAAGTCAATTTATTAAATGTTTACTTTTATTGGTGAGTCGCTTGCACTCTTGAGACAAACGGGACTAACCTCAGAGTCACCAAGTCAAAGAAAAGGACAGGGTTGCCAGCAAAGAGGATTTTTACGCTTTAACGACATAGATGTCCGCCCCTAGTGAATACAAAACAAGGGTACCTGGACACAAAAATGGTTTTTTTTTCTTATAATTGGACTTGTAATCGCGTGAATGTCAAACAATCCGACTGAAATTGACCTGCCGAGTTCGAATTTGGCGTTAGTTTTGACCGAAATATTCTAGAATTCCACAATTTAAACTTTATCGTGAAAAATGTTTAAAAGTAGAATATGCGTAAAATCAGGACGAGTTAAGTAGAAAATAATATCAGCGTCCCAAATACTACGGATAAGCTTAATTGTTTTTACGTAATTATAAAGAAAATTCATTGAAATACATTAAAATTTAGTTAAAAATATCACTGATGTTTGGTGCTGTTCGCGGACAGTTATGTCGTCAAAGAGGCCTACTTAGCAAAGAGTAAACAAGAGTCGCAATTGCATTGAGGGCCATGGTACAGCTGCATCATCCCTCAAGAAAAAAAAAGAAAAAACCCGTTCTTGCACTCAGCCCTTCAATTGGTGGCAACCAAAAGCGTGTTAACGAAAATGAGCGTCATCCGGCTAAACATTAATGAATGTAAAATTAATTACATGACAATCAACACTTGACAACTGCGTGTTAGGTCCCATTCCTCGAGGTAAATTTACATACTTTGTGAACAAATAATGAAAAGTATCACTACCCGGATGAGGATAAAAGAGGAGAGATTATACCATAATTTAATCATTTTTAAACAACCCCTCGTAAACATATTTTTGGTGATTATCAGGTCATCAACGTGTGACCTGTGAGTACGTCGAACCACATCAGATAAATAAACATGTAATAAACTAATAAACATAAATATCTTGGCAAGTGTTTTCTCTCTCGACCGAATTGTTGCGCTTCGGGGAATAAGGACAAATCGAGCTTGCGTGTATTATACTACGAGATGTTTTGGCAGGGATGGGGGCGTAGAGAGTGAGGTAGGGTGGAGGGTGGAGGGTGGGATTGATTTTCTTTTTAATCAATGATGGAGTGTTTAGGGGTGGAGTGGTGAGTAACCCCAAGCGCTCAACGCTTAGAACGCGGCTCAGTGCGGCTAGGCCGCGACCGCCGCGCGCGAATCCGACGCCTCGTCATCGCCGTGCGTTGCGGGGGAAAGGGGGGGGGGGGTTATATTTGAGGTCGAGACGGGGGGAGGGGGTGGAATAGGGAATAGAAGATGGGGTGGTGTGATGTGATGTGGGGTGAGGGATGGCGGATGAGAAGAGTGGAAGCAGTATTTCATTCACGGCGTCCAACGAAAGGGGAGCGGGCAGAAGTCAGGCTTGCCACTTCGGGCGATACTTACCCTCTATATAAAGCAAGGCTCATTACTTATTGCCTGACTTTTAGGGTGACGTCTTCATGCGCTCGCAGTGGCGTAATCTTATGGGGGGGCATGACCTTTTTGCCCCTCCAATATTTGAGAAGGGGGGGCAAAGTATCATTTTGCCCTCCCAATAATTTGATGAAAAAGAGGAGGGAAAAAGAGGGAGGGAGAAAAGGAAAGACGGAAAAATACAAAAAAATAAAGAAAGGAAGGAATAATTACAGGAACCGAGAAGCAAAAAATGGCAAGAATGAGAAGCTCTAATTTACCCTGAAACTGCACCTAAAGTAAATCTAAAGTGAAAAATTCCTCTGTTGTCAATGAAATAAAGAAAATATACATTGAGTCTACTAACTTCTGTTCTGTCGGTTGGTTATTTTTGAAAGATTCAATTGCTTAAAATATAGTCTGAGAGAACCCATCAAATGTTCAAATTTTTCTGGGGGAATACCCCCAGACCCCCTATTACTAGAAAGTGCCCCCCC
Organism: Trialeurodes vaporariorum; assembly: GCA_011764245.1. Taxonomy (NCBI): domain Eukaryota; kingdom Metazoa; phylum Arthropoda; class Insecta; order Hemiptera; family Aleyrodidae; genus Trialeurodes; species Trialeurodes vaporariorum. The sequence goes on along the minus strand of VMOF01000388.1, from coordinate 23,233,886 downwards.
AGATTCCCCATAGTATCCGGACTATTTGCTACCCCCTCCCCTCAAAAAGAATCTAAAATTTTACGCCGTTAAAGTGGAACATTACATTTTACTGCAGTTTTAAATTTCCAGATGACTTCTAACCGTGAGGAACAGTTTCCCAAAGCCTGGAAATATCAGCTTCATCAATAAGCTGAAAGTCTAAACTGAAAAGTTCCCTTTTTGCCTGAGAAATGAAGAAAATAAATGTAAAATCTTTTTTAATTTGTTTAAATTTGGTGGCATTTGTATGAGATAATATTGCTTAAAATAACGTCTGAGAGAGCCTGCATTTTCAAATTTTTCCGGGGGAGGACCCCCGAACCCCCCTCTCACTGGGGGGTGTCCCCCCAGACCCCCATCGTGCATCTCTCAAAAGTTGGTTTGCCCCCCCAATAAAAATCCCAAGTTTACGCCACTGTGCGCTCGTCTTGACTTACTATCTTTCTAGTTTCATAAAAAAAACAATTACCTCAAAATTCAGGGTTCAATTGCAGGTCGTTATAAATTCAAAGCTCATCCGTCATTTGTCTGTTTTTACACTTAAAAAGTCTATATCTGCATGTGAGTACATTGAAATCTGTTTCAATGGTTTTCACCCTCATCTAATACCCACTATAGATGTATAACTTACCTCAATTCAGCTATGACTCGTGAATTACTATAATTCGATGTTACATCAAAATAAACGCGCAATGAAAAGATTCCATTAGGGTGGTAGTTGTGGGTGGGGTTTTTTTTTTGGGGGGGGGGGGGGGGGGTCGAGCCTCCAAATAATCGATACTTTCTCAGTGATGGTTTCAAATGGGAGCGAAATGATTATCGATTGTCACAAAGCTACCATGCCACGCCACGCCGCGCCGCAGTGCCCTTAAACCTACTTTTAGGGAGCGCCTGCTGACCTGAGATTGTAGGTCCTAGATATAACCTAAAAATATAGCAGCGTCATACCGCGTGGTCTCCGGGACAAAATTTGGACTATTCGGGGATTTTTGCGTCTATGCATTATAGCCGGCAGCCTCCGATGCATAGAATTCTATGCTAAGTGAAATGAGAACTATATAGGTATAGATTTTTTCCAATGATTGGCGACCTTTCACGACCTGTTGCGTAAAAATTTTGTAGTGCTTGGACCCAAAAAGTTCGAATTTTTAGCCTTCTTTATAGCGTACTTTATTTCTAAAAATGAGGTAGTTTTTCCACAATTCAAACATAATCGGGAAAAATTCAAAAAATAAAATATGTCTTAAATCTTGACAAGTTAAGTAGAAGTTAATACCTATCATTTTCGCAACCAATGTTCTAAATTCCATTGATTTTCTCACTTTCAATAATGATGTGTACGCCAAAAATCATTGCGATACAATTTAAACTGTGGTTTAGTCAATTGATATGATACTTTAGTTGATGTTTATGGTGCTTGTCGCGAAAATGTCTATCGGAGAGGAGGCCTAACTATACCTACCTCTGTACCTCTGTTCTGGAGATGTCGGCGATTATCGGAACTCGTCGTCCAATTGTCGAAACATCCTGTCCTGCCATTTTAGCGGGTGGGTGTTGGTGTGAACCTGGGTCTAAAAAGTACAGGGCTGCCGTTTTGCGTATAATCAATGCTACTTTTCTATTCACCGATGATTCCACCGGTTGAGAAAAGATTACACAGTTCAGTGCAGTGTATGACTGTAATGCACGAAAATACTCTGATCTGTGATCTTTCCTGAATCGGTGGAGACTCCGTTGATTAATTAAAATATCCGCAAGTTTTTTAAAGTTATCGACGACTCTTCCGGTTGAGAAAAGATTACAGATGCGAGTATTTTAGTTTATTATATTCATGCACTGAACTGAACTGTGTAATCTTTCCTCAACCGATGGAATCATCGGTGAATTGAAAAATAGCATTGATTATACGCAAAACGGCAGCCCTGAAAAAGTATAATCTTGCCGTTATAGTTCCATTCTGTCATAACAGACAGATGGCAGGAGGTCTTCCAAGTGGCCCTCGAATCTAAAGACTGTGACCAAAGAAGTCAGGGTTCAAATAAGGCCTATAAAATGTTTAGCAGCAAACAATAAACAGGTTTAGAGGTGTCGTCACAATCAAAATTGGATCCAAACTTTTGTTTTATTTCGCTCATCACTCTCGTGAAATTACCCAGAACGCCCATAAGAATATAGAGCCAATTCATTTTTCGATTGGCTACAATAAATTTCATGCTAAATTCATGCAACTAACCAACCCGCAGTTCTATCAAACTTTGAACACGTAACGAGAGTCGAGAATAACCGGAATTCCGGGATATTAATCGGGATTCCGGCTAGGAAAGTAAAGAGAAGAATTCTCATTTTAACCTGGCATTTTTCTCAGTGTCTATAAGAGACTGTGAGTGAGACAAGGAAAAAACATAGGTCTTTCTTCAAAAATTGTGATTGTAAATTAACGTCGAAAATTTTGTTGGAGCTCAAAAGTACTTTAAGGTATGTGGAATCCATTGGTGTGATAAAATCTCCGATGATCTCTTGGGTGATGATTTTTTATGGGACATCTTGTGAGAGCAAGAGAGATTGAACGCAATAATTTATTTGTATCCAATTTTTCTAGAGACATCATACTTAAAGCGACCGATTCATTTTTTTCATGGTGGCAAACAAGACTGTAATCGATTATACGATTACTGAGTAATCGGTACCTAATTACGCGTGAAACCTTTGAATGGTAATTAAATGGCACAGACTAAAATGAACTGTAGGGTCATTTCAATGAGGTACCTAATTCTTCTGAAACTTATACGAAGAGTGACAAGTAAAACTCAGCCCTGATTACCGACGATTACTCGGTAAATAGTGTAATCCATTACCAACCCCATTTAATCAAGTCTATTTATTTTCCATGGCATTGCTTTGCTTGAAATCCAACGATAGTCGTAATTGAAACCGAAACAATATATATGTTTTTTTCGGGGTCTCATCAGAACACCGAAAAATATGAACCAAACGTTGACGGATGAGAAACGTCGTTGAGATTTTTGCCTAGTGAGTCCGAAGCACCGAAATTGCATCAGTCAACATATTGTCCATGTTGGGTGGTGCTCCCTCATACTCCCTATGTTAATTTCTGTTGAGTGTTGAGCTCCGAAAAAAAAGTAAGCCACCGCGCGCAAGGCTATATAGTGCGTGGTCCCTAGTTATTGTCTCTGAATTGAAAGGTGCCCTGATTTGGTTTAGATTCGAAATGCCATTTGACAACACCGCACGGCATGAGCCTCAAAGCGCGCGAGTCATGTATTCGGGACGCGGAACGCGAAGGGGAGGGAGCCCCAGCTCACCCATTTCATTTCACGTGCGCTCGTCTTCGGAGGGCGGCTCACCAGACAGACTCAACGCGCGCGCTGCCGAGCCACGATCCACACATAATCACTATCACCGGGGCACAAATACGACAGATACTCAAAAACTTTCGGTTGTATTTTCATTGAATGAACGTGTTTTTACTATACTCACAACCTACTCTAAAAGTTCCGATTCATACATAGATGGATTACTGATTAATTCAACCAAGGCTATGGGAATCCGAGAGCGTATTAATTTTGTCACCCCAGTGGAGATTATTGCCCCAGAATGAACCTTTATACTACAGAGTTCATTCACTGCCCTCGGTTAACATTTTAGCGATTTGTCGCGACCCTCATGACCTCGTTCGTTATTAATTAGTATAAATTTTCTCAACCCATGATCAACAGTTAGTAATATCATAGTATTACCATTATAATTATAATAATTGACGCAGAGTCTCTTAAAATTTGAAACAAAGCCCGGGATGTAAACAAATAGTTACGTCGCGCCTGCCTCTTTCTCTACTTCTTCATTTTGCCGCTAAGCGCTGGAAACTAGGGATTCTTCAGAATTTAGCAATTTTCCACGAAAAATGAACAGTTTTTCGTTGGAGAATTTATTGCAATCAAATTGCTAATTAACAGTATTCTAGTCATTAATGGCAGGCACTATGGCTATCTTGCCCGTGCTGGGAGAAGACACAATTTTAAATTCCGGTCGTGCAGCCATTCATCGGCATATTAACAAAATCAAAAAGCTTGCAGAAGCTGCAGAATGTGCGGCAGGCGAAGATTGCGTGCAACACGTGTTTGCAAACAAAGCTGGTGTTTGCAAATATTACATATTGTTTGGTCTTTGTTATCTTTTTGATCCCCTCAGTATGCCTGGTGGTATACCACGGCCGGCGTATGTTTTCATAATAAAATATTGCCTCGTACCGCTTATCCATACATAGGTATACTGAGTGACTGTAAAAAAGGCTCCTTCAGATGTTAGGGTGGTTGCCACTCGAGCTATAGAAGGCGCTCCTTCCATTTTCAGCACGATTTCAAATTTCAACTCAAGCCTCAAGATTTTAGCGTTACAATACTGTTTCATTTGTTTGTATTTTTACTTTCGAGTCGGCGCCATAGCAAGTATATGGAGAAATTGTCCCTTAAATGGTAAAAAAAAACCCTTCAATTTCTTGAACGGCAACCGTCCCAACTTCTGAGTGGGGTATTTTTTTTATGGTCACTAAATCGTAGCGGCTCACTCGAACATCGTATTTTCAATGTTGATTAATTATTTTGCATGTTTGTGTAAATAAGAGATCGATATATATTGGGATTCACAAGCTGGTCATTTGCTGCCGTTATGAGCAATTTTTATGTTGGTCTGACTGGGCGTCAAAAATGATTGAAATGAATACCAGAATGTCTCAGTGAGATGAATACACACTAGTTCCTCTGACAAATTCTTCGCGAAAACCTAAATTTAAAACCCATGCAACTAGAGACGAACCATCAGACGACAAAACTCTAAAAAATAAGGGTTCTGGTTGGAACTCATATCTTCAGTAGTTTTTTTTTTTTTTTTTTTTTTTTTTTTTTTTTTTTTTTTTTTTTTTAAGTAGATTCCATGAATCTACTTATTGCGGAGGGTGCAATGTTGGATTTTTCGGGAAATTTTATCAAATGAGCACGTTTCATGCTCCCCTGAGTGAGAAAATACCACTCGTTGAAAATTGTATATATATATATATATATATATATATATATATATATATATATATATATATATATATATATATATATATATATATATATATATATATATATATATATATATATATATATATATATATATATATATATATATATATATATATATATATATATATATATCTTTATATGTATGTTTCAGCCAGTTTTACCGTTTTTATGTCCCACGATCCTGTTCGTAATTTTTGGTTTTTATTTTTGAAATTTTTCTCAACTATTCGTTGGGTTTAATTCTTGGATGAGTTCGAAGATGGTGTAAATCCGACAGTTAGTTTTCGCGTTATGGGCCGTGTTTGAGTCGTAAAATGTGTTTTTGAGGTTTATTTTTAGGAGTGTTTGTTTTGAAGATTTTTTTTGGGAAAATTTATGTTAGCCGTTTTGTTACGCAACTTTTTTACTCGAGTCATTTTTTCGTGTTTTGCGTTGTAAGCGAGTTATAGTGATGTGTTTTTCGGGTTTTTTGGCGGTGTTTTTATATGAAGAAATTGTTTTTTTGTATCGTAAATTTTAGTATATATCGTGGAGGATGTTTTTAGTTCATATGCTCTTTTCCTTGAATTTTCCTTGTGTTTTACGTGTTTTACGAGCTATTTAGTTTCTTATGGGATTTTACAAGTAAAAGACAAGGATGGTGTACTAGTATAATTGCTCTTTCTTTGTTTTACACGTACACTGTTGCTTAGGTACGTTATTTATTTATTTTCTTGTTTTATCAGCTGCTCTTATCAGATTTATTCCTCATTAGCGTTACAAAGATTAGACATTTTTCTATCTTGGTACTATAATCTTTTTTTCATGGGCATTTTTATTTAAATGTTGAACAGCTGATAAAAAAAAGAATTGAATAATTCAAATAAAATCATAACATAACCTATTTATTGAAATTTGTGAAAAACTTATATAACCTAACTTTTATTTCTCACTTGCATTGTAAAGATTACACATTTCTCTATTGGTAATATAATCTTTTTCACAATAATATTTGGATTTTGAGCAGCTGATTAAGTAAAAAAGAAAAATTCAGAGAAAAATTCAACAAAAATTATAACCTATATTTAAATTTGTGAAAAAATGATTTAACCAAGCATGGAATCTACTTCGTCTTACCGGCCTGCCGGGAGGCATTTTTTTTTTGAAGGCTGAAAATGCTCGATTACCTATGAATTATTAATTTGAAGGAAAGGAAAATAACTTTGAAACGTGAGATTATGATGTGCTTTGCAACTTGGTCTTAATTTGACGCAGCCATGTACAGTTCGACAACAAAATTTCCTCGAAAATCCCTTTGTAGATAGTGACAAATGTGGCTCAAGCACGGAAAAAAACTACGGTGAAAAGAACCATACGGATAACTGATTTTGGCACCTGCTAGATGTTATGGTAATGTTAACCAGAAGTATACTATGTTTTGACTAGGTGCTAGGTGATGTTACCTGATTGCATGTCGAATTTACTCAAAGTATCGGTAAATGTACCATATTTCTGGTCAAGTTTACCATAACATCTAGCAGGTGCCAAAATCAGGCATCCGTATGGTTATTTTCACTAATCTTTTTTTTCCGTGAGGGAGAAGGGGGGGGGGCTACATTACATCATCCTCAACCCCCCCCCCCCCGGATCCGCGCCTGAGAACCATGACGATTGAAATTCGACTATTATTCCCGAGTTGGCCGGCCTAGTAGATCGACAATTTCGTCCCTTTTTACGTATCTTTGACAGTTCGAAATTTTTACTGGACGTCCGTGAATTTTGGAGTCCGTCTGCTCTTAGAATCCTCTGTGCCAAGAGAAAGATCGGGAAAGCCTCAGCGAGACAACGGAAACTGGAGGATTAGCCGGCAAGCCGGCGTAGCCAAGGACTGTTGCTACAATGTGCATTATTACGACCCGAATTATCACTTGCCTTCTTATCGTAAACAGATAACAGATTATATACAGCTAATAAATAATAATCTAATAAAAGAAAAAAAAGAAGGAAATAGCAGAGAGATTGTAGGAAGGAAAAACCTTGCAGCCTCCCCCGATAAAAAAAAAATTCTAGACCCTCAACCTTCTCCGAGAAAAAATCCCGGCTAAAGCCATGAATGGTTTGTATTCCCTTAAAATCCGAGATAGTCGACCATGACCAACGCAACGGTAAATGCTTTAACAAGTCAGTAAACTAGTAATTGAGATGAAGGGGGGCCGAGCTAACAAGAGTGGGCTAATCGTTGGGGAAAAAAAAAAAAAAAAAAAAAAAACAGTATATTTTGACTTTACACCGCACCGCACCATAGGGAGCGGTAGATCAGGGCAGGGTCAGGGGAGCCGGTAAATATGATCTGAGCTCTCTTGTTAGCTTGTAAACAATAGAGGGGCGAGTGAGTGAGCTGTTCGCTGTGCGGTGGTGGCGTTGAGCGGTCATAAACACTCCGCGGGGCTCTTGTTTATTGACTCGGAATGTGATTAGGAGGATACCGCAAACAAAACTACCGATTGTTAGCGTAAAGCGTAGACAGAGAGGACGAGAGGAGGCACACAAAAAGCAGCCGTGGTATGCGATCCAAGTGTGCCATAGCCATCCATAGACATAGCGGCAGTCGACTCGCGTTTGGGATCGGGACAGGTCGGGCCATTTCTCCCATTCGACAGACAGTCGCACCGGGCATAACACGGCGGCGAGGTGGCGCTTCAACCACGAATATCGCAAAGCACGCGCCTGTGACTCGGCTGCAGAGCGGAGCGCCCAGCCTCCCAGCTGACTTGATTATGCGCGTCACGCGTGTGAGAGACGAGGAGAGAAGAGGAGAGAACGGAACGAGAGAAAGAGAGAAAGAGAACCGACTTCCTCAAACACAGGCACCTGACACCTGACTTCTTGAGAGAACAAAGAGGGCGAATTCGGTGACGCGACGAGGGTAAAGTCTTTTCCGGGCCCATGATTCTTTTCAAAAGCGTTCATTCGCGATCATTATTTATTAATTTTTTTTTTTTTTTTTTTTTCGCAAAGAGGGTTTTTGCTTTGGCGAAAGGGAAGGTCCCACACATAAACTTCGATTGAGGTGTGAAATGTGGATCAACCACCACACGCACTAACGCACACCGCCCGTCTGCCCCTGACATTGAATGGCCCTGTTTTGAAAATCCAACACTTTGGTGGCAAATTCTCAGATATCGATGTAGATCGCTGGGATGAACGATCTTATCGTAAAATCGTATCGAGTCAATAATCGACTCGGTCATTGTTAAATCCTTAGAGCAGTAGCGCAACGGCTCTCTCTCTCTCTCTCTCTCTCTCTCTCTCTCTCTCTCTCTCTCTCTCTCTCTCTCTCTCTCTCTCTCTCTTCTCCATTGAAACACGTATGTAAGACAAGGATTGCCAAGGCTATTGAAACTCCCCCTCGCTAACATTTTTCTACGATACATTCAAAGGGTAAATGAGAGATATGGAAGAGCCACTGTATGGGAGGCGACGCGATGGAGGCGTATTTCACATTCCGATAAAAAAAAAAAAAAAAAAAAAAAAAAAAAAAAAAAAAAAAAAAAATTGAAAAAATAAAAAAATCACGCTTCCCGGAAGAATAATCTACTTGAAGCGATTTTAAAATCCGTCCGGTTACGATTTGAACATATTATCTTGTCTCCCTGCTGAGTGCGATTGATCGGTTAGTTACACGTGTCAAAACTACAATTGTAGATCCATAGTAGGCACATGCCTCCTCTTCCCCTGAGAACCTAAAAAATCGCCTTTCCTCTACAAAAAAAAAAAAAAAAAAAAAAAAAAAAAAAAAAAAAAAAATGCGCAGCGATAATTCCCGCGACGCTAAAAATTCCCATTACCCAAGACATACTCTGCTCCAAAAAAAAACAAAAAAAGTTTCAGGTCCGCCGTTGGTTACAAGTACTCATTTGCACCATTTTATCACTATTATCAGGTTGCAACGGCAGAATAACGCACTCGCTAAAATTAATTGGATAGTAAAATAGTCCTACTCTGTGGTGTATATTTTGCCTGCTCTGTGAACTGAAGGCGCTTTCCGTCAAGTAGAAACTGAAAGAGTAGCACGCTTATCACCATGAAAGCGGATTTACTCATCAGGTGACTCAGGCGCGGATCCAGGCTCTTGTTGAAGAAGTCGGTTTTAGTCCACCCCCCGGACCTCATCAATCCCTCCCTTGAAATATTTTTAGATCCTCCACTGTTAGGCGTGGTATTTAACCCACTAAGGGCCAGGTTATTTCATCTAGCTAGGGGAAGGTAGTTAACTGTTCGTAAAATTGCCTATACGTTACATTGAAGGCGCCCGAAGACATTTTATCTTGTACATGTTTTCATCAATAGTCGCGTTTATCCGGAATAAAAATTGAAACATTGTGAAATAGACTAGAGAAGAAAAACGAGTATACTCGGGCTTGGCCTTTAAAGGGTTAAAGAGTTGATACAATGATTTTATTTTACAAGAGATTCCAGAAGAAACCCATGGCAGAAAGGTATAAAAAGGAGACTGTTCTAGCGTGAAATTTTAGCAAAAATTAGGATAAGAAACAGGCTTAACTTGCCGACACCAATTTGTTAAGTTTGAAAGTATAGAGGGAGGGTTTTAGTTAGAACTTTGAAGGAGTGATTGGAGCAATGCCAAGATTTACGTTACATTCTGTTTCAATGCAACGTAAATTCAAATTGATTAGGACAGTTTAGTATTTGAGTAAAATCCTCGATTTTTACGCCTTAACGAACGACGCATAGTGTGTCCGGCTGTTATGAACGTAAAACCAGGTTTTCTCATTTTAAGATACCTCTTACTCATCCCTCTCGCGCAATTTTTCATGTATTTTGACCCGCTGATTTCAAATTCGGCCTTAGTTTTTACTAAAAAGTAAAAACTCATACTTTTTCCGGAATTTCGAATTTTTTGCTAAGAAGACGTAATTGCGAATTTACGTAAAATCTAGGACAGTTTAATGAAAACTGCTAGCATTTTTTAAATCAGCGCCTCAAAATACATATGATAGCGATGATGAAGTGAAATTACAGGCGTAGAATTATTCTGAAACACTAAAAATTGGTGAAATTAACACTGATGGATGGTGAATGTCGCGGACACATTATGTCGTTTTCGATGATTACTTAAAATCCTCATCCTTGGATTGAGTGGAATGGATAAAGGAGATGGCGCAGTGGGTGGAGGTTACAATAGTCGAGTTGATACTTTGAATTTTGTGTTGCGTGCAAGAAGTTTAACTCAAATACGACTGGATGGCCCGACTGCCGGCTCGGTTCTGTTTGTGTTTGTATTATAGCTTGTAGCCTGTGGAAATAAATTCATGGAATGATTCACCTCAGGCTCAAGCGTGTTGAAGCAGGTTACAAGATAACATGTTGCTTCTTGTTCGGGTCGACGCGACGGTGTGGTGGTGGTGGCGGGTTGAGGACCCAGGTCCCAGAGTATCATAATTTGCTTGCTGCCACGCTCCGTTTGTTGTCCCCTTGGCTCTTCAATCATTCAACGGATGACCGAAAGGTCAAGCATCAACCCCTTCGTAATATGCTCATCCACCCCACCTGCAGGCTCCTTCCTACCTTGAATGGGGCTCTTGCAAACTTTTGATATTGGGGATTGAAGAGTTGATTCTTGCATAAAAACTTGTAAAAATGACGATGAGTACTCTAAAAAAACGCAAAATTCACTCTCAGAATTGGGCTTAGTGGCGAAGAGACGCAGGTATCATGGGAGATTCCTATCTAAATTGAGACATATCTCTGTGTTTCCGTAGAGAAAGTGACAGAATAGACAGGACTCCCATGATAACTGCGTTGAGCCGCCATTACAAACTTGCCGTTACAGCAGTTATGTGAGTTTATTACTGAATTTTAGACTTTCTCAGAGTGATTTTCGTGATTTTCGCTTGTCTCTACATCATGTTGGACTATATTCATTTGCTCACTGCAAAAGTCTGCAAGAGCCCCATTGTACATTTTTTGATCAGCGCTTACTTCAGAACCATATTTTTCGCTCTCCCCTGTTTGTAGGACCTAGAATCTAGATAAAAGAGTGGAAACAACTATGACGTTTGTAATCCGGATAGTCCAATCTGATGTGAAAACCAGCGAAAATCACGAAAACATAACTGCTTTAACGACACGATCGTAATGGCGGTTCTACGCAGGTATCATGGGAGATTCTTGTCTAAATTGTACCTTCCTCTACGAAAACACAGAGATATGTCGCAATTTAGAAAAGAATCTCCCATGATGTCTGCGTCTCTCTGCCATTAAGCCCAATTTTGGGAGTTATTTTTTTTTTATTTTTTAGTGTATACTCGTCGTCATTTTTACAGGTTTTTATGTGAGAATCAACTCTTCAATTCCCTGAAGCAAAAGTTTGCAGAAGCCCCATTTTGATGATTTAACAATTCGCGTTGTTGGCAATCCGACAATATTTTGATGAAGCTCATTTTCGAACGATCACAGGCGCAAGTTGTTCGTGCTAAAAAATGTCTTGTTTACTTTGTAATAACCTCCAAAACACCCGTATGAACACACAGAAGTAGGTTGTTTACCTCTTTGAGGTTAGTTTATCGGCTTTGTTGGAGGTCTTACTCCGATAAAGACGGGTTACACGGTACACTAGGAAGAGTTCAAGAGTTCTGATGAACTTCATCGGAGATCAAGAACGCTCCGATAAATTGCACAGGGTTATCAGAAATGAAATCGGAGAGTGAACGACATGGAGCTTCACTGGGGAATTCTAGAACTCCTTCTTTCAGGCAAAATTTGGGCTCTTGCCCGGGTAGTAACCCCACTCCCTTTACTTCATCCCAACCCTGAACAACCTCAACCTGTTTTATTACTCTTATGACATAACAGAAGTGCATAGCCGCAGACAGGATATTGACTTTCTCTCTCTTGGCACATTAGAACGCATGTATTAAACAAGGATGGCTATATAGGGGCTGTCACTTGACTTCAACCCCTATTTCTGTCCTTTTCAATCACATACAGTCAAATGGGCTTAAAAAAAAGAAAGACGATATTCTGGTTACGGCTATGCAGAATTGAATCAACGAGACAGTCTGAAGAATAGCGGGAACAATAGCGATTGAAATCAATGAAATCATTGAGGTTTCCTCCCTTCCTTAACCTTTACACGAAGAAGTTTGTTGAATGATTGTCAAAGGTTGAGTAGTATAGTAGACTTGTAGTCACTACGGGTTCAATGACCCTCTCAACCGGTGAAACGTTATCTCTCACAGTTGACGACGCAGTCGGTAAGTACTGTGTGACGTCATAATCCATCAACAATCAATTAATTGGCTCCATTCACCCTGGGGTTGGCAACATTGCTTCCGTTTCATGCATTCAGCTCTATCCACGGAAGAAGGTCAAGAATCGCGGCCTGCCTGGCACTCCTGGCAGCCTGGCAGAGAGTGTTGCATTAAGCAATGATTAACTATTTTGAGAATAAGCTATGACTGTGACCGCGAGGACGCGAAGTTGAGCTCGATGATGTGTTGTGAGACGACGCGGATTATTGCTCACCGTTTCCCGGCAGCGCAGCGTGGCGCGGGCGCAGCGGTAGATTGAGCGCTGATGAAGTGACGAGCGCACCGTTGCCGAACTTCTGTGCTCGGGGATTTTCCATTCAAGAAACTTATTTAAGCACAATCTGCAAATTGTTAGGGAGCGGGACAGTTGCAGAATGCAACTACGCGACAGGAAATCCCAGTCATAATGCTAATTGATGAGAGGGAGAAGAAAAGAGAAAGATAGGTAAATAAATTTAGAAAAAAAAAAAATTAATAAAATTAAAAAAGGATATGAAAGAAGAAATGAAAAAGTAATGACATGACACGGAGGCCTCGCTCGAATTGAAGTGTTTAATTTTCAAGAAAACAGAGGCATTCATTGCAGGATATTACAAGTGACAGATGAGTCTCGCGATTTGGTTTTTCTGAGGTGAGTAAAACATAACTTCATAACCATGGGCGGATCCAGAGGGGGGCCACGGCGGCATGCCCCCCCCCCTTGGACCCAAAAAAAAACAAAAACAAAAACAGTGAGAGGAAGAGAAAGAGGAGGGGGGTGAAGCAAAAGAAAAAGAGAGCCTAAAGGTGTTCATGTAACTTTCTAATTATTATCTTGTTTGGGAATAGGGAAACAATAGCAGGGGCGGGATCTTCCCCTTTTACGAACAAAAATTGAAAAGAGGAAGTATAAAAATGAGGAGTAAACGGTTAAAGATGCTTCAATTTGGCTGTAGAGAAGCTTACATTTTCAAAATTTTCTAGGGGTTGCCCCTGTACCCCCCGCCCACATCACAAAAATGCCCCCCCCCCCCTTTGAGACTTTCCTGGATCCGCCCCTGTTCATAACCTCCACATGAAAGTGACCAGAGACAATATGTAATTAAGACCACGCACTATCTATCTTGCCCATGTTTGTGCGCGGTGGCAACTTTTTTTGGGGGGTCTCAACAGAACACCACAAACATGGTCCATACGTTGACTGATGAGAAACGTCGGTGAGATTTTTAGTGGTGATAGTGAAACCGAAGCACCGAAATTGCATCAGTCAAGTGTTAATTCCTGTTGAGTTCGGAAAAATAAGTCAGGTCTCTATTACATATTTTGTGTCTGGAAGTGACGAAGTTTTTCCCTAAATGTCAAACAATTACTGGGAAAATGACGTCAGTTTGAACCGGCATCACTGGATTAGCAGTGACCGTGTGTCGTGCGTCCACATAGTGAGTCACCCCCTCCCCTTGAGTGAATCGCAACGCGCCAAGCGGCGGAGGAGATCATGACTCATTCACTCCACTCGGGCGCTAATAACAATAGAAATGAAGGAGAGACCCGAAGCCGAGGTTCAAAAGGGGGCTCGAAAACAGAAAGAGCGACGAACACTTGCACCCCTTTCCGCTCATCATCCCTCCTCCATTCACTCCACCATTGTTGACGAAATTCCCCCTTCTTCCTGTGCGGTGCAGAGAATGCGCTCTCGTGAACTTGTACCGCCGCCTGATTGCCAGATTAGGCAACACAATCTTTTAATCTCGCTTTGATTTAAACGTGTCGTTGATTTAAACATGCTCAATTTTCCAACTATGTATTCATCGTCTGGTCCTCCGTGCCGGATCATACCTGCTCTTGGCCAGAGAAGCAAACGAAATCCTGCATTTTTTTAACGCATCGTTTACGCGCTCTAAACGGCGACGTAATCGTGTCATGGAAAATTACATCGTTTTCATATTCTCTGCTCGTCTCGATGGTCAGTTTTCCCTTCGTGATTGCATCATCGACCTCTGACATAGTCTAAGAGGAGGGGGGTGAGAGTGCGATTTGGATGTTATCAATGAAACCTGCTCTCTGCGATGACTCCGGCCGTTCCGTTGTGTAAGTAATTTTTCATCTTCGACTCGACCTCAAGCTGGGCTTCGTATCGTAGTCCATTCAATAGAGTGAGCTTACATCCAATAAATTCACGAATACTTTTCTTTGAAGGAAATCACTTCAGTTATTTGTGTTCGGAAGTGTAAGGCTATTGTGGGAGAGCTGAACAATCAAAACCCGCTACCGCGTGGCGCGCCCGTCTAATTGAGCTTCTATTATTTTAACTGCACCTCTACGCGCTCGCGACCCAGCACTATGTTAGCACCCACGTGGGTCACGTCCTATCTATTATTCCACCCCCTCTGTCTGATTCTTTACTCTGTCTTTGGCAGGTGCACCATATTCATATCGATGGCTATAAATAGATAATAAGCTGTGCGCGGAGCAGTGTTGCTAGATTTTCAACCATAGTCGTTGTCAAGAATTTGTCTTTCTCTCTGTTTGTCCATACTTAAACGCATGTGTGAGAAAAGAATGGAAAGACGGACTGTGCCGTGATTTCAGTCCGTCTCTACATCTGTTCTTTTTTAAAACATATGTTTAAATGAACAAAGAGCGAGAAAGACAAACGGCAACCGTTAATTTCACTTATGAATGAATATAAAATGTCTCGGTTTCAAACCTAAATACGTCAACACTGCCACGGAGAGCATCACTCTGTCCGATCATCGTCCGCTCATTCAAACATTTTTTCTCTTTTTAATTTTTGTTTTTTCTCTTCGTTTCTCCTCCCTGATACCACGCTCGAGTGTTGACTGTTGAGGTTTCAACGATGACGAGAGTAATATCAGATCAGAGTGTATGTATACCGATTACCGATGACCTAGTTAACTTGTTAGCCGTTTGTTTGCTCGCTTTTGCTTTGCTTTGCTTTGCTTCTAATTGCGAGTTTCATTTTTACGGTCCTTGTGAATGATCGAATCTAACCGCCCACCACTTTTTCATTAAAAACGAAAACGTCGCGTCATTCACCGAATGATTATTTATTTAATCATCTGCGGAAGTTGTGTACCACCGGTACTGACCTCAGACAACTTCGACGCGTTATGAGAGGCTGACTACACTACGAGCCCACATACTCGAGCTCTTATAGTTTACGCTAGAAGGACAGTGAATGAAGTCGGAGGAATGAACCTCAAAAATTTGGATACCTCAAGAGAATTTTATCATTTTCTATAAAGTATTATACCTGGAGAAACGGGAACCAACATCTTATTTTAATTTTTAGAGACGGCCGTCCTTAGGCGAACCAGTGACGACTTGTGCAATTAAAATATCGATTCCAGGAGTTGATTGTTTTGCAAAGGTTTGAATGGTGCAAATACGTTGTTGTCACAAGCTACGGCCATACTCCCATGTAAGTATTTACCGCAATCACCATCAAGAGTCTTTCTAGTAGTGGCGTGGGCCGTGGCGTGCAATGCGCCAACGTTGTACTTTTTCCATTTAAACCTATTCAAAGTATCGAACTAATGTGTGAACTAAGGGCGCTCCGCCACTGCTTTCTAGGATCGTCGCGTACTTCGTCAAGCCGTAACATTATTTGGTCCCAGGGTGAGAGGCGCAATCAAAGTATAATCGTTAGATGGAGGGAGTGAGTGAGAGAGAGTGGAGAGAGTGAGAGAGAGAGAGGGAGAGAGAGGGAGAGAGAGAGAGAGAGAGAGAGAGAGAGAATTGTTCCTTTTTCCAATCCCGCGCTTCCATCTTTGAATCCGTGAGTTTAACTTTTGAACTTTTGAAGACTCGTCAGGCCTGGGCGAAATAAACAGTGGTCGCGATCTCAAACCCCGGTTGCTCAACTAGATGCAACCCAGCCTGACGATGTGACACGTGCGTGCACTGAACGCTGCACTGATATTGCGTCACACGTCACACCAGACAATCCCTCACTGCTGCGCCGATATCGGCGAGATGATCGTTCGTTTCTTTCGATGAAATGAAACGTAGGCACAACTTGTACCAGCAAATCATGTGGTGAACCAACAAAATGTAGTACATCGTGAATTGTGGTTGGCTGAATAAGATATGCGATTTATTTCCTCTCCACTAATTTATTTACCTATCAATCTATTGAAACCATTCCTTTCAAGATAAAACATCTTAGGAAACGTCTCCCGAATTCTCAAGTAATGGTTCAAAAAAGCGTCTTGATAGTTCTGATAAAAATCAAAAATCGACACTAGTCGGCTCGCGCCGACCACTTCGGAATATCAAATGTCGCCTGCATCGATAGTGTCTCTACCCACGAAAATGCTTGAAAAAGAAGAAAAGAAGGATAAAAAAAACACTTAAGACTGCTTCTCAAATAACTTTCATTAGTACGTCTATTTATAAACTCTTTCAACGTGTAGTATGAACCTTCAAATAAACAAATTAAACTGTGTATTAATTAATTTGTTTCTTTATTTATCTGACCATTTTATTTTTATGTATTTATTTATTAATTTTTTAAATCGAACTTTTACCTGGTTTTACCTTTTAATTTTACTTTTTTTTTTTTTTTTTACCTTGATATAAGTAAACACCCAATACCCTTTTGCATCGATTACAATGGACAGTTCAAATGGCTGTACTCAGTTAGAACTGAACTATTCAGGAAGTACCTACTCAATTTGTCCTGATTTGTGGCTAAAATCCGTATATTATTCAATGATTACTTTGAGAACTATTCTGCCTAAAGCTATACATCTGATAACACTGTCAGTAAAAACCGAAGCACGATCAAACGGGAGCTCAATGTAATTTAGATTTATACCATTGTAATTTTTTTTGCATTTTAAGTAGGTACATACGTAACAATCAAGCATCAAAAGTGAAAGCTATTAATAGTGCGACTGACCCATAAGGATCCTTACCTATCCTATCTATCGATATAAATAATCGAAAGGAATCACAATATGCGGTACATTTGGTAAATTCAGTAATGAGTATTACATAAACGACTCTGTATTATAAAAGACAATTATTCAAGATAACACTCAACTGCAGTCGCATCAAACTTTCAAGCAACAGGTTGGTGAATTATGAGCACACTTTGCTATGCTTTCTCTAATCAATTTACCTACACTTTTCCGTGTATGAGAGAGTAGGAGTCCTGGAAATAACAATCAAAACTTTGAGAGACAGAAACTTGAGACTTTGAGAGGATTCGGAGATTTACGCGCGTGACCTTGATCATCCATTATTTGCTTTCAAGATCAAGTGGCGCGCGAACGATGGGTCAATCTACAGAATTTTTTGGATTTGAAAGATTCTATAAATATTCAGTGAGAAAAAGGCTGTATAATATAGGTACTACACGGAAAAAAAAGATTAGTGAAATTAACCATACGATAGCTGATTTTGGCACCTGCTAGATGTTATGGTAAACTTGACCAGAAGTATGGTACATTTACCGATACTTTGAGTAAATTCGACATGCAATCAGGTAACATCACCTAGTACCTAGTCAAAACATAGTATACTTTTGGTTAACATTGCCATAACATCTAGCAGGTGCCAAAATCAGCTATCGTATGGTTAATTTCACCGTAGTTTTTTTTTCCGTGTATAAGCGCTGTCAATAGAGGTGATCCCGGAAGACGCTTGGTCGTGATTGCAGGCAATCATTATAACGCAGCACTCACTTTAAACCCTTCCAGTATCAAATACTTACATTTCTCAGTCAAAAATAGAGCCTTGACTAACATGGTTGATCTAGACACAAATTGTTGACTCAATTTCTTTGATTTTCCATTAGGGCTCATGTAGGTACCTACCTACATATATGTATAAACGATCGCACACGGTAGTGAACGCAGTGCGCACTAAAAGGGTTAATACGCATTAGTGTCAATTAAAGCAGTTTGAGGGGATTTTTTCGGACACTTTGGAAGTTCTTTTTCTTAATAACCCTCTAAGGACCAGGTTAGTTCAAAAGGAAGCGCCACTCTACTGTTTATCTAGGGAAGGTAGTTAATTGTTCGTACTCAGAGGAGTTAGAATTGCCTATATGATACATTGAAGGCGCTCAAAAAAAACTTATCTTACAAGTGTTTTCATCGATAATCGCGTTTATCTGGAATATTTTCCTGCACTGGAAGTAATTATAATGGAAGTCATATCCCCGGTTTTTATTCTGACATCCGACAAATCTCATGTTTCCTACCATTGTGGGGCGAGCCATACTCAACGAGCTAAACATTTATCTAGACTGGCGGTTTAATGGCGGGTAACCTGCGTAACCACCATGGGGGATTTTTAGGTTAGGTTTAAGCGAGAAATTTGTCCATTTGTTTCCGTGTACTTTCGTGCGGCGCGGCGCACAATGGATCAAAGCATGTTCCGGTCCATTGTGGGTCGCGCCGCACCAAAACACATGAAATCAAATGGACAAATTACTCCCTTAAACCTAACCTAAAAATCCCCCATGGCGGTTACGCAGGTTACTTATTAAACAACCACTCTAGATAAATGAATAGCTCGTTGGCCGAAGTACGATTACTCTCTATCTTGCGATCTCGCATCCACTACAACGGTATCTTTCGCGCGGTTGCCATGGTTAAGGAACACAGACGACTTTCAAAAGCAAGCAACTCTCGTCATGGGAGGGAAGGACGTAGACAGAGAGCACTTTTTCGCCGAACTCTTTCAAGCTGGCTGTTTCCCACCCTTCATCATAATCTTTACTTGTCGGAAATAATATCTCAGTTTATAACATAGTGCGAAAATTTCTCAAAGTGAATTATATTGGTATATCTAACCATTTCTCATTTTACTCTAGAGCTCGGTTCAGAAGTGTAGGCGCATCAAAACCGAACTTGCCTCTGACCTTATTTTTTGGCTTTTAACCCTTTAATGACCAGGTTAGTTCAAGAGAACTCAACTCCTCCGTTTATATAGGGAAGGTCGTTAACTCTTCGCACTCGGGGGAGTTGGAATTGCCTATACGATGAATTGAATGCCCCCGACGAGACCTTATCTTGTAGCGTTTTCAACTATACCTAATGGACCATTTGCACACATTTTTTTTAATTCAGAATATGAAACAGCTTGGTGCACTGAGTACTCAGGAATTTTTTCAAATTTTTTTGAGTGCGGGAACAGTGAAAAAAATTGATCCGAAAATTTCGAATTTGAATCGCGCGCCACGACCGAGTCGACCTCGTCCGAGGTATTGCATCATCCGACTCCTCCATCGCCGTAGACTCGCCGATCAGTGTACGTTGCCCTATGCTCCCTATGCTGTCGTGTGTTTACCTTGTGAAAATGCTCCTGCAATTTCCTACTTTGTTTACAAATTTTCGACGGAGAGTTAATTTAAAGTGTACCTAGTTAAAAGGTCAGTTAGCTTGTAATTGAAGTGAAACACCGGAATTTTTAAATTTTTTCTCGTTTTAATGGAGTTTACAAATGAGTGTTTTCACTGCAGCCATTGCTGGTATACAGGGTGTTTCAGGTTTAATGATCGAAACTGAAACCATCTATTCTTTAGGTCAAAATAAGACTTTTTTTTCCTATAAACATAGGTCATAAAATGCTTCCCCAGTGAGCTACGATTTTTCAAAGTTGGAAAAAAAAATTGGTTTTTTTTAAATATTGACCACATTTTTGGTCAGAATCGCTCCAAATTTGGGCTCAGGGCGTAATTTTATGCGACAAATTCATTTTTTGCGTCAAAAAGACCATTAGTGAAGTCTAGGGGGGGTTTTCAGGGGGGGGTCAACTCTAAAATTGAAAAATTTTTGTCTCCCTGTGATTTTTTTTGAAATTTAATTGCAGAATATGGTTTATGAGCAAAAACTGAAGAAATGTGATGTCTTGTGTCATACTCGAAAAACGCGTTTTTTCATGCGAAAAATGACTTTGAAAATTTTGGCCCGGCTCGGTATCACTCGCATTTTGAAGGCGCTCCCTTGCGACGTCACTGCGATTGACCATTCGGCCAGTTGCGCGCTATCGTCGTTCGGGCAGCGCGCTGCGGCGCTGCTCTCCGTCTCCGTCTACAGTGACTGGATAAACCACAGTGTGGCCATTTCGGTCGTCTTTCTGATTGGTCGGATTCCTTAAATCGCAAATTTGAGCATTTAGAAGTAGTTTCACGGTTTCATAGGGTTCTCGTACGCAAGTTAGACACGACTGAAGGCCTTTTGTCAAATTTGAAACACATTGGTTCGCAAAATTGAGAGAAATCAACGATTCCCCGTAACTGACCCCCCGCGGTTGCGCACCCAACTTAACACGGGCGCCATAGGGAGGAAGTGTGTTCCTAAGTTACTCGCAAAAAATATCGCAACCCCTCGCCCTAAAAATGGTTTATACATGGCAGTAATGACTTTTTTCAGACAGGGGGTAGAGAAATCTTCATTCCGAAACCCAAGAACAACCATACTCCCCATGCTGCCAATGCTAAAGTGGGTGCACTCTTGAGGGGTGGAGGGCAAATGGCCGCACTGTGGTTTATCTAGTCACTGTATCTCCGTCCCCTCATTCGCATTCCTCTTCGGATACACACACTCAGAAGGAGGAAAAGAGACATGTAAATATCCGAAACTCATACCTTTGTTTCGGTCATGAAATCTCACCATGAAATCGGCCAAAATGGTCTCCATTTTGAGCATTTGCTGTGACTTTGTCTTGTAATTGTTTTATCATTGTTTTATCATTGTTTTTGTAATGATACCTTGCCGTAATTTCGACGAGCAATTGATCTCCGTAAATTTGTTAACTGGTTAAAAACATTTGTTATTTTTTTTTTTTAAATTGAACTTGACTTGGAAAAAAAAAAAAAAAAAAAAAAAAAAAAAAAAAAAAAAAAAAATGTTGTAAAACCTACAAGGTCGTTATTTTTTCTTACCGCAAACCAAATTTGACTTAACCGAAAAAAAAACAAAAAAAAACAAAACAAAAAAAAAAAAAAAAAAAAAATCATTGATAAAAGAAATAACCACAAACAATGCAGTTGCACGATTTGGCAACCTCTGAAACTTTGAAAACTCGACGCCTTACGCGCGCAAGAGGAACAGACCGCAGAAACGGAGAGCAGCGCCGCAGCGCGCTGCCCGAACGACGATAGCGCGCAACTGGCCGAATGGTCAATCGCAGTGACGTCGCAAGGGAGCGCCTTCAAAATGCGAGTGATACCGAGCCGGGCCAAAATTTTCAAAGTCATTTTTCGCATGAAAAAACGCGTTTTTCGAGTATGACACAAGACATCACATTTCTTCAGTTTTTGCTCATAAACCATATTCTGCAATTAAATTTCAAAAAAAATCACAGGGAGACAAAAATTTTTCAATTTTAGAGTTGACCCCCCCCCTGAAAACCCCCCCTAGACTTCACTAATGGTCTTTTTGACGCAAAAAATGAATTTGTCGCATAAAATTACGCCCTGAGCCCAAATTTGGAGCGATTCTGACCAAAAATGTGGTCAATATTTAAAAAAAACCAATTTTTTTTTCCAACTTTGAAAAATCGTAGCTCACTGGGGAAGCATTTTATGACCTATGTTTATAGGAAAAAAAAGTCTTATTTTGACCTAAAGAATCGATGGTTTCAGTTTCGATCATTAAACCTGAAACACCCTGTAGATAACCTTCTTAACAGTGTATTAGGTACTGGTGTGAGTTTTGATCTCTCTGCGAGCTTGTCTTTCAGAAAGGAGCCTTCTTTCATTCTTCAGTTTTACTTTAAAGTCAGCTTTTGATGTTTGAGAATGATTTACTGCTAGTGATTCACACCATTGCATCGGTCCTACTTTACCTGAATGGCATAGAGAGTACTATTTAAATTCTAAGCCAGTGCTGTGGTATGCCACCAGTTCTGTGCCAGAATTTCTAGCATGATTTGAGTTATTTTTCAAGCCAGTGTAGATACTTTCTATAATTTCAAATTCTTAGTGCCCTTGATTAATATCGTAACTTGTGAGATACTGTTTATAGTGCACTTGGCCTCTCCGTCCCTCTCTTAAGCTCAAATGTTGACAGTTAATAAACCAACTTATCTCTTCAAGTTTAAGTGTACAGATTGACTAAAGTTCAACTTCTAAGTCTGATTTACATTAAGTGGTAGTCTTCATGCCAAGATTATCATTTGCGGAACTCAGTCTGAAGTTAATTCATCGGTGGAACACAGAACAGCGGCAACTATTTTTGGATCATCAATCATTTACTGGAGGTATGCACCTTGTGGTGAAATTTTATTTTCTTCTCTGTATTTATCTGTACTCCTCCTTTGAGTGTGGGAGTGACAGCACAATAGAATAGAAAATTTTCTTATTAGTGAAAACTGATGTGACACAGGATGGAACGGGTTACTTGTGATTTCTCCCAGTTGGAATACAGTTACCGCAGTTAGGTGGATCAACTATTAAAAGTGGTTGGCTTGTTTACTGTGTTTCATTAGAATGCTCAAAGTTTAAAGGCAAACCGCAGTCAAAAAATGTAGCGTTCCATCTTGTTCCTAATGAGGAAAGTAGCCCAATCAGCTCAATGCATAATATGCAGTGTTTTTTTTGAAGCTAGCTTACTTTTGGCAACTGATTTACCGCCTGTTGGAGGAGTAAACCTTTCCTGTCTTAACTTGAGAAGTTGGTATCAGTTGTTTAGCTTAAAATATTGGTCCAGGTATATAAAACAACAGTGAGAGTGAGTATGCAGAGCTAACAGTACATTTTCTAACCACGGTAAAAAGGAACTAGCGCATCAAGTTTAGGGGTAAAGCCAGGAAACCCAATTTCTGGGCAGTAAATTATTACTTTAAGGACTGCTAATGAGGTCCAACCCTGAAACTTAAATTTTCAGCAGTGGTAATGCAAACCATTGCACAAAGTTGATGATTGGAAGGAAGTAGGTATTGTAAATATTTAAGTGAATTCATTATGAATGTGTAGGATTCCGATCGCACCCCTCCCATCTCTGCAAGATTAATTCAATCATTAATGGATATCAGCTCTTCTTGTTGGTGCATACATGATGTACATACTTATATGGAGTAGGAAAGGATCCCCTGAAACATGAGCTCTGATTAACAAAATTTAACCTAAAACGATTAAAGTGCGATGGTTTGCGACCACACCCTCCGGTTCATATTGATATTGCACGTAACATTTTTGTATGAAATCTACCCTCCGGTAGCTTGAATAAACTCCTACAATGTTACAAGGAGTACAGATAAATATAGAGAAGAAAAAAAAAATTCAAATTTCACCACAAGGTGCATACCTCCAGTAAATTATTGATGATCCAAAAATAGTTGCCCCTGTTCTGCGTTCCACCGATGAATTAACTTCAGACTGAGTTCCGTAAATGATAATCTTGGCATGAAGACTACCACTTAATGTAAATCAGACTTAGAAGTTGAACTTTAGTCAGTCTGTACACTTAAACTTGAAGAGATAAGTTGGTTTATTAACTGTCAACATTTGTGCTTAAGAGAGAGACGGAGAGGCCAAGTGCACTATAAACAGTATCTCATGAGTTACGATATTAATCAAGGGCACTAAGAATTTGAAATTATAGAAAGTATCTACACTGGCTTGAAAAATAACTCAAATCATGCTAGAAATTCTGGCACAGAACTGGTGGAATACCACAGCACTGGCTTAGAATTTAAATAGGTTGTACTCTATACCATGGAAGGAGAGGTAGGACGCCGATGCAATGGTATGAAACACTAGCAGTAAATCACTCTCAAACATCAAAAACTGACTTTAATGAAGAATTAATTAATTTAATGAAGAAAGCTCCTTCCTAAAAGACAAGCTCGCAGAAAGATCAACAACTAACAAAAGTAGGTAATAAATAAATACACTGTTTTGAAGGTTATACCAGCAACGGCTGCTGGAGTGACAACACTCACTTGTAAACTCCGTTAAAACTAGAAAAAATGTAAGAATACCGACGTTTCACTTCATTTACAAGCTAACTGACCTTTTAACAGCACTTTAAA